>BMAU01020834.1:0-240000 GCA_019973935.1 Trichonephila clavipes | reverse complement strand
TACATAACATTGCATTCTTGAAAGGGTTTTCGTTTTCCGTTTCAACAAAACCCAGAATTTCTTTTTTTATATAAAATGATGAAAATAACACCAAATAATTCACAAATTGTAAAATGACGAGCAGGTGTTCACATTTAGCTGTTTCAAGAAGACGGTTTCTTAAAAAAGTATAATACATGTTTTGCATTATGGTTGAGTCGGAAATTTAAATTACCGGCAAATGTAAATCAATATTTCACTGCGTATTATTTATAGTAAGGATTTATTTCTTATTCTATTGTATAATAACAATAATTGTTAATGACGTTTAATTCAAAATCGTATCTACTCTACCTTAAATCACTTTTGAGATTATAATTATTTCATGTAATATTCCTTATACATCTATTATATAGCTTTAATATAGTTTAATATATTTAGCACAAAATCTATGAAGTATTTTCATATAACGATTTAAAAAAAAGAAGGAATGTAACGAATTAAATGTTTGTAGTAATCTACGCTTTGTAATTTTATCATTAACTCAGAAACGTTCTCGAATACCGTGAAAAATAATTTCATGACGTAATAAACATCAAGATTTGTTCTTACAATTATAAATTCTAAAGTAATAATAATTACTAAGCAAATATTCAAATACTATTAACATATTCCGCTTCATTTGATTTTGAAATAAAGCTACTACGTTAGAAAAAAATTACAACAGGAAAAAAAAACCGACAACTAGTTAAACAATGGAACAAGTAAAACACTATACATACACATACAAAGAGGTGTGAAAAAAGCATATATTTCAAGATAGTTAATTTTTTAAATAAAGAAATTAAATTAAATTGCAATAAGTTGACTTTTAATGTATCTAAACATACAAATAATATATATAGTTATCAATATCGGTTATCTTATATTTTAGCACTAAATTAAAAGTAATGTTATTTTTAAGTATTTTTATAGTAATATAATTGCGTTATTCATTTTTTATAATGAAAAAGCATATTCAAATTGCATGTTGAAATCTTATTAATGCTAGCTTGATTTTAAGCTGAAAGTATAAAAAAAAAGTGAAGATGAAACATAAAGCTAATGAGTTTCAAAAAAGTTCATTATTATTAAAAACAGCATATACTTAAATTCAGTGAAAACATAAGAATTTAAAAATTGTTAACGATTAATTTATTCAGAATTAATCATTAAAATTTTATGAAATATAAATTCAAAAATAGTTATTAATTTAAAGTTTTTACTTTATCTGCTTATATGCTTCACAAATGAGAAACGTATTATTGGTCAATGTATATTAAATTACTTAGGCACAAACATTTTATTTCATATTTCATATGTTTTCGCATTCACAGTACTTAATTTCTGTGGTAAAAAGAAAGCAAAATCTGAATGAAAAATAAATAATTGCGGTTTTAAATGAAATAATTCATAAATCATTTTTCATATGTATTTTTTCTACTTGAAGATAAACATTCTATATCTCCATGTTCGAAGTTCTTTTAGGGTCTCAGGGGTGTTAAATTTCTCTAGAGGTCTGAAAATATAAACGACTTTCAAACAGGTATAATTCTTTTAAATTTAAATTAAATAATTCGAATCATTTGCACATTGTTTATAAAGGAATGGGGCTTCAGAAAAGTATAAAATGATTAAAATATATTCATAATTTTAAAAATTATAAGCATATGAAAATTTTCTATAAAAAATATTTATTAAGTTTTACGTTGCGCATGCTATTTTCTAAAATAGTAGCTTTAATTGCTAGCTATAAGTTTATTTATAAAGTTAAATGTATTTTTATTACACTGCAGTTATTTTTATGTAAATAGAATAATAACCTACATATTTTAATAAATAAAGAAAATACATTTCTAAAAAATATTTAAAAAACTGCAATATTTTACAAATACTTTGAAGTACAAAAGATATATAATACTAAAATTAGGTAGGGTTTAAAGAGTATGATGTATTTTATACTTCTACAAAGTTTTATGCATCAGAAGCTACTATTTTAGAAAATAGCGTGCGCAACGCAAAAAAATATTTAATATTTATTATAGAATTTTCATATGATTATGATTTTTAAAATTATTATTATATTTTTAAAATTTTATGCTTTTCTGAAGCTCGATTATTTTATAAATAATGTGTATAAGGTTCGAATCATTTAATTTAAATTTAAAAGAATTATACCTGTTTGAAAATTTTTTATATTTTCAGACCTCTAGAGAAATTTAACACCCCTGAGATCTCTCAAAAAGATTTTCCATTGTTCCCCCCACCTAAATAATAGTATCAAAAGCTTGACATAGTAATTGAAGTTCTATAATACCTACTACACATTGTGAATATTCTATTGTTTGCTATCCCGGGTTCCATGAAATAACTTTGTACTCGTTAGTACGATATTAAGCTACATAGTTTTCTAATGGAAAATGCATATCTTTTCATTTGCGTGGGGGGCACCTGTGACGATGCAGCAAAAACAATCCACATTTCAACAGATTTGACGATAAAATCTATATTTAAGTAAGAACTGCTCTTCAAATTTAAGTTGCAGATTCATTCAAAATACGCAGGATTTTTCTACCTCGGCTATAAACGTATGTGGCAACAAAATACAAAAACCAATTAAGCGCAGAATATGAAATGCAACTGCAGATAATTTGAATAGACCTAGACTTTGACTGTTTGCGCAAAAAAAATACAAACCCATGTTCCTGTTAATAAGTATGAATGATGGGTAGGTGACACTTGGATAACAAATTATTATTATATAATGAGTCAATTATATGTTATAATTACATTAAAAAAGTTTGTGATAGCAAGTACAATACTTTCTTTTTTCATCTAAACATAAAGTAACTATATCATGTTGATCTATTTTAAATATTATTTTAAGATATTCTTCTGTGTGTGTGGAATGGGGTACCCGGAAAACACCTTATAGTTTTAAGGATTCCTTAAATCGGAAAAGTTTGAAGACCACTGTTCAAGTTCCCACCCCCAAGAACTAAAAACTATTAGATAACACTTTTTAGTATAGCAAAAAAAAAAAAAAGGTAAAAGTTGTGACGAATCTATACGGAACTTTATCACTAACCTTCTGAGTCGACCTTTTTAGGGAAATTTAATTCCCTACCTATTTCCAATCATCTCCAAAAAGCGGACAGGATTCCTTGTTATGCAGATTAGATTAAGTATTTAAGTCAAACGAAATAGTAAAGTTGGAGCAGTAGGAGATAGAGATTGAAGCAGAAAGTTATCGTGCATTTAAATTGAAGATTTCTTGTCAGAGATATTTAATCTCAAGAATTGAGATCCCGAGTGGTAACTATTGATTTGTGTTTAAAGTCTCATTAAAGATTTAGGAGTGAGATTAAAGTTAAATGTTCAATAAGAACATTATTAAATATAATTCTGGGATCTCTTATCGTGGTAATCTCTGCGTGATCGTTATTTAATGTTTAATTAATGAGAACATTAATTAAGTTAATTTAAAGGATATTAACTTTAAAACCTCATAATATTATTTAAATAAATTTGTTAATAAGTCTTTGATTCTATTTGGATAAGATAACCAAATAAAGAAAGTTGTTTATAAAAATGGCTACTGGTTCTTACATGACTCCTATTTATTCTCGTTCTCAAAGTGAGGTCCTAGGAGACCTTCACAAAGTATACCGGACTCCAGTTTTGTAAATATGAAAGACTAGCTGTTATACCCGTTCTTCGCACGGGTGAATTGAAAAATTAAACAATACAGATTGAAGGATAAAGAAGTTTTTAATGGGTTAATTTAATTGCAAATTAAACGAAAAAAAATAGCTTTCTGCATATCTCAGCTGAACAAAAAACCATAGTTGTTAAAATTTAAGTCTGTAGATCTAATTGCTGATAAAAGGGATTTTTTTTATCTATAACTCCCCATGACTCTCTTGTGGGTCGATTTTTGAAAACACCTTCCTAAGCTGATCTCTGCTCAGCAAAAGTAGCGCATTGTTACAAATTTTGTGTCCTGAACGCTTAAAATAGTATAAATAATTTATCTCTGGAAGTGTAATACGTTAATATGATTTTTGTTGTGTTTATTTTATGTTACAATTGTAATCAGCCTCACACTCCGCCTGTTCAAGCTTTCGCAGTTCTTGGCGTAGACAAAACAAAATGCAAAGTTTTGTTTCACACATAAAAGATAGATATATGCTTTCGCGGGCGTTTTTGCAGATGGCAGAATTTTTTCCTACTTACTTGACAATTATCGTTATATTTTTTGGACACTTCACGCAATATCTTTATAAATTATAGCCTGTGTGTTATTCTGATGTATAAGCTATATTATTGTAAAGTTTCATTAAAATCCATTCAGTTGTTTTTGCGTGAAAGAGTACCAAACATCCATACAAACTTTCACGTTTATAATATTAGTAAGGATATGGAACCATTGCAGTCCATTATTACGAGTCGAGCATTTCCGGAGTGAAATAGTACTATGTGGCAATGCGTTATGATGAATTAGCCATTGTTGGTTTTTCATCTTTTCAGGTCGATTTCTTCGCAATTTTTCCTACAAATGCTTTAAAAAATTAACATAAAATTCAACATTAACCGTTGCATTTGGTGATAGACATCGAAATTCATCTACGCCCAAAAAATCGCATTGAACAATGAGCGAACCTTTAACTGTTTGATCGTCCCATTCTATTCTATTTAGAACGTTTAAGCCACTCCAAAGGCTTCGACCGTGGCATAGATTTATTTCCCCAAAAAGCTTGATTAATAAGGTCATGAGTTTGTTTTCCAATTTTGTTCAATTTTTACGTGGATTTCGATGCAAATTGTTTGATTTTTCAAATCTTTTATTCTTTATTAATAGAATTCGCGTGCAACGAAATTATTTTAATGTAAGAAGGATTAAAACAACATGGTGCTGCCAACTATTGAAAACTATGTAATTCCATACATAGATTTATAAACGCTTAGGTTTTTTTTTTTAATAAACGTTTAGATTATACGTTGATACGAAAAACTAATCCAATTTTCAATGGACTAAATTTGCGGCAGTGACATGATAAATGCCACACACACATCACATGTTCTTCATTGAACTCAAAATAAACGTTATAGATTTGCATTTGATGCTATCCTTAAAAAAGGTAGATGAAATTTCAAATTTAGTAATTGCATAAAAATGTTCAAGTATTTAGATTCCCTCAAAAAGTTTTTTACAGTTAAAAAAATACATTTTTAAGTCAAATATATTTATTTATTTATTTTTACCTGTGTGCATTATTATTGTTGACAAATTTGTATTTTTCTTTTAAAAAGTTTCTGCACGATACTAAAGTTGGCAACAACATGGCTGTGAATGAGTTATTGCCGTTATCACGTGACTATGACGTCACATGAATTTAGCCTATTGAGTCACTGCTTTTTGAGGATCAACCTGTTTTTGTGCGGTGACGTATTCCTTTATGAAAGCAATAAGTGTAAAATTTGTCATAATTGATAAATATAAGTTTGGAATTGTTTCTGAAAATATTTCAAGCTCAACAAATGAAATTTTCAGCATTTTTTTTTTAATTATTTAGTACAAAATTTCGTTTTGTCCTCAGTAACAGGATAATTTTTTCCAATTTTAAATAAATTTTTCTATGATTCGTAGTTAAAACACGCAAATTTACTCGGATTGGGAATACTTGAATATTTCTTGTTTGTTATACTTCCTCCAAAATAGTTTTTGTTTCAAAAAGAATATATTTTTTTTATTTCTTAATGTCAGATATGTAAATACCCATAAACAAACTTTCATTGAATAAATCGTCTTCTTTGTCTAAACACATTTTACTATTCCTTCATTATTGACTTGAAAATTCTGGTTTTTAATACGGGAAGTTTTTGTCACAAAAAACCTTTTTGCAGTGTTGCTTCTCTTTTATAAACTCCAGAAACATTTCCAAACACTAAAAAGATTAAACACTTTGCAACATATTTATTTATCAAAAAATATCACTCCCTCCCTCAGCATTTCAAAAATATCAACAGGATTATGAAATTTATATAATTATTATTCAATATTAAAATTACTTATAAAGCATGTTGTTAATTATATTATTAAAATCAGCAATATAAAAAAAATTGACAATTCCTGCTTTGAATAAACGAATAGAAAGTATTTTATTAACGATTGAAAATTTGAACAATATATATGTGTATATATATAGAGAGAGAGAGAGAGAGTGAACTAATAGTAGGAATTGAAAAAAGCATTATTTGTATGCATTGTTGTAACAATGCACACCCAGTTTGGCTGAAAAACCAGTTCTCGACGCAAACTTTTGTCATTGTTTTTACAGTTACATTATTACAACCAAGATAAATGTATATATACACTCAGGAACATTGAAAATAGCGACCCAAGAAGGAAGCTAAGTACAATCGCGAAACTTTGCAAATAAGTACAGCGTAATGTGATATGCAAATTATCCAAGTTTTGTGCCAATACACATGCTCATACATTCCGAGGTGGCGCTACAATCAGGAAGAGGGTGCTATAT
This sequence comes from Trichonephila clavipes, assembly GCA_019973935.1. Lineage (NCBI taxonomy): Eukaryota > Metazoa > Arthropoda > Arachnida > Araneae > Nephilidae > Trichonephila > Trichonephila clavipes. Next base: position 233,440 of record BMAU01020834.1, on the reverse strand, counting down.
AAACCAGCGCAAATTCGAAGATTCATAAACGCGACGATTACCCGCCGATTGTAGGAAGACTTTGGTAAGCGAAACATGCCAGGTAAACATGCTAGAAGACATTTCTCACAGTTAAGCGAGTTTGAGAGAGGCCTGATCATCGGGATGAAAACTGCTGGCTGTTCGACGCGCCGTGTTGCTGGCCAGGTGGATCGTTCGGAGTGTGTCGTTAGAAATTGTTGGGAGCAGTGGACACGAGAAGGTACCCACGCGCGGAAAACCGGGTCTGGAGCGACCAAGAAGACCACGAAGAGAGAGGATCGAAGAATCGTGCGGCAAGCACTTGTGGACCCCACAGTGACTCGTTCAACGATACGAGCAGACGTAGGAGTAGCAATTGTTCCACAAACTATTTCCAGACACCTTACAGAAGCAAATTTTAAATCCAAGCGCCCTTTCCGTGCACTCCCTTTAACACCGGAACATCGGCAACTGCGTCTACAGTGGTGCCAAGCCAGATCAATGTGGAATGTCACAGATTGGCAAAAGGTTGTGTTTAGTGATGAATCCCGGTTTGTTTTGGGGACAGATGATAATCGTGTACGGGTGTGGAGGCGCCCTGGTGAGCGGTACAATTCCCCCCACACTGCTCTACGCCACACTGCCCGCACAGCTAGTGTAATGGTCTGGAGGGCCATAGCCTATGATAGCCGGTCCACTTTAATTGTGATGCGTGGAACCTTAACGGGCCAACGTTACGTTGATGATATTCTTCGACCTCATGTAGGACCTTTCCTAAATGGTCTCCCAGGGGCAATTTTCCAGCAAGATAATGCTCGTCCGCATACAGCAAGAGTTGCTCAAGACTTTCTACGTCATTTTCAGACTCTTCCATGGCCGGCCCGCTCCCCCGATTTGTCCTCTGTAGATCACGTGTGGGATCAGCTAAAACGGCAGATGATATCGTGTCACTCTGTACATGATTTAGAGTTGGCTGTTCAAGATTTGTGGGCCCATAAGCCTCAGGACAACATAAGGTGTCTAATCAACTCAATGCCGGACCGTGTGGCGGCATGTATTGCAGCTGGAGGTGGTCCAACGCGCTATTGAAGTTGCCCAGTATTTGTGTCGTTGCACACCCTGTATTCGTTTAATTGTCTTGTTTTTGAGATCAAGTGAATCTCTCATCTGTGTCATTATGTGTATTAAATTTCATTTCAGTCCGATGCTTTCTTCTTGGGTCGCTATTTTCAATGTTCCTGAGTGTATAAATAAATATATAGAGAGAGTGAGCTAATATAGTAGAAATTGAATAATTTTAAATATGTATAAATTTCCATTAATTGGAAATCTTTCAGTCACACCCTCCTCCCAAAATAGCAAACTTTTTTTACTGCAATCTTTTATCAGCCCACTACTTTAAGAAAAAACACACACACAAGTAATATAAAAAAAAAAAAATTAGTCAATTCCTACTTAGATCAACAAAGAAAAAATTTATTTTTGCTACTTTTTATTAAATAGTTACAATTAATATAAATATGTATATACATAGGACAGAATCACAACATTAAGTAGTAATTATCATCAAAGTATCATATTGCCATTCAAAACAATCGTGTATATAAAATTTCAGTTCAACTGAATGCTTTAAAACGTGAGAAAAAAATCTTTTCAAGTTTTGTCTCAAGTCACCAAAATGGTCACTATGTCGCCAACGTGGTTATATTTGTAATTCTAAAAATAATTAGTTTTAATCAATTAATTTTTATTAATTATAATTAAATTATTGTATTGTCATCCATTTCTCCGATTGATTATAATTCTAAGTATATAGCACGTAAAATTGAATTATGTGTACTTAATGATTAATTTTATTAATTAATGCTAATTATTTATTCAATAATTAGCTTTTTACTGTGTTTTGTTCCCGAAAATCGACAAAATCAAAAGGAGCATGTTACAAGAATGGTGAACTTTCGACCCCGGATCCCCCTCCCTTGAAAAATTCCTTTGGGCGCTGCTGCATAGAATTATAATCAATCGAAAAAAATGAAGGGCTTTGGGAGGGGGCGTCCGGACACGGAGACCTCCCCCTTCTCCTTTGTGTGCGACCCTGCTCCAGCATTATAACATCCTTGTAGTTCAAGGAGCACAAAAGTGTGTGTTCATTGTAGCAGTAACAGAGAGATTCAAAACGTATTCTTTTTTTTCCAGAGGTTTTAGCTATTTATGATCAATTAATTTATAAAATAACTTTGAAATTGTTTATTTTTCACTTTAACAGTTTATTATCAGTTATTTAAAAAATAATAAATAACTAGCTATTTCATGGAGTTACTAGGTAAAGAATGAAATTTTTCATCTATTATACACCTTAACTGACTTGCCTAGTTATTTCATGAAATACCTGTTTATTTTAAGAAATAACTGAATTATATACTTTAACGCTAATATATATATATATATATATATATATATATATATATATATATATATATATATATATATCTTATAATCATTTTTCCAACTGCCATCAGCTCAAAATTGTTGATTGATTATTCGTATTGCACACCTTATAGAAATTTGTCATCTCTTTTGCATATACTATACAAACTTTAACAGAGCATCATATTCATCAGTGTGAAACTGACAGTTGCATTTAAGGTCAAGGTCACATGTCACATGTCTGACCAATAAAACTCATTTAAATATTCACGGGTGTGCCACGCTTATGATTGATCAGGACAAGATATATATTCAGTTTCTCTTCTGTATGTGTATTCTTTTTAGATAGAATATTCTTTTTTAATATTCTATTTGCACTTTCTGTATCTGTATGTGAAAAGAAGATGAAGATTTATATTCTTTTGCTAACTTTTGATTTAAATAATTTGACTCATTATACACACACACACACACACACATATATATATATCCCTACATATAGCAGTATACATAAATGCAATAACATTTTTCGTTTGTCTTGAAATATTAAAAAAAAAAAAAATCTTTTTTTTTTTTTTCACACAGTTTTTAAACGTGAAGCAGATTTAGAATTTATGTTGATTTCTACAGATAGCATTATTTTAAAATTAGCTTTAACATTTTTCAATTGTTCAAATCAGGTACCTTAAGCTCTTGTTTTATTTGGGAGTTTATTCTTCTTAAAAGTTATCATTATAGCTTCTGACAAAATAAAAATGACTCGTGTATTTTTGTTATCAGTGTTTCCCCGTTTTCTAGAATTTCTATTACTCTATTGAAAAACCAGATGACAAATGTATAAAATGTTTGCTACTCTCGATAAGGCAGTGCTTCTCAAACTTTCAATATTTTTAACCAATATTCTATCATAAGTTCAATCGACCCTCCCCCCTCTATACAATAACAATGCATTGAATTCAATTATACTAGACCTTGACACTAAAGCTACAATGCGACTTTAACTGTTTAAGTACCTCCGGCGTATATAAACGTCTCTTTCAGCCATAGCGTTAATTGCCCCGGACGTATATATACGTCTCTCTCAGCCATAGCGTTAATTGCCCCTGACGTATATATACGTCTCTCCAAAATATGATCTTTTCTACTCTTTAAATTATTCCATAGGCTTTGAAATGTAATAAAATGACCTTATCGGGGCTTACGAAGGAATTACTTATTTCAGACAACTTATTTATTCTTTTACTCCCGCCTTCAATACACCACATACGCGCGCCTAGAAGACGGTGTCACTGGATGCGAATTCCATAACTTTTAATGAGCAGTTAAGGGATTAATTAAATAAACCCTTCAAATTATCAAGATAAGTGTTGAATTTTGTATATAATTTTATACATGACAAACCCATGGGGTCACTGGTAATTATTACACTTGTCCTTAACTTAGTATGGTTAAATTATTTATCAAATACATTGTGCGGTACTGATACATTTGCAAGTGTATTATATCAGCGTAAATGTGCATTTTATTTTTATTACGCAAGAATTTTTTTTTTATTACTTTCAGTAAATTAATAATTTCTTTTTTAAATGATCTATTGTTTTTGACTTTTCAGTATGTTCGTAGCCCCTCGCAGGGTATCAAGCTCCCTTGGGGGAGGAGGATTGAGAAACGCTTCTGTAAGGAAAATGTTAATTTATGTGTGTTATAATTTGGTTTGACTGTTTAATTGTTGTGAGAAAACATTTAAATAATTTATTCCAAGAAATCATTTTTGTCACATGAAACTTTATTTCTTTTTCATTCTTTGTGTAAAAGGAAAAAAAGGAAGAAGAATATTTTCTATGGAATTTCTTTCGTCCCCTTATTAAAACATATTCTCTTTCCCTCCTCGCATTTTTAAATGCGATGATAATTAAGTTGCAATTACAACAAAAGTCGTATTTTGGCAGCTGCAGTTTACCAAAAAAACCAAAACAAATTCTCCAATTTATATCTTTTCACTCCAAAAAAAAAAAATCCCAGCTTTCCAATGATGCAATTATATTTGGTACACTTACACGAATTCATCTATATCCTCGAAAACAATTTTAGCACAATCCTATTTTAGATATCAATGCAAAACAATCATTCTTAAAACAAATGAACATTTATAAAGGATTCTCTATCCACTGATAACCCTAAGAGCCTAATTAAATGCGAGATAAAATAGCCAAAAGTGCCTCCAAAGTGTCGCCAAAGAACGATCCAAAGGCCAAATGTGGAACACATAGTTTACATTCCATCCCACTTGTCCAGTAAACGGTAGGGTGACTCTTTCGATTGGACGAGCGCATCGTGCACCGCGACATCACCATTGGGTGCTGCCAACGCACAGATCCGTAATTACGAAAGTCATTTGTCGCAACACATTTTCCTCGAATGGAGAAGGTTTCGTTCTGTGGCAGTGCCTCTCTCGTAAAAATCACACCGCTTTACCATTTTCATGTAAATAATTTCGAAACATTTCGATCGCCAACTCTTTGAACGACGAAACGCTGCCAATAGCTTTGCGCGTGGCTTACTCCTACGCTGGATGAAACATCTGCTGACTTTTTTTCACCTGCTACTGGTGTTGAGATTTGTTTTTGTTCATGTCTGGGGGAAAGAACTGATTTTTTTTATGATGCGTAGAAACTTTCTTTGATTGGAGCGCGTAAATTACCGATTGTTTTCAGATTTAGTGACTAAAATACCCAATAAACTGTCTCCTTATGAATATAATTGAAACACAACTTAGCTTACTTTAAAATCAGTATCCTTTTTCACAGCTATTGGCATTGGAATGACGTTTGCTGAAATACTGAGTAACATTTTAATATTCAAATATGATTATTACAGTCGAATTTTGCATTAAATACAATAAAGAGAATTTTCTAAAAAAAATATTCTTGTTTGTACTTGCATGAGTTTTATTTTTATATACATGATTTTCTTACTTTTTTCTCCTTCAAAATTACTTTTAAAAAATAGTAACTATTACTTTAACTTCTTCAGAAAAAAAAAGTTTATTCTTCAAAAAGCAAAATTTATTATTTTCAAATACATAAATTCCCCAAATTTCGTTTGTGAAATATCAGAATCCTAGTTTTTAAATTGTTAATAAAAGTTCACACTTGATTTTGAGCAAAAACAAGTACAGAACAAGTCCTTGAAGAGCATAAACAAGTACATTTTACTAACCCTTTAAAGACGTTTTTTAAAAGAAATTTTATGTTACAATATTTTTGGGATCGAGATCGATTTAAAAAAAGTAATTAATTTAACTTGTTGCTTAAAATTAATTTGATTTTTAAGACCATTTCTTTTTGTGGGAAGTATGTTTCCCATTCCCCACTGGGAGCGCTTCCAAAGGGGAGCCTTTTATATATAAGCTTTTCATTTCTTTTTAAATCTCATTACATGTCATTTGTAAAACATAATCTGCAAATACTAAATTCTACAAAAGAAATTATAAATTAGATATATTTTTGCATTTAAAAATTAAGAATTCACACATATTACTTTCCATGAAATTTTAGAGAAAACAGGTATCAACCAGTGGCGCACACAGAAATTTTTCAATGACGGGGGGGCAAGGTCGAAAACGAAAATCCACCATACTCGTACCATGCTCCAATACACCGCTCAATATATTCTTTTGATTTTTTCGATTTTCGAGAACAAAAAAAAAAAAACAGTAAAAACTTAACTATTGAATAAATAATTAGCATTAACTAATAAAATTAATTATTAAGAACAAATACTGAATTAAATTTTAAGTACTATATACATAGGATTATAATCAACCGGGGAAAAAATCAAGGGCTATGGGAGGGTTCGGACCTAGATATCCCCCTTCCCTCCTCCTCATCCTTGTGAGCGCCAGTGGTATCAACGCATAGTGGAGCATTGCAAGTTGTACAAAAGTGTCTTGTTATTTTCTTATGTACTTTTTAGTAAAGCATAAATTATTTTACAAAGCCCATGTTTTTTGTAATGTTGGCTTATGGGTGCCAATTTAAGTCAATTGTATTCCATTTGGAAATGTTTTCTTACTGCTCAGGAAATTCAAGATTGAGCGTACGACGGAGAAATTCAGAAATCAGTTTTCTCGCTAGAAATACTTACAGGACTCATCATAGGTGGGGGGAATAGCTTCCCATTGACGTTTAAAGATTAATGAAGTTTGTGGGAAGTATACTTACAATGGGGCCTTGTAAAGGATTAAAAATCTAATATATATTATAAATGTGAAAGTTTGTGAAAATCTTTGTGGGTCTTTCACGCAAAAACAACTGAATGGATTTTAATGAAACTTTACAGTAATATAGCTTATACATAAGAATAACACATAGGCTATAATTTATAAAAATTTGTAAAAAGTGTCCAAAATATAACGCTATTTGTCAAGTAAGAAGGAAAAAAATCTGCCATCTGCGAGCAAAAAAGTCCACGTCAGCATATATCTATCTTTTGTTTGTGAAAAACTCTTTTTGTTTTGGCTACGCAAGGGGCTCGCTTCTAATTAATTCCTGTGATCAGAATAATGCCTATTTTTTTTATTTCAGAATAAAACTAAGTTTTAAAGGGAGAGGTTGTTATAAATCTATCTTCACTTTAATGTATTTTTATGATTTTATTATGCACATTTGGTAGTAAGAAATTGATCTTTTTTCCAAATAAATGCTTTTATCGGTTCTGGCACTTAAAGTAAATAAACTTTCTCTTTCACACTGCATCATTTGGACAAATTTTCAAAATTTGTTTGTGGTTAGTAGTTAATTATAAAGCTATAATTTTAATTGAACAGGCAGATATTGCGTTTTTAAGTATAAAAATAATTATAACTACTATACTGTATTTTTTGGAGTGTGTGAATGAGTGAATATTAACATCGCACTGTTCAGCTACACGAGGGCTTTTGGCAACGTATCACGTAATTTTGAACCATGGTCAAGAGACGTGGACGACACCTGAGCTGGCACCTCCTTCTCCTAACTACCACACCACACCAACTTAGAAGGAATATTCTACCAATACTTTATAGGAATAGTAGACATAATTAATTTTACAGTGGAATATCTTTAATTAATTTATTAGCTCTAACGGATTAAATTTTCCAAAGTGGAGTATTTTGTTTATGTATATCCCTTAATTTGTAAATGTAGTGATCCAAAAAAAATATTGTATGAAAAAACTGCAGTAAATCATAATGCGGTTGGATAAAGTATTAAAGTGCATTTCTCCCCTACACGGCGGGTCTTACAAAGCTCTAATAAAGCTCGAGCTACGAAAGTAGCTAGGCATTTGCCACCTTGACTCTATCGTTAACATTTCGCTATGTTTTTCATTGAATCGCCATTATAATTTAAGAAACGACGTTGCTTGCGAATATTACAATTTTAAAATAAATACAACAGAAAGTAATATTAATGTATTACACTTTCAGATATAAATTATTTACACTACTTTAAGCGTTCATTACGCAAAACTTTTAACAATGTGTTACTTTTGCTGAGCAGAGATCAGCTTACGGAGGTATTTTGAAAAATCGACCCTTAAGAGTGTTACGAGGAATTGTAAATAAAAAAAATCCTTTTTATCAGCTATTAGATCTACATACTTAAAATTTAACAAAGGTGTTTTTTTCGTTCTTTTTTTTTTGTTTACCTGAGATATACAAAAAGCTTCTTTTTTTGTTTAATTTGCAATTCACATAAAATTAACTCATTAAAAACTTCTTTTTCCTTCAATCTGTGTTGTTTAATTTTTCAGTTCACCCGTGCGAAGAACGGGTATACCAGCTAGTTATTCATAAAGTTAAAGCTCATAAAACGTTTTCTTACAATTCAACATTATCAAGTAAACAAAAATGAGCCAATCTTGCTTGAGAAATTCGATCTCCACAACATTGAAAACTTGACTTTCTTGTGAAAATAAGTTACACTGATTGTTAAAGAACTTTTTTAAGCAAATATATCAAGATACCTTTAATTTCCTGTTTAAGTTTCAACGTTCGGCTTACAAATTGAGTTGATGTGGTGTGAAATAATTCTATAGAAAATAATCCCACCGAAGACCAAAAAAGAAAAAAAAAATTGTCCTCATGGAATACTTGTTTGTAATACGCTAATTGCTTTTAAATGTGGACATTCTCAAACTTTTGATACCAAACCTGTTGAAATAACTCTCGGGCTTTGATGAGGTCATAATAAATACCCAAAGAAGTATATTCCGTGCGTTCAATTTGTCCTTTTTGTAAAACATAGGTAAACATCCGTTGCGTCGGGGTTTTCCAGGTAAGACCTTGTCGACAAGGTGAAAATCAACAGCATCTAGCATTTAATCGTGCTTTGTGTCCATTTAAGCAAAGAACAACGAAGACGCGCGTGTACAATATCGTGCTAGATCTAATAACTACTAGCTGGTAACACAAAATCGTCGTATTTGTTGCTATTTCAAAATAAAATGGAATGTAAATGTTTTTTTTTTCATTAGTAAAAAGCAATGGTTTTAGTTCTGAAATTAATATTCAAAACCAGTGTTAAAGCGCAATAATTCAAATAAAATTGAATAGCAAATTAAACATTGATAAAAGCGCTATTAAGAAGGGAGGGGAAACCCCTCTAAGAATACAAAGCAGAACACATTTTAATGCCCTTTTTTCTTCCAATTACAGTGAAATCAATTTTTATTGTTCAATTTGAAAAAAATTTTTCCCTGAAGAAAATTCGATATTTTTCATTGACTGTGTATAATGTAAAAATTGAATATATTTTTCTTAATTTGTTTCCATTGTAAATTTCACAATTAAATTCAACTTAAACTTTAATTTCTTAACTGCTATTTTACATAACTTTCATTTATCAAGTTCAATAGCACACATCAGGGAGGTATCCCGGTTCCAGACCCTCCCCCTCCCAAAGCCCTTGATTTTTTTTTTCGATTGATAATAATCCTATGTATATAGTACGTAAAATTACGTAGGTTTTTGAAAGCATTAATTAATAAAATTAATTATTAATGATTATTTATTCATTAATTTTTTACTGTTTTTTGTTCCCAAAAATTGACAAAATCAAAAGAATTTGTTGGACGGCGTATTGGGGCATGATACGAGAATAGTGAACTTCCGACCCCGGATCCTCCCCCTTGAAAAATTCCTGTGTGCACCACACATCAAGTCTAATATTCAAATATATACTAATACTATTATGATTTACTTTTTTAAGAAAAAAATTAACCTTTAACGTGGACCTGAGCTTTTAATAATCTTTTCACTCTTTTTTTTTATTGTCGCAATTGAATATCCACCAGAAGATAGAGATAAATTTATAGAGGCACATTCCCCTTTCTAGAATGTCCCTCAATAGATTTAACGTGCATCGGCCGCTCTATATAGTCGTCTTAGGCAAAATATTATTATAGAAAAAGGTACTATATTAATAATATTTTGCTTATAGCTAAGACTTATGTACAAAGCCTGAACTAGGATTTTTGAAAAACTCACATTATTTTCAGAGTTGCGATGAATTGAAATAATAAGCGGGTATTTTTTGTGAAATTTCTTTACTTTTATATAATATAATAGGAATAAATACACTCCTACTAAACTAAACTTAGTGGCGCAACAGCCCATGAGGGGCAAGGTCTACTGTGCCCATCTCAATGTACGTGACCTTGGGCGCTAAGGTGCAGGAGCAGATGTCCCGATCAGGTGGCCAGTCTGAAGTGAAACCCTCAGTGTTTAGTCCCCAAGCGAGCTTGGTACTCATTTATCGACCCACTGAAGGCTGTGTCGACCTTGCCGAAACCGAGGATAGAACCCAGAGCCGTGAGGAGGAAGCGCCATACGCTGCCACTGGACCTCAAATACACACCTACATTTTATATTTAAAAATCCTTGTTCATACTCTGTACAGAAGTTTAACTATATATGCGCAAAATATTAATATAGAAGCATTTTTAAAAAGAGGAGAATGTTTTGAAAATGTATCATTTTTTCTTGATTCTTTGCTGAAAATATTGCATTTAAAAATCATTTGTTTTTATACTAATTACATTCTTAAAACCATTTTATGTACATAATCCAATTCAGCGTTTCTCAAACTGTGGGGCGCGATCCCTAGGAGGCGTGATAACTCTGCGAGGGGGGCACGAGCATATTGAAAAGTCGAAAGCAAAAGATTATTTTTAAAAAAATAATTATTTGCTGAAAGTAAATTTTACAATTTAGGAATACTAAGTTAAGAATGAGTTTTTAATAATTACCATTGACCTCATTGGCTTGTCATAAATAAAATTATATACAAAAATTAACACTTCTCTTGATGATTTGAACGGTTTATAATTAATACCCTTACTGCTGATTAAAAGATAAGTGATTCACTCCCCAACGCTACCGTTTTCCACACAGGCGTATGCATGTGATGTATTGGAGGGGAAGGGAGGAAAAGGAATAAAAAAGCAAATCCTCTGAAATAAGTAAATCCTTTTCAAACACTGTCAATGCCTTTTTATTGCTTTCCAAAGACTTTAGAATAATTTTATGAATGGCAATACACAGAAAAGATCGTTGAATAGGCGTTTCTTTTAGGGCATCTGGACTGCAAAAACAATCCTCAATCCCATATCAGGACAAGTCTTTGATGCGGGGCATGACGAGAGTGGGGTTTTTCTTTCTGCTTAGTGGCATGACGGTGATTGGTTGGTTGATGGAATCCGGGAGGCGTGGCTACGGTGCTTCTTCTGGATGGTAAATTTGTTGAGTTTTTGGCTTGACAGAGCTTAGAGGCTGCTCTCTGATTGGATGCTGGATATAATGAATATTGACTCCTATTGGCTGCCCTGGGGGCTGGGACAGAAAAGATCATACTTCGGAAAGACGTATATGAGTGAGTGAGTGAGTGAAGATTAACGTCGCACTGTTCAGCTACACGGAAAGACGTATATATACGTACGTGAAAATTAACGCTTTGGTGAGTAAGATGTTTATAAAAGTCGGAGGCACTTAAAAAGTTAAAGTCGTATTGTATCTTTAGCGTCAAAGTATAGTATTATTGAATTCAATGCATTGTAATTGTATGAAAGGAGGGCGCGATGAAAATTATTATTGAATATTGGGTCGCAAATACTAAAAGTTTTGATAAGCACTGATCTAATTCAATTATACTTAAACATCAAAAAAAAAATTTATTCATTTAAATTCTTTTTCAAAATCCCGTTTCTGAATGTAGTCTGTCACCTTTAGTATTCCAGATCCTTTTTGAAATAAATGTTATATTCTTTTTAGTTACTCCATTTAAAAAACCTTCTATCTAATATTTTTAAAAGTTCTTTTTCTCTTTTGATTTTATTTAACCGCCGAACTAGAACAAAGATGAGAGTCGGTGTAAATGTTCTAACTTAAAGCATTTATTTCACTTATTAAATCGTATTTACTTTATTACCCTGAACGTTTTTTTTTAATTTATTTTCTTCATTTCCCAATTGTTTAAAACAATTGTTTAGAAGGCGGAAACGGCTATAATGTATGATCGTAAAAAGTTCCGTGGTTTTAAGAGACCAATCTACTATTTTTAGTTTTTTGTTCTTCAAAATACAGGTTTTGAATTTCGAACTCCACTTTTCCAAATTAATTTTTCATTTTTCTAAAGCGATTGAAACTTTTTCACATGTAATTATTTTGTTGTGCTTAGTGTTAAAACGCCCTCCTCAAGTAATTAGTTCCAGGTGTTGAATTTTAGCCATTTTCTTTACCTAATTAATTGAAATCGAACAATAAAATAGAATTCTTATTGCTATTGATGTATTTTAAGAAAAAATCAATTTTACAACATTGGTTTTTAGTCCCTTAAGAAATTCTTTTCAATAAATTCTAAAAATATTTTTGGGTTAATGCAATTTTTTTTTCAAATTTTGGGAAATTACGGAAATAAAAGCGTTTAAAGAATTTAGGCAAACTGTCAATTGTTCAGTGAAGTATTTTAATGCAGGGCGTTGGACTAAATTGAGTGTGGGGAAAATAGAATCCTTATAATTTATACATTTTTATTTCATTCCATATTACATTATTAATTACATTGTTTAATTCTGGATTTCTTCTCTTTTGGGGGGCTAGTAAATTATAAAATTATTATTTTTATTACTATTGTTATTAAAATACATTTTTGGAATTTTTTTAAATAGTTAAAATATACTTTTTTATTTTTTTGGAAATATTTACTGTTAAAATATTTGCATTTTGTCAACAATGAAATGCAAATTATTTGAACTCATAATAATAATAATTAACATATAATCTTCTATCATTTAAACAGAGGCCAAATATTTTCAGATTATTATTTTATTGAGAGGAATCTAAAAGTTTAATTTCTGTGTCTTTAAAAAATGCATTAATAAAATGAAATATAATTTAATTTTAAAATATTTTTTAAACCATATATGTATATATTTAAGGGTACTTACGTATTATCGCAACCTATTGGCGACATAATATGAAACGAAACACGTAATTGCCAACTCAGCACATACGACACGGGGGAAATTGATGTTGCCAACTTGGCGAGTTATCTTGAACCTTGGCGATTGTTGCGATAATACGTAAGTACCTATTTAGGTATTGAGATAGCTCAGACACTAGAGAAAATAGCAATTATTAGCAATTTTTTAAATTTTTAATGAATATTTAAAATATTTTATAATGTTCATATATAATGTCGCCAATAGGTTGCAATACTGCGTAAGTACCAAAATAAGTATTAAAATTTGTATTCACAATTATCAGAGCAGTATTTTTAATACAATAATTTTAGAATTCTGATTAATCGTTTCTTTTTTTATTTGTGTTATTTTTTTTTAGAATGTTGGTTTGAAAGATTTCAGTCATAACCCCAAATGTGTTGTTGAATGGTAATCCAACGCAAGCTCCACGACATTTTGTCCCCCACCGGTTTCGAATAAATTATGCCATTTAATTAAGACGTAAAATAAAAAACAAATTATTTAATAGTAAATCTCTATTTTATAATAACAACGAAACTTTCATTGCATTGTACAAATATTTTCTCAACAAATATAAATATCTCAATAACGAATTATTTACGAAAAATAAACAATGATTTATAGAAACACACCAATGTTGGACATTAAATAATTTATGATAATTTATATATTGAATAAAAACCTCACACACACACACACACAAAGATAAATTCTTTACTATAGTCCATTTTCGATAATTCACCACGGCAACCTAGTGATTATAGTCACGAAATCTTGCCCAGCGTGTCACGAGTTCGAGTACAAGTGTTACTGAAGACCCACGGTTTACAGAGGCTGATGCACGTTAAATCTGTCAAGGTTCAAAAGCGAGGCTCCCGTTGGCGTAGTGGGGTAGTTTGGAGAGAAGGTGCCAACTCCAGGTATCGTCCTCCTCATTTGACAAAGACTCAAAAATACGAGGTCAATCACCAAATGTAAACTTTGATTTTTTTCCAATAAAGACTGGACGTGTGGGGGGGGTTGTTTCCCAAGGGATCGGTTTGTAGCTCTAAACCCTCTTTGGGTGAGCTCGGTTCCTTTGGGCATTCCGCCAATAGACCACGTATTGCTTTATATTGAGGGGTTAATAAAAATACTCACTCACTCGATTATACATTATTACTCTGGTGGAGGAAAATCAAAACCTACTATGCATTCCATAAACATGGAAATGAGAATCAATCATGTCTAAGTGAGCTTAAACGTTAATTAACGATCTTGAACGTTTTATTTTAAAATTAACATTGCACTCTCTCTCAGAAGCAATAAGACTAATCCACAGTATAGAGCGTGTAGTTCAGTGATTCTCACCCTTTTTTTTGGGGGGGTACACTTTCTTACTATTTCAAAATTTGACGGCACTCTAACAATAAAGGAAGTTTAAAAGAATTTAACTTAATATAATACACAATGTAAAATAGTATATGATAGTAATTTTTCAATGTTAAATAAAATAATATGTACGACAAAGACAACAAAATGTTCATTGGGTAATTAATCACGAATTAATTATAAGAACACATTTAATACGAAATTTGTGCTCGATGATTTTGGATAATTTCGTTTATATTTGTTCATAAAAATGATAATGCCACCCTCATTTCGTCATCTACATTTAACAATCTTGATCTTTTTTCATTTTTATATTTGTTAATGCTGAAAATCCGAATTCGCACAAATAAGATGTAGAAAATTGTAGCAATATTTTTAAAGCTTTTCGGGTATGGGATAATCGCTTTTAATTTTAATCCAAAATGAGTTGACTCCTCCGACTGTCTTCAAATTAAATCTCGATTATTATAGCGCAAAATAAAAAAGTTCTTCCTCTTCATTCGAAGTTAATACATATACAGATGTATCCGTTATCAGAAATTAATTACGAACCCAATCAAATTTTTTTATGTCTAAATGTGAGCAGTAATGAATAACTCTCTCCTGTAGTGTTGTCAAATGATCAATAACATTTTTATGAATAGTTTATTTCTATAAAACAGCTGAATGATTCGGTTCTCAATTTTTTATTTTATTTCTCAAAGTATAATTAATAATTAAAAAAAAAACTTGGCGGCACCACAAAAGCACCACCGGGCAATGGTTGAGAATTACTGGTGTAACTGAATAGTGAGGTGGCCATTTTTTTACAATGAAAAGGAGGACAAAAAAATTCAAGAAAAAATTACAACTTAAATATATGAAACGTTCTATTAATTCAAGCAAAAATACGCTAATTTCGCTTACATTCTTTTTAATTATTATCTTAAAAGAGTATTTTTCCCTTGAATGAATTTTTTTGTCGACATATCATTTTCTAACATATCGGAAAGTTCGGGCAAAAAATATCCTTCAAACTGAATTTTACAATAAGCACTCAAGCTTAAATATTAGCTTTCAATTGTGATTTCTCACTAGTCGCTTCACAAAAATCATTGCCAACTGAAAAAAAAACTCTCAACTGCTGCATTAGTTCCAGAGCAGCAAATTCAAAAAGAATAATTACATTTTCATTTGGAATGTGTTCAGTTTTGAAATGGTTTAAGTTATTTCACCCATATTTTACCAATTTCTCAGCATGTTGATTTTCCAGTTGTTCTAATTTATTAGAATTTAAATATACATTCAATCTTCTTTCTATTTCAAACATATCATCATCATCGATTTTAATATCAGGCATTTCTTTCGATAAAAACTCAACGTGATTTTCTATACCTGTCCACTTTACTAGAGACTAAGTAAAAAAGTACCATTGAAAACTATTATTTCCTGTGTTATTTGTTTCAGACCATTCTTCGACATTTTGGAAACATGTTTGGTTCATCTCTGAATACAGAGATTAACAGATCAATTTTTAAATATTGAAAAGGAGGACACTTTTCTAGGAAGGACAGTACCTATAAAAGTAGGACTGTCCTCCCTAAAGGAGGACGGTTGGTTTCCTTACAATTTAGGAAGTCCGTGGCCGGTAGCCCTTGTGAAGCTTCAAAGTACGGCGTTCATAAAAAAAAATTATTAAAAAAAGCAAATCAGAGCACGAAGCTATAGGTGAAAGACTATATTTTCTTAAATAATTTATTTTAAATTAATCTACTTTTATTATGTCGACTCGTTTCAACGATCTTTAGATATCAGAATCCAGGTGTCGCTACGTCTCGTTACGTGGGAACACACATTCGAGAATTCCCCGCGTGGAATTTATTTCGTAATCGCGAAATCTTATCTCCGGTTATACAATGAACATTCGCGGAGAAATGAAATCTTTTTCTTTAAAACAGCAGATAGTAATGTCAGTAACAAGGAATACTAGTAATAAAACACATAATAAAATCTGTAAGGACTCATTTAAATATGTAAAAGTCAAATTTAAAATTATCCACACTTTAAACATAGTGAGAAAGTTAATATTGTTTGGTATGATAATCTGAGTTTACATATATTTAAACAAACTATAAACGCCATTAAAATGATGGTTTTAAATATTCCATCCTGACTAACCATTTCCATTTATTCAGTGTCTATTAATGATGTGCTTTCAGGGTCCCGGTAGACTGAACGACAGTATAGGCTCGTAGTGGGGAGTGAGGGTTTATTAACTCACTATAGAGTAACTATAGAGAAACTATAGGGTCACTATAAAGTAACACGAGGGCCATTGGTGACGGACCTCGTAATTTTGAACCATGGTCAAGTTATAAGGACGATACCCAAGTTAACACTCCACTCTCCTAACTTCCACACTACGAAAGCGGGAGGACTTTTTTTTCTGTAAGGCTATAGTTAAGTACATTTAGTATATCTGTAAGCGACTTCCCCACCATCCTGCCTACCTAAAGTTTGTTTGAGGGAATAAAGTATGACCAAAAACCTCCATGATAAATCTAATTTATTATTATTCAATTGCACTAATCAACCACAAAAGGAAGCCCTAGGAGTGATATAAAGAAAGCAACAAACCTAAGTGAATAAGCGCTTGTAATCAGATCAATTAAACCTTAATAAATCCTAACCTATTAATTCCTAATCCACTAATTTAGTATAACAGCAAAACTATAAAAAGAATAAATAAAAGCATAAATAATTTTTTTTTCTTTTTCTTTAAATTTTTAAATAAAAGCACGAAAGAAAACCAGTTTTAAAACAAGATGGACAATTATTATCTTTATTTAATTTTAATCTGAACACAAAAAATTTTAAGGAGAAAACTGAACATCAAAACTTTTCAATTAAGTATTGATGCACTTCAAAATAATTTATTTGTCAAATTTAGGATTTATTAGATTAAATTTTGTAAAAGTGTTGGTATCTTCAAACTTGTCAAAATTCATTCATTAGAAGTTTACTTATGGTGCTGCCATCTATTATCAGTTTATTAAACTAAAAAGGTACCCCAGAAAATTTAGCTTCTTGCTCTTAATAAATATTCACCGCATTTTTACATATAACCCAAAAGAAGCCAGCTTGAATCAATTCACATAATTAATTAAAGAGCTTTGATAATATTTTATTAGTTATTAAAAAAAAATTCATATATTTTTCAAAATAATTTTATCAAAATCAAAACAAACTGTCACTTTTTTAAGTATTATGTATTCATCTCTTTAAAACTATTTTCATTTGTCCCCCGAATTTCACTGCTAATCTTGTCAAATTCCTTTTACCTTTTCTTATATATTTTTTGAATTATATTTATGCTATATTAGATGTACTAGTGTTTTTAAAATCTAGCTAAACTACTTTTTTACGCGGGAATTATCATCAAAATATGAACTTATAACTATGGTTTGGTAAGAATTCTTCCATAAGTAAAAAAATTTCATCATAATTACTCATAGTTTGTAATAGTTATACATGTGGCAATCAAAACTGATATATTTGGCATCCCTTGTGAAAATTTTAATTTTGCAATGGTCATGGACTCGAAGTCGACGTGTCATGAGTTCGAGCCCTAGTGCCACTGAAGACTCATCGAGTAGATCGATTGATGCACGTTAAATCTGTCGAAGCTCAAAGTCCTCCCGGCTTAGTGGAGAAGTTCAGAGGGGAATGCGAGCTCAGGTGTGTGTGTCGTCCTCGTTTATTGACCATGGCTCAAAATTACGAGATCCGTCAATAGCTTTAACGTTGCTATAATGCCAAAAAATCTTCATATCTGATGCAAGAAAAACAATTTTATTAGGATACTTATTAAATAATTAACACAATTATTTTATTATTCAACTTAATTTTCCATTTCAATCTCTTTTCCAAGAATGAATGTATACCTTTAAGCAGTATTCATTATCAGTGTTATAACTTGCACTCTTATCGATTACAATTTCAGCATTGTTTGTATCAAGTATTTTATGTATTTATATCTTTAACCACAGCATGTGTATAGATACCATATATTATCAAAAAACGTACAAAATGTTTTGGTACGCTTATTGTTCGAAAAAAAATGATTAATTGATAAATGACGTGAGAGATAAATTGATAAAGTAAATTAAACTAAAAATAGGCAATGTTTTTGTCAACAAAATGTTAAGTGGAACGTCAGATTTTGACCTTGAAAAACTGTTTTTCTAAACCAGGGGTGTCCAACCCAAATGATCTTGTGGGCCACTTCGGAAAAACATTATAATCTCGCGGGCCGCACATAAAAATATGTACCTTTATATCAGATTTGGAAATAAAAAAACATTTATTGGAGTGAAAATTTAAAACAGAATGAACTATTATTATTGTTTTTATTATTTTTCATGTATACAGACATAGATAGTATAATAATGTTTATATAATATAATAATGCAATGATCAAATAATGTTTGAAGTATTACAGTTGCCATTTTCTTGAAAATTACGGTGTTCCTATCGAATTGATCTTTCGTTACTCATTGTTGAAATTTGATAGTGCTGGCATTCGCAAACCATTAAGTATACATTTTCCTTTATCTTAACCATCCTGAATATTTTTTTTTAATTTTAAAAAACATCTCTGACTGCCTTTTGCTTTTTCGGCACTCCAAACAGAAAAGAAGGAGGAGAAACGAAAGTCGCACACACACAGAGAATCATGTACCACCCATACTTCAGGATATGCATAATGCACTTCGAAATTTGTTACAAAAGTAATTTACTATAGTAAAATCAAATGTAATTGTTAAAATATAAATCTATTTTAATCTAAAGGACATTTATATTATCAAAAAGGATTTATTTTGAAAACAAGAACAGGTAACAGGCATTGGTAGGTAACAGGTAACATTGTATATAAGTCAAATTTCCCCTCAAATAAATTTAAAAGTGAAAAAACTTTAAAAACTAATATTAAAATTTTTTTAAAAAGAGTCGGTGGGCCGCAACTTACGTACTGGCGGGCCGCGTGTTGGACACCCCTGTTCCAAGCGATACCTTTCATTTATTACAATCATAGTTTACAGTGTGAGATTGATTTAATTACATTGTAACACACTAAAAGAAGCTGAAAATTTACCTAGACTACAAACGACTATAAAACTATTTGGACTGGAACTTCTTAGAGAAAAATATTTGATTGCTTTCCACGTGGTTTTTATAAAAGTTATTATAACAACTTAGAACATTTTATAAATGATTTAATTGTTAATTTTTAATTGCTAAAAGAAATATATTTTTCATGCCCACACATTTGAAATTTTTTAAAAAAAGTATAGCAATGACACAATTAACACAAATTAAGTTGTTTTCTTCTTACTAATGCCTTTTTACACATTTTCAAGGAATTGTATTCGTAGCCATTATGAAGCAAAGAAAAAAGACAAATTTTAAAGCTAATACTCAACAAAGAGAATACAATTTTTTTTATTCTGTTAATTCATCAATATTACAAAAAAATACGTAGTGTACAGTAGTAGTTCTTAAGTTTTCAATCGCCCCTCCCCCTTTATGTATCAGAGTGACATCGCGGACCTCCAAGATTTTGAACATTCCTTCCATATTTAATATTCTTGATCAAAATACAAGTTCTAACAGAGTTTTTTCATTGGGGATAACTTAGTTATCTAGTCCATTATGGCACATCTTTCAGTTTTTACATGAGGCCTATCAGAGTCAGCAAAAGAAGGAAATTTCAACGGTACATGAGAGACCCCGTGGACCCAGGGGTCTACAGACCCCATTTTAAGAACCTCTGGTGTAGAGAATTAGGAGTTAAGGAAAGAACACAAAATATGGGGCATTTGAGGCTGGGTTCAATGCATTGTCTCTTTAGTCTAACAGTTAGTTAATAATTGAGCTTAAGTTACAAACAAAGGCAACAAATACCACTTGCAAAAAAATAATGGGTAAAAAATGTGGACAGTTTTTCATAGCGTCTTTATTCTTTCCTGACTTGGCCTGTACTGAAATTCAATGATCGCTTGACGGCCCTTCTGCTGCTTGGAACATTCAGTTACAGTTATTTTGTCAAAAATGGTTACAATAGTGATAATTAGAAAAGATATAGTGAGCAATGGAAGTTTTTTTCGATAAGAATATGTCACGTTATCTATATCTATATATATATATATATCTCTCTCTCTATATATATATATATATAAATTGATTGTATATATGATCTTGCTTCCCTCCAACACCGTTCAACCGATCACTATGAAAATTAGCATGTATATGTATTTTACTGTGGAAAAAGTTTTTATACTATCCTCTTTATTGCAGCTTCCCACTAGGTGGCGTTACGGCATTTCAACTTCTGCATCGGTCATCAATCGCCAAGTTGATAACATGGTCGCCAAAAGTGTTGCCAACTTGGCTCTATCGCCAACATTTTACTATGTTACCATTGAATCGCCATTATAATGTAATGAACGGCGTTGCTTGCGAATATTACAATTTCAATATAAAATAAATACAACAGAGAAAGTAATATTAACGTATTATACATCCAGATATAGATTATTTACTCTATTGTAAGCGTTCGTTACACAAAATTTGTAACAATGTGTTACTTTTGCTGAGCAGAGATCAGCTTAGGAAGGTGTTTTCTTAAATAGACCCACAAGAGAGTTACTGAGGCGTTATAAATAAAAAAGAAAGAAAAATTATCAGCTGTTACACCTACAGACTTAAAATTTAACAAATATGAATTTTTGTTCAGCTAAGATATGTAAAAAGCCTTTTTTGTTATTGTTTAATTGGCAATGCACTTAAAATTAACCCATTAAAAACTTCTTCATCCTTCAGCCCGTATTGTTTAATTTTTCAATTCACCAGTGCGAAGAACGGGTATACCAGCTAGTAATAATAAAATTTTCATTAATAATAACAATAGTATCGATAATTAAATTTCAAAAAGAATTAAACCGCTTATTATTTCTCATTAATATAAAAAAAAGTTTCTACATTATCTTATTTTCTCCTCCGCAAAAACATACAATAACATTCATCATTGGTGTTAATTTTACACTTCAGTGTCTTATTAAGACTGAGACTCATTTGATATAACATAATCAAAACAAATTCACTTCTAAAAAAAATAATAAGTTCAAGTATGTTTTTTAAATTACTCGTTTGACAGGTACCCCGAATACATTTCATTTCATCTTCTCTTACGACTCACTGCAATTGACGCGGATTGGTTATTAACACTTGATTAACTTCTTTTTTCTCTCTGTAGAAAACCATCCGAAAGGACGCGAAACCCATTAGTTTTATGCGCGCGTCATTAAAGACATGACAGTTGACGTCGCAACAAGGCTTGGACTGTCACTTTCTTTTAATGAGCTAACAAATCGACGCGCGATCGAACAGATCTCGCTCTAATAAAGGGGGTTGAGTCTTTTTTTTTTTTTTAATAACCTGTTAGCAGGGTATGTGTGTCGGGTGGACAAATGAACGAGAAGTCAATTAGGTTGTCCTGAATGAGGGAGGTTGAGTTTGGCCGTGAAAAAAGTAATTTTTCAATGTGTTTGAAACTACAGTCGGATCTGTATTTAACTGAATCGCTAAGTTTTGAAAAAAACTTCGTTATGGGGAAAATTCGTTAAATAGAGATTCATCTTTTGATGTTCTTTAGAAACAACATAAAACAATTTTTAAGTTCTTAAACGCTATCTATTTACATAAAAATCAATATTTGTATTTAAGATCTCACTTCTCTCTAACACCGTTCCACCGATTACTATGAAAATTGGCATGTACGTGTATTTTTTTGCGGAGAAGATTTTTGTGCTATCCTGTTTGTTGCAGCTCCCTACCAGATAGCGCTACAGCATATCAACTTCTGAACCACTCAGTCAATTGCCAAGTTGCCAGTATGGTCGCCGTGAAAATGATGCAAACTTGGTTCTATCGCCAACATTTCGCTCTGTTTCCACTGAATCGCCATTATAATGTAAGGAACGGCGTTGCTTGCCAATATTGCAATTTTAACATAAAATAAATACAACAGAAAGTAATATTAACTTATTACATATCCAGATATAAATTATTTGTTTTAATTACACAAAATTTGTAACAATGTATTACTTTTGCTGAGCAGATTAGGTGTTAGGAAGGTGTGTTTTTAAAAATCGACCCATAAGAGAGTTAGGGACGTTATAAATAAAACAAAATCCTTTTTATCAGCTACGGACTTAAAATTTAACAAATATGGTTTTTTTAGCTGATATATACAAAATCTTTTTTTTTTTTTTTTCTTTTTTTTAATTTGCAAATCACGTAAAATTAACTCATGAAAAACTTTATCCTTCAATCTTTATCGTTTAATTTTCTATTTCACTCGTGCGAAGAACGGGTATACTAGCTAGTATACTATTGAAAGAAAGATGTTATTCATATTTTTTTGTAAATTAATATTTATTTATTTTATAAATCATACCCATCAAAAATAAATCTGCAAGGTAAAAAAGAAAAAAAAACATTGTCCAGGAATATTATATATTAAAATGTCATGTATTAAAATTTAATTATTTTTAATGATATTTTCTTATTTTAAGCATACAAGAGTAATTTTAAATACGCATTATTTTACAACCAGTAATTTTAAGCATATGTTACCATATGCGTTCCTAAATTTAATTACTAATAAAATCTGTTAATTTTATTTCTGTTTTTTATTTGAAAAATTGCAACAATTTTATTGTTCTATGTGAGTTAGAGACCTGGTAAAACCAGATCAAAGCCATTGATCACCATAAAATGTGTTAAAAGAGAGAATAATTCGAAATGTCCAGAAACATTTTTAAAATAGGGGGAAAAAAGCGAATGACAAGAGAAAAAGTTCGTTAAATAGAGAATGGCACTTTGCAATTTGGAAGTTATTTTACGAACAAAATAGTAAAATGTTTTTGGTTCCATGAAAAAGTTCGTAAAATGGAGGTTCGGCTGTATTTTGTTTTGTTATGTTTGGGTTTGAAAATATCAGAAATAATAAAATACAAAGTTATCACGCACTGGCGAGAGTAGACCCTGTTTAAATATTCTTTGAGGGCCCTTTTTTGGAAGTAGGAGCTTTGTTAATGGAAATATTGATAACATTTTACGATTTTTCGCTTACATATATTAAGGTCCCTGTAGCTTAGGAGCCCCGTATCATTCATACGGCTGATACGGCGGTAGCTTGCCCCTGTTCCCATTTTACTTGATCAGGATAAAAATGAAGAGATTTACATTTCAGCCAGTCATATAATTGCTTGGAATCTGTATTTTGATCTCGAATCTGGCACTAGCTTGTTTATTATTCACTGATTCGACGTGATCTAAGCATTTTTCAATGCCTCTTTAAGTAAATTACCTTTTTCAATGCCTCTAAGTAAGTTACCTTTATCAATGCCTCTTTAAGTAAGTTACCTTTTTCAATGCCTCTTTAAGTAAGTTACCTTTTTCAATGCCTCTTTAAGTAAGTTACCTTTTTCAATGCCTCTTTAAGTAAGTTACCTTTTTATTTTAATGGATTTAGAACCAATCCATTATTTTCAATAGGGTTTCACTCAGTATTATAAATAGGAAAGAAAAATGTTGACTAGACACAAAACTAGTTAAAACCCTATTATATATATATATATACAAAATTAAAAGATGTCCTCAGTGAACACAGTTTATAATGCAGCTGTAACATCCATTTAAAAAGTTTCTGATGTCTGTTTCATTTTTTTTATCTTTAATGTTCTAGTTATTTTTGTCTCTATAGGTGTGTGTGTGTGTGTCATATGGAATGGAAGCCGCTCAACACACTTTCTAAAAAGTGAAGCATTTGAAAAAAAAATACTTACACACTTGAAGCTATTAAACTCTTGAAGAAAGTGCTGACTGAAGTGTTATTCAGATAAAAGAAAGTATCAAATGACTTATATATATATATATATACATATATATATATCAGTGGCGCACACAAGGGGGTCCGGACCCCCCCCCAAAAGCCCTTGATTTTTTTCCGATTGATTATAATTATAAGTATATAGTACGTAAAATTTAATTAAGCATTTGTTATTAATGACTAATTTCATTAATTAATGCTAATTATTTATTCAATAATTAATTTTTTACTGTGTTTTGTTCCGGAAAATCAACAAAATCAAAAGGAGCAGGATACCAGAATGGTGAACTTTCGACCTTGGAACCCCCTTTGAAAAATTCCTGTGTGCGCTATTGATATATATATATATATATATATATATATATATATATATATATATATATATATATATATAAATATATATATATATATATATATAAATATATATATATATATATAAAAATATATATATATATATAAATATATATATATATATAAATATATATATATATAAATATATATATATATATATATATATATATAAAATATATATATATATATAAATATATATATATATATATAAAATATATATAAATATATATATATATATATATATATATATATATATATATATAAATATATATATATATATATATATATATAAATATATATATATATATATAAATATATATATATATATATATATATATATAAATATATATATATATATAAATATATAAAATATATATATATATAAATATAAATATATATAAATATATATATATATATAAATATATATATATATAAATATATATATATATAAATATATATATATATAAATATATATATATATATATATATATATATAAATATATATATATATATATATATATAAATATATATATATATATAAATATATATATATATATAGAATATATATATATATATATATATATATATATAAATATAAATATATATATATATATATATATATATATATATATATATATATCATATTAGTAGTATTTTGATCAGGTCAAGTGGTAGCATATCACGCTTCCACACCTCGGGTCCGAGTTCTATTCCCGTGGATGGGCAAGGTCGAATAAGCCTTTCATCCCTCCTGCAGTGGGTCGACAAATGAGTACCAAGTTTGCTTGGGGACTTAACTGGGGGTCTCGCTTCAGACAGACCACCTGATCGGGACATCTACTCGTGCACCTCAGCGCCCAATGGTCTCGTATACTGAGATGGGCACAGTAGGTCCTAGCTCTCATGGGTTGTTGCGCCACTGAGTTTCAGCTTTGAGTATTTTGATTCTGAGTTCACTCAAAGAATTATTTTTAGCTTTCAGAAATAATAACAGTACTTTTTTTTAAAGTATTTTAAATCAATATTAACATTTACAAAACATTTATATTAATGAAAAGGACTTATTCACACATTAACTTATCAATAAACTATGCAGATCGGGAGCCAAATCTGAATCCCATTTTGATAAGACACAAATTTCCAATTATCTTTTAAACTGATCAGTAATACCAAAATGCGTTACCGATAATTAAAATCTCTCTATCTGCAACCGATCTTTCGAAGAATACTTGTCTGCAAACCGCAAAAATTCTGTTCGAACAAGAATTTTCGATAAGGCCGTCACTGCCCCACGTACCTCCCACATGCCCAACACGTGTCCCCATGTCGTACGCATTGCATCGAAGTTCGAAGAAGACACATGTCAGGACGTCACGCCCTATCACTGATAAGGCGAGACGCAAAATCTCAGCTTGTCAGGTAAATCCTGATCGAACCGATAATCCCCTCCCCCCGTCTTCCTCCTCAGTGCCCGACATACGATTCGTTCTGTTTATGCACATGTGTGTGCTTGATTAGGAGGGGGTTCTCTACAAAATACAGGAGAAATTTTTTTAAACTTATAACGCACTTGATATGTCTATATTATATTTCTTAAACCATAATATTACAAGTTATTTTTTCATCAATATATTAAATTTTTTACCCAACCCTATAAATAATATTAAGGAACTTATTAATCTTGTCGCACTAGGCCGTGGTAGTCTAGTGGTGTCAAAAAATGCATGAAGAATTTTCACATCTGAAGATGCAGTATGAGGAACAAATTCAAATCTTCCGCAATGCATTTGTGGCCGTGGTAGCCGAGTGGTATAGGTATTGAATCGTAGCTGGCATGTCATGAGCTCGAGCCGAGTATCACTAAAGATCCACCGTGTAGGGGAGCGATGCACGTGAAATCTGGCGAGAGCTCAAACATCCTCCCGTTGGTGTGGTAATTAGGAGAGGGGGTGCCAGCTCAGGTGTCTTGCTCGTCACTTGGTCATGGTTCAAAATTACGAGGTCCGTCGCCGAAAGCCCTGGTGTAGCTGAACAGTGCAACGTTAATATTCACTCACTCTGTGACGGGCTCACGCGTCTTTTCTTTAACATGTCCTTTGGGTTCTTTGGGCCAGAATTAATGGCAACTCTTTTCCAACCAAATCCAAGAAGTGAAGTGTGAATGAAAGATGCAAATGAGCAAGCTTTTAAATATCGGAACTTAGAGTAAACGGAATGGCAATGTATGGCAATTTGTGATAGTGGATGGAAATTGGCAGGTAGTTGATGTCTAATACAGGAATCGTGGTTCAAGTGTGAATGAGTTTTACGTGACTGTGATTAGAAGTTATAAGTGATCGAATATATATTTAATTCAAGTTGCACACCATTGCATACAAGTAAAGTCAAGATTGAGCATAAATCAATACAGAGCGATTCTCCAAGCTGTAATAAGGTAGGATTGACTATTTAATATTAAAATCAGTGATTAGGCAGTTCAGTTATTGATGGTGATCTGAATGAGATTAAGTCTTATTATCTAAATATATATATATATATATATATATATATATATATATATATATATATATTGTGTGTGTGTGTTGAGTATTTTGCCATCGTAGATTCTCTCATATTAATTATTATAATTTAATTTGTTAAAGGTTTAAGTTGAATATCTTAATAAAGTCATATTAAGATAATGTTTGATTCTAGTTCTTTCGTTAATCCTGCGCCTCTAGCTCACGCTGATACTTCGAGGGATGTTCTCCCAAGGGGAGGAACATCACAACTCGTGACCTGGTTGCGGGTGTGGGAGAGTTCGAGGAAAAGAAGCAGACATGATCTTAGAATAACTAATTTTATTCAACTTTTAACACTTTACGAAATGCACTTTATATCTTAACTTTGGGAGCAATAAGAAATCTTAAGCCGAAATCGGATAACTAAATTATCTAAACTACTAATCTTGTTTGAAGCTCTTAGAATGATCCTGCGTGCACCCTGATAGCTCGTTCAGCTTCAGAATTCCACCATTTCCGTAAATTCTTCTTCTACTATTAATCTTAAGGCTATCTTCGGTTAATGTTAAAGAATAGGACCCAAATTCGTAATATTTTTTCAAATATAAAAGTGCTCGAACATTAATATTATATTCTGGCTTTGATATCCTGTAGAGAATCACTTATTTTATCATTCAACTCATTTTTATCCGAGTTGACACATTTCTTCTGTTATAAAATGTGTTTCGCATTTTTCCCCCTATACCCTTTACATGTTAAAAGGAGAAACTAATTATTTATGAAATATTTTGAAATATTAAAAGCACTGCATTATAAAAAAATACATGAGTTACAATGTCACAAATTTATATAAAATTTGAGACAGTTTTTTTCTATCGGAAATGTGCCCCACGTTAAGTTCAAGCTCTAGTACATATGGCGAAAACAGCCTTGCGACCACCAATTGCTGCTTTCTAATGCTTGAATTTCAGCTTACGATCAACTCTTAACCATTATCTCGCATAACGACTGGCACTTAAATAGAAGTTACATTTGCATAAATTAAGTCATCACTACGGAAAGTGGTTTTTAAACAAAAATCACGGGTAAAGAATATTTTTCCCAGGAGGATTTGTAGAAGACCCGAATAAAATCCGATACATCTTTATTGCAAATTCAGTAATTGGCAAATTTCTTAGCTGCATGTCAACTCTGTAAATCTATTCTTAAATCCAGGGAAGGGTCATTGTTTTGGTTCGAGGCCCACATTGTGGAAACGGAGGATACCGGAAGGCTGCATCTTTTTAAAATGATTGCATTCGTTAGTCTACTTTAGAAACGGTTTAAATTGTACCATGGTACAATTTATACCATTATAATACGATGGTACAATTTATACCATTATATATAATACGATGGTACAATTTATACCATTAGAATACGATGGAACAATTTATACCATTAGAGAATAAGATGGTACAATTTATACCATTAGAGAGAGAATACGATGGTACAATTTATACCATTAGAGAGAGAGAATACGATGGTACAATTTATACCATTAGAGAATACGATGGTACAATTTATACCATTAGAGAGAGAGAGAGAATAAGATGGTACAATTTATACCATTAGAATACGATGGTACAGTTTGTGCCATTAGAGTACGATGGTACAATTTGTGCCATTAGGGTGCGATGGTGCAATTTATACAATTTAGAGTCTTAGAAGTGGTATAAATTGTACAATGTATATATATAATCCATGGTACAATTTATACTATTAGAGAGAGAGAATACCATGGTACAATTTATACCATTTAGAATCTTAGAAATGGTATAAATTGTACCATGTATAAAAATCAATAATAATAAGTTAACCAGTTAATTGTGATTGACGAGTATACTCGTCATGGGGAAATTGCAGGATTTTGCGTCATGATGCGTATACTCGTCATGTGCAAAAAGTAGTGACCATTGGCTATTTAAATCGTAATTTTTCAGAAAAACATATTCTCAAATTTCAAGATGCTTAGAATATTTTTTGAGGTCTGGGCGGAGTGAAGTGAAAAATATGAAAAATTTAAGAGGAATTCATGCTTCCCCGTATGCACCGGGTGAAACAGCCTAGAAGTTCATTATTTAATGTGCGATGTGTCAATGTTCCTTAGATGTTAAGGGGGGCGTTAATGTTAAAAGGCGAAAGTCAGAAAGTTGTGAGTGATTTGTGCTGATTTTTTAAAAAATTCTTACCTTTATATGTAAGTTAATTTTTCTTACGTTTTGCGAGTAATATGTATGTAACATATGTTAATGTTAAACAAATAATAAGTATTAGCAAAAAGCAACCAGCCGAAACAGTCAGAAAACCAAATAAAAACTGTTCAATATATTTGGGTCAACATTTATTTGTGAGCAAAGTTTTTCTTGTAGGAAGATCAGCAAAAGTAAATACAGAGGCAAGTTGGTGGACATGAACTTGCAAGCTGGGATCAGAATTTCAACAAGCAATCTCACTCCAGATTTTTTTTTAAAAAAAAGTGTGACATGTATAAATTTGTTTCATTAAACTGTCTCTAAAATTAAGTTTGCTTGGAGCTACAGATGATATGTGAAATTAGCAGAATAAGTTTAATAAAATTGCAGCTATTTTATTTAGCTTATATTTATTGATGTTTATATGGTATAATTTGTACCTTTCTAAGATGCAAAGTTAATTGATGAACGAAATCATTTTAAACAGATGTGGTCTTCCGGTATTTTCTACTTCCTCAATATAACCCTCAAACCAAAACAATCCCCCCTGCTCTATGACAGCGTTTCTCAAACTGTAGGGCACATCCCCTAGGAAGGCGGGGAAGTGGCGAGCATATCGAAAAGTCGAAAACAAAATATTTAAAATAATTATTAATTTACCGAAGGGAAGGAAAACAAAATACACATTCTGACATAGTAAAAAATGAAATACACATTTACACCTATATAATATACTTGTAAATGTACCAGTACTACACAAAGTATTTGATAATTAAAAACACGTTTAGTAATTACTTGTGACTCCCATGGGCTTGTCATATACAAAGTTTAATACTTATTTGAATCAATTGTACGGTTTGTAATTAAAGTAGTATTGTAGCCTTACATCAAAGTACATTATTATTGCATTGAATACATTATCATTGTATGAGGAAGGCGCAATAAAAATTGTGACTGAAAATTGGATCACGAATATTGAAAGTTTGAAAAGTACTGCTCTGTGGGTTGATTTTAAAATGCACTCTAAAATTCCTATTCTAAAAAAAAACATTTTCTACTGGCTTTATTTATTTACTTTCATATATATTACCTTGTACATGAATTTACGATCAGGACTATTCTATTTAAATGAAAAGCTATGTTGTATTATTTTCATAATGAAAAAAAAGTCTTTTGAAATTTAATACAGTACATTGGATACAATTCAATGCAAATGAATGATAGAAAAAACAAATCTGGGTATTAGTTTCAAATGCATTCTGAGCCGTAAGTCAGGGAATTTCAATCGTTTGAATAACTGTAGACTTTTTTTGTTCAGTATACATCATGTACAAGTAAAGCAAGAGATTTTAATCAACCAGAGGAATAAAACCAGAGAGATTGCATTCATACCAAGTATCATAAAAACCTCACACGAAATGTTGAATGTCATATGTGACAAACTTACGTTTATGTAGTCCTCAAATTAGGTTTTCTTGTATTTACAACTATATTAAATATATGTTTTCATTCTAAGATACAAAGTTTAAAAAAAAATCTTCGTTTATGTTTCATATCAACTTTAACCCTTTCAGGAACCATTTATTTCTTTTTTGAATTTCTCGCAGTTTTTTATGTTTTATTAACAATTGAACAATAGAATTTAAAAAAATATATTTTATTTTGCCAAATTTGTGTTTAAATTTATATTTTAGGAGTGGGAAGAATACTGCCCAAGGAACCATGCACCATCATAATTTTTTTTAAAATTTAATGGGAAATATTTGTCGTGAAAAGATGAGAAGCATGTTGCAATGCACATTCTGTACACATGTAGCGATGCCTCTTTTCTTGTCCCTTTCTGCGACATATCCTACATCGTCTTTTGTTGGAAACTAACTTTGGCACATGATTACTCACACTGGCTACGTCACTTGACTATAGTTCAAAATTACGAGGTCCGTCGCCAAAAGTCCGCGAGTAACTGAACATCGCGAAGTTAATATTCACTCACTCCCATACTCACTACCATCATTCGGAACTACTCACTTCTTTGCTTAAGGTATCCGACTATGTTCGGAACCGTGATTTTGCAAAAGCGCATAAATGGATAATTTTCATGATATTTAGTGTCACTTAGATTAGAATATATGCATAAAACTGTTTTAAGGACATTTTGACAAAAAAAATTATTTAAATGCAATATTTTGGCAAAAAATTAACTTAGAATAATCTTTTTTCCAAATGTTCTCCTTTTGTGCAAAATGCTTCTAGTATAATAATATTTTGCCTGTATATAGCTCAGACCTCTGTACAGAGGCTCAACTAGAATTTTTGAAATATATAACTTAGAAGTGGGTTTATCCATATTTTACGACAACAGAAGGGAGCAATTTTAAGAAAAAAAACGCCAATAATTGTTTCAATTGGTGGTAACTCTGAAAATAATCTGAATTTTTCCAAAAATTCTAATTGAGCCTCTGTAGAGAGATCTGAGCTATATACAGGCAAAATATTATTATAATAGAACCATTTTTCACAAAAGGAGAACATTTAGAAAAAAGATTATTCTAAGTTAATTTTTTGCCAAAATATTATATTTAAATAATTTTTTTTGTCAAAATGTCCTTAAAACCATTTTATGCATATATTCTAATCTGAGTGACCCTAAATATCATGAAAATTATCCATTTATGCGCTTTTTTAAAATCAAGGTTCCGAACGTAGTCGGATACCTTAAAAGCTATCACGGCGTCCTTTCCTTTTTCTTGAGAAATATATCCATCTATTAGCTGACGATCTAATGCTATACGGAATGCTAGCTTATCTAAACTTCTGTTTATATTGTTTACTTTCCATACTATGAAACTATTTATCATGACGAGGTCAATAAGAAGATAAAAGATTAGTATAGGTATTAGTCTTCCCACATCACTATAATAGCAATGCCAATACAGTATTAAAATGGGGCCCGGTCGTCGAGTGGTAGCGTTTGGCGCTTCCACGTCACAGGTCCGAGTTTTATTCCCGAGCTGGGCAAGGTCAATTTAACCTTTCATCCCTACTGCAGTTGGTCGATAAATGAGTACCAAGCTTGCTTGGGGACTTAAACACTGGGGGTCTCGCTTCAGAATGACCACCTGATCTGGACATCTGCTCATGGACCTCAGCGCCCAATGGTCACGTATACTGGGATGGGCACAATAAGCCCTGGCACACATGGGCTGTTGCGCCACTGAGTTTGAGTTATATATTATAATGGGTTTTGTGCTTCCTACAGGTGTATTTTGTAAGAGCATGTAGATGGGAGGTAAATTTCCCAAGGCCCACGAAAGGGTTCAGTTAGTTTTGATAGTTAAAAATAAAAGAGAAATTTATGGTAATTTTATTAAAAATATTTAAAAGTAGTGTTCTACTTCCTGAACAAAAAAATAAACCACCTACAAAAATCATAATGCGGTTATGCTACTTCCTTCCTTAACATTTGTGCATACTGAACGGTATACGTGATAAGATGAAGTAAATGTTTTAAAGATATCCGAACACGTTGAAATGACCAATTACAATAAGAACACACATTTTTGGTTGTTTTATATTGTTTTATTGGAAAGAGCAATCTCTTGGCTTTACAAAACATATTATTTTGTTTCTGAGTTTCATAGCGGACGAGTAACAATAATTGCACTACGTTAAAAACCGGAAGTGGGAATTTAAACTACTGAAAATCTATTATGGTGAATCTGATAATCAAAATCTTTAAATGTATTTCTATGAGATTTTTTGAAATTGATATTTATATAATTTTCTTGGGAATGTACTAAAAACATTCCTATTCTATGAATTTTTTTTGTTATGGCCTAGTATTTCAATAACAGTCTCATAATTTTGCTCTTTCGACTAGTTCTGATTTTTTTTTATTTTAATAAAACATTAAAACTTTAGTACATCCCCCAGATAAATGTGTGCAATTTATTTTAGTAATATTTTTATATTGATACAAGTTTAGTACTTCTTTCTCAAACTTGTTTAAATTGCTAAAATTTTACCTATGATTATGATTTTCGTAAAATTTAGATAATCTATTTTAAATATTGCTGCGTGTGTGTGTGGTTAAGTATTAATATTTGTTGGTATTGATCTCTAAAAAGTATTTATTATGTTTAAGTATGTTATTTTTAAAATAACTCTAAACGTGTATTCTCTAAAACGTTAAACTCTAAAGTAACGTTCGAATACCTTGAATTATGGCAACGAAGATGAGAAACCAAAGGACAAACGTTCTAGAAAACAATTATAAAAGAGTACAAAAGATTACGAAACCCCACTGGAGGGAAGGGAAAAGAACTGTTTCTCTGATTTTCTTCCGGGGATAGGAGGAAATAAATCAGGGGACAAAACGAAGTGAAGCGTTAAACAAACCAACACAATGAGAATGCCCACTCAAAGGTTAACTTTTATCTCTCCCTTTGACAAGTGTAAATTCTTTTCATGATCAATATCTTCTCTGGAAGGCACATATGGCAACGCCCCTGAGGCGTATTCGGATGGGTCGTCAGCCTCCGGTGTCCAATCTGATCTAGAAAACGGTCCTCTCTGGACCTATGAGGGACAACTGTCTTTTGTGTTTGAGTTGGTATGATGACAGATTTCGCATACCAGTGCGGGGGAAGTATTTATTGCACTTGAGGAAAGTAGACCGGAAAATGTGCTTAATGGTCATGTAGAGTTCCTTTTTTATTGTGTTTGCTACTGTGCTTAAGATCACATCGCGGTGACCATAAAGGTTTGCCCAATATATATAAGATCTGAGGGAGAGCATTGTAATTGTTTAGAACAATCTATGGAACGGCAGAAACTAATCAGTCTAAATTTGTTGAGATACTGATAGCGGAACGTTGTGTTGTTTTATTGCCTTGGTGATTTCGGCATAGGATTGTGTTCTATCTTGATCTCAATCTCTACCTTAGAACCGCAAACAATTTGCATATAAATAGTAAATAAACATATACTTTAACATATACCGTAAAATACGGCGTATAACACGCACTTTTAACACCAAAAATAAGATCGAAATTTACGGGTGCGTGTTGTACGCCGGGTATAAAAAGGAGAGCTTTAAAAAAATGAGTATTAAAAAAAAATGTAGACTTATATATATATATATCGAAATACTCTGTTCATTTAAAAGAAATAACATACCTAATGAACTTTCATTGTTGGATAACATGAAAAGGCATTCTTATTTTACCATTTTAAGGCGAATAAACGTACACTGTTTCTTGTTAAAATTAATCCATTCAAGCGATTTTCTGGGACCCAGTTCGCAACACTTTCTTCTAGAATAGGCCATTTCGTCACACTTTTACGTAAAGCACATTTCTTCTTTGGCATGTTAATTATGGTCATTTCATTTTTTTTCTCCCACTCCCTTATGGAGAGCTTTCGCCAATATCAAACATCCTTGCTGCAGCACGATTTCCATCTTCTTTTGCAAATTGAATCACTTAGATCTCGAAACCGGCGCTGTGTTTTGCTTCGTTTACCAGGACCCATCTTTACTGCTCGCTGTTTGAAGCGTATTCAATATAATTCATAGTATTGAATTTACTACAGACAGCGAGCGTAATAAGCCTCAGGCTTGTTCTAATTTATTTCAAAATTAATCTTCCGCCTCGTTCATCACACGAAAGGGGAAAAGGAATCAATGTTTATCAGTGGCGCACACAAGGGGGATGTCCTAGGGGTCCGGTCACCCCCATAGCCCTTGATTTTATTTTCGATTGGTTATAATCCTATGTATACATTACGTAAAATTTAATTATGTATTTGTTATTAATAATTTATTTTATTAATTAATGCTAATTACTTATTCAAAACTTAATTTTGTATTGTTTTTGTTCTCAAAAATCGACAAAATCAAAAGAATTTGTTGGGCGGCGTATCAGAGCATAATACCAAAATGGTGGACTTTCGACCCTGGACACCACCCTTGAACAATTTTTGTGTGCGCTACTGGTGTTTATAGAAAATCGGGGGGAATCCAGCCGTGACGCTGATTCGGGCTCCCCCTCCCTTCTTGCGCTTCTTAAGGGTTGTATAATTCTAGAAGTATACTATTTTTTCAAAAGAGAGTCTGAAATGATTCATCCTATAAATAACTACTTCAAAACACATAAGAAAATTGCACTCGCGCAATTCAAATTTTTTCGCATAAAAGGGGGTGCGCGTTATACGGCGAAAATACCTCAAAATTAAAAATTACAGCTTGAAAGTATAGGTGTGCGTTATACGCCGAATTTTACGGTAACTTGAAATCCATCGGGCATTTGATTGTTTTTTGAAATGGCACCAGAAAAAAAAACTGAACATAATTTTAAAAAAAAATCGTAACATTTAGTACAGGGGTCAGCAACCTGTGGTACGCAGTAAACAATTCTCAGTGGCAATCTTCACTACTCTACAAAATTGTCAATATTTGAGTGGATGGAAGTTAATAACTTTATAATGGACCTTATTTGACAAACATCTATCCTCAGAATTGTGGACATTTACGGAATCACGAAAAAATCTGAAAGATATCTCCAAAAGTAAATGTACAGCTATTTTGTGACTTATTGAATGTCATTGCTGGAAAGATTTAATTGTTTGAAGAGAAAAACATTGCAGGTACTCTGCTTTTCACTTTTGGTTGTACATATCTAAAAGTAAAAAATCTTTCCTCGTATGAAAAATATTTCGAGTTCGCGAAGAAATTGCTTAACAACTGCATGCTCAGAAGCGTGTCAAGTTGAAAGTCACACATTATACTGTGATATGAAAGTAGAACGGTGCAAGCACTAGGTTTTCCTTAAAATTTTTGTTTTTCTTTTTATTTGAATATATTGAAGGGAAATACTAACATTTTATGGTGTTTATATTTTTAATATATATGTATATATATATATAGGGGTGTCTAGGGGTAAGTAATGTTCGGGATCTTGATATTTCAAAGAAATAAGCAGATTAGAATGAAATAACTGTTTAATGAAACATTAGATTATTTACAATTAAAACTTTACGAGTTATTTCACGGAACATACTCTCAATTGTCGCTAAGCCTATTGGCCTCTACGTTGAACGAAAAACGTGGCTTCTCGCCTGTAAAACCGGAGTCTCTTCTCTCGCGTCTCTCTCGTTCCGCGTCGCAATCATTTTCTCCCCTAAAACCCGTCATTCCGGGGGGTACATATATTCGCTGGTAGCGCCATCTATTGGTTAGGTTGTAACCTCACTGATTGGAGAATATATTTAATTCTCTAATACTTTAAATCCTACAAACTCGGTCAATCCTGACAGTCGATGAACTCAGCGATGCTTGAGAATGCTCTCATGGTTACATATCGTATTACATTACAAAATATAAGAAAAAGTACACAACATGCATATGACATATAAAGTGAAGGGTATACTCTATAGTTATTAAAATTAAATGTATACATTTGTAATTACTAGTCTATTAGTGAGAAAAATACTTCATTAAATCAGCGGAAGTAGCAGTTACATTTGGCCCAGCGTGATCCCTTACTTTCTCAACTGTATATCTCTGTTTCTAGGTTTCACTTCCGTAATCTGATATGGTCTGAAAAATTTGGGTCTAAGTTTAAGACCTCCACCAAATTGTGTACATTGGACCGCTACCAAATCACCAACTTGGTACTCGGAAGCCTTTTTCCTTTTCTTATTATAAGTTTTCTCGTTCTTCACAAGTACTATGGGACTATAGCATACTCGGATGAACTTGGTCTGACTATTCCTTGTTCGAGCCATTCTTCAATGTGTTTATTCACTCTTTTCTTTTTCGCGTACGACAACCGACGTGCTGGTTGATAGACTGGGATATCATCGTTCAGTATTATCCTCCTCGTCACATCTGTGGATTCAGTCTTCTCAGGTTTGTACGATGAAGTTATTCTGGTTTGATCATTTTTCCCTTGTGAGTCAAGGATGTGACTGAAATCTATCTCATCTTCAGGATGTACTCCGGATATTTCATTAGATATGCCTTTTCATCATGCTTATGGAACATAACACCCTCTTGGGTGAAATTCAAAGAAGCTTGTCCCGAAATGTCTGCACCAATAATGGCTTCAAAATTGAGCTGTTTGGTTGGCACCACATGCCACGTTAATGAATATTGATCTTTGTCCAAGACAAAATCATATTCAAAGAAAATTCCTTGGTTATTACTTCAGTTTGTCCTAAACCGTAAAACACAGTGTTTATTTTGGATAGTCTTGAATGGTCAACAATCTTCGTGCTTACATCTTCGCGGATTGGACTAACTGTATTACCAGTATCTATAAGTGCCGATACAATTTCATTGCCTAACATAATGCTTTTTTAAGTGTAGTCTTTTCTGTGGTGAGACAGAGCAGCTTTGTACTTGGGGATTGGGTTATTCTCTTTTGATCTCTTTCATTGCTTTAGGGCAATTAAAACTCAAATGATCTAAGAAATGACATGTAACATCTCCTAGGTGCTCTTCTATCAAAATCTCTACTCGGAGGAGTATCTAAATATCTTTTTTCAGGATTGAAAAATTTCCTGTTCTCCTTGTATTGTGATTATCAAATTTCCTGAAATTCTCCGCTTGATTCGATCCTCTAACTTCATGTCTTCGAACAGGCGTTAAAGTATGTGTATTCTGTTTCAACGTCCTACGGACATCCTCAAATTCTTCAAGTCTCTCGGCTAATTCAACTGGGCAGTTGATACTTGGCCCTTCGTCTAGGTGACGTTCTTTGAATTCAACAGGGGCTCTTTTCTTCATCTGGTCAGCTATCATCAGATCCCGTAGTTTGTCAAATGTTTTTACGTCCAATCCTTCAATCCATCCATTAAAGAATGTTTGAACTTCTTGGTAGAAGTCACGCCATGTTTTATCCGAACTTTTCTGATGTGTAACAAATAACTGCCTGAACTTCTCTGGGGTCAATTTAAACCTTTTCAAAAGCAAAGACCTCACGTGGTCATAATCTCTCGCCTCTTGTTCAGGTTCTCTAGCGATCAACTGGGTGATTTCCTGTGGGAGTAGGCCTAACAGGTGTGAGACCAAAAACTCTTTCGGCACATTCATCATACATGCTTGGCGCTCAAACAATATTAAATATAAGCTGATATCCTCTTTCATATCAAATTTAGGTAACAGTTTGTTCAATTCATTACTAAGTGTACGATTATTCCTACTCAATATTTCCTGATTTAATCCGATCTAAGCATCAATTCTAAGTTTCTTTAACTCTAAATTATCCCGTCGTTTCCTTTTTTCTAATAATTCTCTCTCCTTTCTCTCTTCAACGATACCTTCGTACATCAGTTTAGTGTCTTCTTCATCGTACCCTGCACTTTTGGTTATTAAATTTTTTAACATTGGCTTCGTCATGTCGACTATCACCTCTAAACCTAACTCTGTAGCTAACTCTAACAAATCTTCCTTTTTCCCTTTTAACAAGAAAGACATGTTTTTCCCCTTTTTAATTAAGGAGTTAAGAATTTATACAAGAATTATTGTCCTGGAGAATAACAGGTATGGTACTAAATACTGTGAAAGATATAGGATGCTAACTCTGCTAAATTTTACCCACACTTCTACTAAATATATAAAAGTTATGCAAATAAATTTTTTCAATTAAAAATTTCCGAAACCAATGTAAAATTCAAATAATAATATATCATGCATCAATAATTTAAAACATATCAAGTAATATTTTAAATTGGGATATATACTTCAAAATTAACACAAAAAATTAAATATTGCATTATGGTTCTTATCTAGTCAAAGTTTAAAACTATTTGAAGCAATTTCACTTTTTCTTGAAAAGGTTGAATTATTAGACTCGACAACTTTCTGTTCATTTTTAAACCTGGAAAGTAAATACATTAGAGAAAATCTATTGCACACTTATGAGACATTCAATGTTCTATCATTTATAAGAAACACTATTTGGAAGATAACCTATACTTTTTGAAAAATATCTTAAGTGTGTACTATTTGATATCAAGTATATTATATACTTTCTGATTTTAATTTAAAAAAGCACAGTGCATGTAATAGTATTACCAAAGTTAAATAAAAGCATTTTGAAGCTTAACCTGCTTAGGGAATAATTGAAAAACTTTTCAGTTTTCGCATTACTGGAAGCATAAAAAAATGCATCGTTATTTTAATAAAACATTGCAAAATAGCACGCGATCATGCAATTATTCTTTAAACCTTTTTAATTTTGAAAAATCATAAATATACGTGATGGAACTATTTGCATCATTATATTCCAGTAAAAAAGGAAATGTTACTAAGATTTGCTTTTCATAAACAATTACGCTGATAAATCTTTCATGTTGCTTTTAGTTATTAAATACAACTTCAAAAAGAAAGAAAATAATATGAAAGTATATAACGGCAAAATTAGGTGAATAATATGTTCATACAAATTATAGAGAGAATAGAAATAACAAAAATCAATTTCGTTTCAAATATTTGCTCAGATTAAAAAAATATAGGTCCAAAAAGGCAAATCATCAAAATACTGATTGTCAAAAAAAAAATAATATAACAGATAAGTAAACATAAATAAGTCTGACCTTGACGGAGCTGAGGGTTTGGCACAAAAGAGGGAAGGAAAAACTAACACTCCCTTCTTTTCCTACGCCACAAAAGTCGGTTACTCCATCAACCTAATCCGTCCTTGTGAATATTTTTTTGCTCCCGTGCAAAATGGCGGATACGAGGCCTTTACACAATCTTGAAGGTTTTTCACTTTCGTGCACACACTAATCTTTATAATTTCAAACGCAGGGACTGCACTTTTCGCTTGGCCAGGACGGCATTCACTCAAGAAATTCTAATAGCAGGTCGGAATTCACTATAGAAATTCTATTACCAAGGCGGCATTCACTGTAGAAACTATTTCACCAGGACGGCACTCACTGAAGAAACTATTACTAGGACGGCAGGCACTGAAAAAACTATTTCATAGGTCGGCACTCACTGCAGAAATTCTAATACCAAGGCGGCATGCACTGAAGGAACTATTTCACCAGGACGGCACTCACTGAAGGAATTCTAATACCAGGGCGGCATGCACTGAAGGAACTAATTCACCAGGACGGCACACACTGAAGAAATTCTAATACCAGGGCGGCATACACTGAAGGAGTTCTATTACCAGGGCGGCAATCAGAAGTAAAAACAAATGTTATTCGTGGCAGGGGATGGCACACACACACACATTACTTCGCGATGAAGAAGGTAATCCTTGGCAATCTGGAATCGATTCTGCTTTCTTTTTCTTTAAATTTAAAAAAAAATTATCCCGGTCGAGCCCCCATTAAATATGTAGGGGTGTCTAGGGGTAAGTAATGTTCGGGATCTTGATATTTCAAAGAAATAAGCAGATTAGAATGAAATTACTGTTTAATGAAACATTACAATTAAAACTTTACGAGTTATTTCACGGAGCATACTCTCAATTGTCGCTAAGCCTATTGGCCTCCACGTTGACCGAAAAACGTGGCTTCTTGCCTGTAAAACCGGAGTCTCTTCTCTCGCGTCTGTCTCGTTCCACGTCGCAATCATTTTCTCCTCTAAAACCCGTCATTCCGGGGGATACATATATTCGCTGGTAGCGCCATCTATTGGTGAGGTTGTAACCTCACTGATTTGAGAATATACTTAATTCTCTAATACTTTAAATCCTACACACACATATATATATATATAAAAATTATATTATATATATATATATTATATATATATATAAATTATATATATTATATATATATATATATATAAATTATATATTATATATATATATATTATATATTATATATATATATTATATATCATATATATATATATATATATATATATATATATATATATATAAATTATATATTTTATATATATACACATAAGTATTCCTAAAAATACTTATTGTATGTACAATTTTAATTTTTTTGTTTGTTTGAAGAAATAGAAATATTTTGTGTTGTTTATTTTTATGTTAAGAAATGTTTTTAAAGGATGCAAAACTAATACATAACAAAACTGTAAGCCTACATTATTGACCTCTATTCTCTAACTCTGCATGCATTATCGCAGAAATCAAATTGTTTCAAGGGAACCGCAGGAATCGAATTGTTCTGAGTGACAAAACCTTAAATCGGGGTATAACTTCACATGTAAATACGTATAAATTATTTTTAGTTGGGACTGGAGACGAACGAAAAAAATAATTTAGGGGGAAAAATGTTTAAAATCTTAGATAACACATATGCAATATCGCATACTGAAGTTGTTTTGATTTTGAAGGTTTCATAAAACTTAACAACTTAGTTCTGTTGGATCAAGAATTTTTCTTTCTTCCTCCAAATTTCCTTGGAGTGGCATACTAATAGCTTTTTTTATTCCTTGTTTTGTTGAAAAATTACGATCTTCATTGGAGTCTATATTTCCTAAAATTTGTAACGCTGTTTTAATTAAACTGAGGTCTCCTGTGAAATTTCCAATCGTCATTCAATCTTTTGACTGAAGGTCTAAAGACTCAAGATCTTCAATACCTTGCTCTTGCTCATGCATTTCTATGAGCTCATTAATTGTCAGCTCCTAATTGTGGGAATCCAGAAGTTCTTGAACGTCAGCACTATCCATTTTTATATTTGTCAGGAAAGATCGTCTTGCCAGGCCAGTTTCTTCAATCACGTAACTAATTTCATTCGGCTTTGTCACTGATTCCACCTGAATTTCAGTGATGGGGAGAGGGAAGGTACAGTCTGATGAATCATTGAAATTTTGAAATCACGTAATTCCGGGTTTGCGTAAGTCGGAGTAGCGTAAGTCGAGGTATTACTGTATATATATATACACACCAAAGAACCTTTACTTTGTGGCCACCCCTCACCTAAAGAGGAGAAATTGCCCGAAGACAAAACCTCGGCCCACGCGTGTCTGATACTGGATTATACAAAGAGTGTCTTTGTCTGTACACATGGAGAGTGGTATTGACATATATGAGTGTCATGGCATATTGGAAAAAGGAATTTGTTTTATCAGATTTCGATAAAGGCTAACTCGGTGCCTGGGAGCATAAATTTTAGAAACGTTGCATTTAGTTGGTTGCTGAAGTGCATTTGGTGTGAGTACTTGTCAGAAGTGGTACATGGATGATGAAACGACAAGTCACCAACCTAGTGATTTGTCGCCCATGGCACATTGATTCCAAAGGAGCGTGGATATTTTTAGGTCTTTTTTGCAATGCAAGGACTACAGCTATTACTAACTGCTACAATAGTGGCGACCCAAAAGATGTGTCTCAATAAACAGTGCAATATATGCTGCTGCGTATGGGCTTACACATCGACGTCCGAATCAAGTCTTCGTGCTGACGCGACACATCATCCCCGACAGTACCTACAACGAACCATAGAACATCGGCGCAAAAGAATAAATACCATAAAAAATGGAAGAACGTCACCTGTTCTGACAGATAACGTGTTCTGGCCAGTTGCATTGACGGGTGGATGGGAATAAACTAATTTCCAGAGGAATCCTTGGTACTTAGATGCACAATTTGCATGATACAAGCTATACTGGTAGATATTCTCCCAGGGCACCTTAAAATGCATCCCTCCCATAGAGCAATATTTGATGCAGGTATGCATTTTGAACATTATTGTAGATCAGATGCACCCCTTCATTGAAACAGTACTTTCGGCTGGTTTCTGACATTTACCAGCATGATAATACTCCTTTTCCCATTGTCCCAATTATCAGGGATTTGTTTGAAGAATATTCTGGTGAATTTCTAGGTATAACTTGGCCTCCGAATTCAGCTGATATGAGTCCAATTGAACATTTCTGGTTCCACCTGGAATACCGTTTCATGTTGCCACACTATTAACTCGCGATGAGCGGGAATCACTGGATCAGTTGGTGAGTGCTTGGTACCAGATACCTCAGTTTATCGATCTACATCTTCCCGAGTTAATGCTCAGTGGATATTGGAAGTCTTAAGAATGAACGGGGGTTCTACTTCATATTAAACAGATGATAATAATGCAATGTGTTTAAGGCAGTGTTTCTCAAACTTTAAGTACTGGCACCCC
The DNA here is from genome assembly GCA_019973935.1 of Trichonephila clavipes. Taxonomy (NCBI): domain Eukaryota; kingdom Metazoa; phylum Arthropoda; class Arachnida; order Araneae; family Nephilidae; genus Trichonephila; species Trichonephila clavipes. Next base: position 189,980 of record BMAU01020834.1, on the reverse strand, counting down.
CCTTTTCAATCCCAATTTTTATCGCGCCCCCCTTATACATTAATAATGTACTGAATGCAATAATAATGCACTTTGACGCTAAAGCAACAATCTTGATTATAAACCGTACAAATTCATGTCATGAGTATTAAATTTCGTACATGTTACTTTTGAGCAAAAAAAGAAAAATTAAGTGATAGGATAATTATATTATGTTATTTTTCCTTTCTCTAATTTTTAAATTGGAACATATTGCAAAATGCGATGGTTGCTTAGAAGACAAAATATAGATATCAGCTAAATGTAGAAAAAGAACTCAGAGGGTCAATTTCTAATCATAAAAAAAAAGCATTCCTTTGAAAAACTTTGCTCTGTAAGACAAACCCATGGAAGTCGCTAATACTTATTAAACTAGTTCTTAATTTAGTATTAATTAATTAGTTATAAAATACTCTGTGCAGCACTGATACATTAAAAGTATACCGGCCGAAGTACCCGCTCTTTGCACAAGTTCGTTTATAAGAAAATAAAACATTATTGATATAATCGCTTAATTGTAAGGAGAGTAAAGCCAAGTGTGCGACAATGTTTACAAAAATGTAAAATGATTTTTTTAAATGATTGCTCAAATTATAATTAGTTTTAAGCGAACTGTAATTTTAAGTCTCAAAGAATTAGCATTTAGAATTTATGTTAAATAATGAACAATAATATAAAATTCCGATGAAAAATAATTGTGTTATTTTTAATATTTAAAGTGAAAAGACTTAAACATGTTTTAACCCTGGAGCAGGCACGCACTCGATACTAATGGTCGAGCGGGGTTATTGAGTCACCCCAATCCTTTTTTTCTAATTATTTTTATAGTACACAATAAATATCGTAATTCCAGTGAATAATTTAATAAAGAGAAAATATACTCACCTACTTTCAAGGACACAGAAAACATTTCGGAAAAAAAGTTATCACACCGGGAACTCAGACAAAACAAGTACCTTAAGATCGTAAAAAAAAACGTCTGTCACTCCCAAAAAAGAGGGAGATATGTGACAAATATATTTTAGTTCACGTTAAGATTGTCAAACAGGAGGATAGTGTCAGGGCCATTGGTAACAATTAAACAATATTGCCAGAGTTACCGATTTCGTGCACTCTGTGCTCGGCGTGACCACTCCCGGATTAAAAGTGTATTTATTACAATATGGATGTTCTAAAAAAATTATGTTAAACGTTTTTCATTATGCTTGGCTTAGTAATCCTTCAAACTTCCCTAAATGAAAAAACAAATACATAAGAGCAGGGACGTAACTAACCGTACAAGTAAGCTCGAAGGTCAAACCGCAGCAAATACATTCTGCTGCCTGCAGCTGATGGCAATAATATATAACAGTGTGATGAACTTTTTATCTTCATAAAAAAATTTTTTATTATGGCTCTGGATTTTGTCTTTCCTCTAAAAGAGTAGCATTTTAGCTTTGAAAAGAAAACATAATAAAAAAATCTCTCATCATAGGATTACAGCAAATCGAATAAAACGTTTTTTATTTGGTTATAGTATCAAAGATAGCTAAAAAATGAGGTTTTGAAGTAGAATCTTTTATTTTTGATGATGTAAAATCGCAGATTATATATATATATATATATATATATATATATATATAATCTGCGATATAATCTTAATATATATATAATCTTTCTCTTCGTAAAAGCTTTGTGAGTAAAGAAATTTTGTTAAATTATTTTTTGAAAGATACTTTTCTTATGTAATTGTTCTAGTATTTTTCTACTTTTCTTACATAATTATTTTGTGATTTTTCTGCATTAAGAGTTTGGGAGAGTTTGTTACATAATAGTAGTGATTGGTTTTATCATGCTCTCTGAGTTATACTTTCTCTGAAGCTTTGTTTATTTTATTTGGTTTTCCTACCGAGTTGCAAGGGAAGGTTGGCGCCTTCAAACTAGTTTAACCCCACTTATTCGGTCCTAAGTCTGGCTTTCTGACTCGCTAGGTTCTTCTTTTTTTGTACTTCTTTTATTTCTCTATAATTTTGTTTTTTCATGTTCAGCTTTCATATTTTTATTACGTAATTTCTTGTTATGTTCTTTATCTATTATTTCTTGTTTTTGATAAATATTACATATTTCTTTTATATATATATATATATATATATATATATATATATATATATATATATATATATATATATATTATTTCCATGTAAATGTGTATATTTTTTTATTATGTCAGAATTTTTTTTTGTTTTACTTCATTCTAGTAAATAAATCTTTTTTAAACTTTTATTTTCGATATGCTCGCGCCCCACTTGTAGGTTTATCGCGCCCCCTCAGGGGGACGCGCCCCACAGTTTGAGAAACACTGGTTTAAGGCGTTTCTAAAATCATGAGATAAGTCTTATAGGGTCGTAAAGCTCACTAATTTTTTTTATACCGGGATCTTAGTGGAAAAAGTGATTCATAAAAAAATGAATGAAAGATAAAAGTAACATTATTTACTAACAGCAGCTTCTCAAATCTCTTCTTCACATCGGTGTTCATGATAAATACTCCAAATTACGCTCACCAGTATAAGCTAGGCAGCGTCGATGGTTTTAAAGATGCTTGGTATTTCTCGCATGAGCAGCCACAATAGATATTCAAGCGACGAGTTACTTGGTAGAGTCACAGAGGTGAGGGCTTTTACATGTACACATAAGCGGTAATGCAGGCTTAATAAATCTGTCGATCGGGGTGGTCATTATTTTTATCTATCTCGCTCAGAATCATTGCATTTCAAATACATCATTCAAATAGTTGCATAGATCCATACAGAGGTTGATGGGCATGCCGTCATGCTGCACTCACGTTTGATTGCAAAAAAGCAATTGTGACATTTTGCAATAATTTTGTTAAGACTTCTTCCGCAAAAATTGTTCACAATACCATCCTAAATATTCACATAGAAGAGATTGCCAAATGCAATGCACTCTGATGTATGGACCTTTACAGAACCGTAATACTCTGACTTTTCAGGGAAAATATCCAGAACGTGTTTCTGGAACTCTTTGAATTAATAATAACAAACACAAATTATTAAATAATACTGATAGACCAAAATTGTTATTGCTAATATAAGTATATTTATTTATGCATAGTTTTGAAACTAAACTGATCAGGTGTATTTATATTTTCAGAAATCAATTTCTACATGCCATAAGATAAAATAAGTAAAAAAATAAAAATAAACATTTAAAAAGGTTAGATTAAAGTGTTTGATATGTGTCAGCAACAGATCACTCGACTTTGGCGACCTCGGCTACATATTACTCCGCCAAACACATCACCAAGCCAGTCTGTTCTGCATAGTTTAACTTCTTTCACTCAAGAGCCGTCTTCGTTATAACAACAAGTCTGTAACAAATTACATTTCTCATTTTTGCCGTCGGAATCAAATATTCAAAGAAACAGCCACTCAGAGTGAATGATGCGAATGATTTGCCCAACCGGATCACACCGATCTCCGTCATTTCCCGATACTTATCTGTCCGTCAAGACGGGAAAGGTCCGGCCCGAGGTCAGACGGAACCTGCCAAATCGCGGCAGCATCAACTGGCGATCGCCGCAACCGGTCGCTTGATGTATGTTGGCTGTCAGGTCCGTTAACAGATGTTGCAGTAGCCGATGGTAGCAAATAGGTATCATCGCCAGAACATCGGACAGGAGGATTAGTGGATCTCCCTCCACCCCGGTCTTGCTTTCCTTTTCTTTTACTAATGAAGGGGAATCCGGATTTGGTCGGGGAATGTATGGTTTTGCTGATCGCCAAAGATTAGTGTAATTTGCTGAAGTCTTGCGGAAGAGTATGTGAGGAGATCGAAAGTCAAATGCCTTAAGATGTCTTTTTTTTAAAAAAAGAAAAATTTTGCCGTGGGTGCTGAGTGTAAGATTCAGAAGGCACATGTGGCCTTGATTTTTCTGAGAAGTGTGTAGTGAGAGGCATGCTTGTGGGTGGGATGGAGAGTGCTTTAAACTTTGCCGCTAGGCTGTACCTCTTAATAGAGGTTGCCAAATGTAAATTTCGAAACACTAAGCAATTCTTCAAGAGGAAAATGTCTAAAAGATATTCTCTTACAATGAATTACGAAATGTTAGATATATTTTCATAGAACATGAATTTAAAAAAAAATGATTTTTTTCTCAAGATGTATTAAACAACATCAGTGCAGTTTTTAACCTCCCTGGCGCCTTAGGCACCTCAAATTGTTACGCCCCCCCACTATTTCCAGAGCTCCCCCTCCTTTTGTTTTTATCTTTTAAGTTTTGGTTCGAGAGAGATTTTCTCTTAACTCTCTTACTCTTTTTTTTTCCTTTCTTTGTTTTTGCACTTTGGATTGTTTTTCCATTATTCACCAATTATGAATAAACCGTATCCCGGACTGGCAACACGAACCATGGTTTGGCCACTCTTGTTCCATTTCTTACCTTACGGCATCGCGGACCACTCACCCTTTTGTGAATTAGTGTAATAAATTTATGAAACCATTTGCAATTACAGTATAGAGCAGAGGTCTCGGCAACCTTTTAACTGTGGCGTGCCAAACCAATCTGCCAATATGATTCAGCGGGGGCCACACAGTAAGATATATCTGAAACAATTCCATTCCCTCGATAATGCATGCAGATTTAGAGAATAGAGGTCAATTATATGGATTTGCTATTTTTGTTACGTATTAATTTTGCATCATTTAAAGATATTTCTTAACATAAAAATAAGCAGCATTAAATACAACTATTTCTTCAACTAAAATTTTAAAAAAAGTTTAAATTATACATATATTATGTACTTTTAACTTTTATTAGAATAAGATATAGTCAACATAAAACATAAATATATTCCTCTTACTTATAGTTAAATAAAAAAAATTATAAGTTTTTAATGCGAACCTAGTGCTTGCACCGCTTTATGTACTTCATATCGCAAAATTCGGACTTTCGATTTGACACGACTTTGAACATTCAGTTGTTAGCAACCTCTTTCAGGACTTGAAATATTTTTTATATAACAAAAGATTTGTTCCCTTAGAAATACCGAAACCAAAGAGGAAGCAGAGTACATGCAGTTTTCTCTTATCAAACAATTAAATTTTTCCAATTGAATTCAAATAATTTATAAAATAGCTGTAGATTTATCTGTTGAGTTACCTTTCAGAGTTTTTCTTTAATTCCGTAAATGTCCATAATTCTGAAGACTTTTGTCAAGCAAGTTGCATTACAAATTTATCATCTTCCATCTATTCAAAAATTGACAAATTTGTAGAGTAGTGTGGAGTGCCTCTGAGAATTGATCCCCATGCTATATATGGCACAAGTGTCATAGGTTGCCGACCCCTGGTATAGAGTATACATTATTGTATGAAATGCTACAACCTGTTAATTATATCATTCCTTATAGCTTTGATATCTATTACTTTTAGACATCCTTATTTTTTGTCGAGTCACTGCCATTTTACTTGTAAAGGGTGTTTTTTTTAGAGGTATAGAACTTTAAATTGTAATAAAACAACGATGTATTATTCGATTGACATGAATTTTTTTTTATTCGAAAGATAATCTTGTGGCATTACATTTTAAATATGATCAAGCAAGGCGTAGATTCGTCGAATGGGCCCAAAACGAGATTGCCGTTGTTCCCGATTTTCATAAGCGAATTTTGTTTAGCGATGAAGCGCACTGCTGGTTGAATGGCTACGTCAACAAACAAAACCGCCGCATTTGGAGTGAAGCTAATCCACAAGTGTATGTCGAAACACCGTTACATCCAGAAAAACTGACTGTTTGGTGCGCTTTATGGGCTGGTGGAATCCTTCTTCAAAAACGATGAAGGCCACAACGTTACAGTCAATGGTGATCGGTATAGAGCCATGATTACTAACTTTTTCATTCCTGAATTGAACAATCATGATATCCAGGAGCTGTGGTTCCAACAAGACGGCGCAACATGTCACACAGCTCGTGCCACAATCGATTTATTGAAAGACACGTTTGGTGACCGCCTAATTTCACGTTTGGGACCTGTGAATTGGCCTCCAAGATCTTGTGATTTAACACCGCTAGACTATTTTCTGTGGGGCTATGTAAAGTCATTGGTCTATGCGGATAAGCCACAAACGCTTGACCATTTGGAAGACAACATTCGCCGTGTTATTGCCGATATACGGCCACAAATGTTGGAAAAAGTCATCGAAAATTGGACGTCCAGATTGGACTACATCCGAGCCAGCCGTGGCAGTCCTATGCCAGAAATCATATTTACAATGTAATGCCACAAGATTATCTTTCGAATAAAAAAAATTCATGTCAATCGAATAATACATCGTTGTTTTATTGCAATTTAAAGTTCTATACTTCTAAAAAAAACACCCCATATAATAAAGGTTTTCTTCAAGCTTTGATCACTGTAAAATCGTTTATGACATCATTGTAATCAATTTATTTGGTAATATCATTTTGAGCGCATAGCAACATCAAACTGTTAAGCTTTTCATTTTCCCTAGTTCCTTGCACATACACACACTAAAACAACGCATACATGATTCGCTAGGGTGGGGAGGGGGGCGAACCTTTTTGGATCAACGTGCCAGTTTTCCTTTAAGAAATGTTTAAGGAGGTATAGACGTGCCGTCAAATAATTTGACTTGTGATTGTTGAGAAAATAATAAAACTAAGTTCTAACAACTAAAAACTCTTTAATTATAACGAAAAAATACATTTTGCACAGTATAGTAGTAAATGTTTTATTTATATGTGTAACTCAACGTAACATTAGTGGGAATTCTGTTGTGGTAAATTAGAGGACAAATAACTTGTATTAGGATTATTAGATGTTACTGTTACCAGTGGAAGCTGAATTGGGGACATCCTCCAAATGATTTCTAAGCGAGTCTTTAATGTTATTCATCTCTGAAAATAATGACTCGCAGGCATGGGTACATGAAAATAGGGTTAAAATAGCATGAACCAGTTTTTCGAACAGCTAAATGCATCTGGAATCGAATTCCATGTTTCCAAAATTTCACACATTACTAGCATTTTTACTTATATTGCTAGTTAGTCTTTCTGTTTAAAGCGATTCCAGCTTTCTCCTTTTTTCAACAAGTTTTTGTATCCATATTGAACTAGACTGGAAATCAATCACACAGAGAGTTGCATTTCGAATTTTTCAGTTTACAACCAATAGAATTGGGACAAATTTCAGTTTATTAAAGCTAGTCACATCAAGGCACATAAAAGACTTGTGCGTCTCCGATAATTCTTTGAACTGAGATAATCTCGCTGGAAACTGCGACCGATCACTCACGTTTCTCGTAATACTTGATGTTAAACTTTGTTATTTTGAATTAAAATGCAAACCGTTTTGATCGGTGGCGTGCCCAAAATATTGTGTCACGTGCCATCAACAGCACGCGTGCCATTTGTTCGCCATCCCTGCCCTACGCCGTGGTTCGTTCGCTGTAATTTTAATTGTTTCTCTTTTTTTTTCACCTTCCATTTCTTTGCGCACCGAAATTTTTTGCGTCCTAGGCGTATGCCTAGTGTGCCTAAGCGGAAAAGCGGCCCTGAGCAACAACACACCTCAAAATTTACATTATTACTGGGCAACTCTCAACCCTTGCATGACCATAAGGTTGCAAAGAGTAAATATTAGTATGTATTCGCTTATTTAAATTTTTTGGTTTAGACGTAAAACAAATAAAAATCTCAAGAAAAATTACATAACAGTGTATACTTTTTTGGATCAATGTGTAATTTTAGCAGCATATGTTCACATTTACTTTATTATTGCACAACATAATAAACTGAAATATGTAATAAGAGTAAGAATACAGCACGCGAATATTTTATTCATTGGTGCAAATGTATTTGACTGTTAATTACCACACACATATACACATGTTAAACGTTCCCGTTTACGTAATTGCATTCGGTTTACATTTTATTTTGACATTTTATATAAAAAAAGGCAAATAAGACAATCAGCAATTTTGAAATGGGAGAAATGCTTCCCTTAGTCGGGAAAGGATTAGTATTTAGAGGAGAGAGGACCTGTGTAGATAAAATGTTTTTGTAAACCATTGTGGCGTCGTGATCTTTCTTTAAATTACTTCATAACATGGTAGCGTGAGAGATCACACACAGCTATTTACTAAAAGACATTTTATTCTTAATTAAATAAACAAAACAGTCTATCCATTATATTAAATTTTTAAATTTCGGTCTTTCACCGAAGAAAAGTTATAGTTCTAAGTCAGTTTATTTCAACCATTGCTCCACCGACTCCAGCACTCCGTTTTTCACAAGTCTACACTGTTCATATCCTTGGTCCTTGAGTGCGGCTGCTCCTACAAACTCTACCGAGCGTCTTCGAAGAGAAACAAAACTGAAGAACGAAGTAATTCCCAAGATTGGAGGACATCGAGCGTCTCTCGTCAACTTGCGAGCCGATCATTTAAACTCCCTTGTGGGGCCACTTTTCATGCCCCCAATCCCTTCTGATTGATGAGCATAACAGATTTACATATGAGTCTCATCACTTTAGTACCATTGTTGCTTGGAGACAACAGGCTGGCATGTCTGATCCCAACTCCAACGCTATGTCTTGTTTACCATCTGGAGAGCTATAAATCGCCCTGTCACATTGACACAGAGGGTGTTTATTTACCACAATATGCCGACATTCCTCTTCATTCAAGTCATTTGTGGCCCACATGTGCGAGGAGAACCCAACACAATGGATGATGTTCACCGGAGCTTTCTTCCCACAGAACGTTGAGACTAAAGATAGTCTTGATGTCGGAAAAAGAAAAGGTGTAGCGACATCAAAACCGTTTTCCAAATCGGCTCACTTCTATTATCCCCTAGGCATGAGAGAAGAATACCCGGTCTTTTTGGGGGGATAGGATGTCCCCTCTTGACAGCTTGGTCACCCCATAAGTCAATCTTGAATCTTGACTATTGTTAGGGAGTATTCTGCTACTGAGCCGATGCTACTCGTTGAAATCGTAAAAATTATACACACAAAAATTTACTGCAAATAGAATTTCAGTTCTCTCTTTAGTGCCAGAAAGCTTTCATATCATTTAATGATGTACAAGGCTAACTTTATAAGAGTTATTGGAACAATTCAGAACTAGTAAATACAGTAAATGCAACTTTATTAAGAAATCAGACAATTTACTCTAAAACAATCATAAAAACTCAGCTGCGAAAAACCTGTTAAGCTTTATATTCTTGATATAAAAGTTTAAATAAAAAAAGTTTTTTGTGTTACATAAAAAATAGTTTTAATCAGGCTTATGTGTCACCTAATATTTTGCAATAGGCTTCATAATTCCTTCGTGTCCGCTTCGTCAGATAACGAGTATTCATCCAACTGTGTTCGCAATCGCGATTTTTAAAAAAATGTGTTGACATATTTTCCAAGTATTCTTCTGTTATGAAAAATGCTTCAATAAAAAAAATAATATTTTACTTTTATACAGATAAGACTTCTCTACAAAGTGGGAATTGGGATTTTTGAAAAATTCACATTATTTTCACTGTTAGATCAATTGAAAAAAATTAACGGGTTTTTTTAAATCAAAATCAATTATAAAATCTCCGTGCCCCACAAAGTATTACACGGGCTCACAGAGTAAGTATTAATCACACATTACAAAGGAAGGAAATAAATTAAAATTGAGGTTATGAAGGATTACAAATATTTACAAGAAATTCACAGAACTTTTTAAAAGCACTTCTGGTGGAAAGAAGTTGGTAAAGATTCGGAGGCCAATTTATATTAAGTCCCTTGAAAGCCAGTTTTATGATCTTTCTCTCTCTGATATACTTGGAACACAGAAGGAGCACATGTTCTACATTTTCCTCGCCACCAATATTATAATCACAGAAAGATGACTGGACTAAATTAAATTTGTTCAAGTAGCTTTTAAAGTTACCGTCACCAGTGAGAAATTGGGTTATTTTGTTATTAGTATAAAAATGATGGCATGACAGTCTCTTTTTAATGGATGGAAAAAATTTCTTTGTTAAGCTCGATTTATTTTAAATGAGATATTCTTCCAAGACTTCGCCATTCTTTCTTTCAGGATCTTGTAAAATGATTTTGGAATATTAACGGCAATGTCAATTTTGCGCTTGGTTACAGCTATTGCAAGCCAATCAGCTCGCTCATTTCCGAGAACGCCCGTGTGTCCGCGAACAAATGCAAAATCTATTGAGACGTTTTTATCTTTTAGGCTTTTAAGTTGCTTTTGAATCTCGATGATTATGTTAGTTGAAGAAATACACTAATGAGAGAGAATCCAAGGAGGAAAGGGAGTTGGTACAGATGAGATATTCTGAGATAATACTATTTTGTTTAGTGATCCATTTAATGGCGAAGTTTAAACATAAAATTTCAGCAACAAAAACTGGGCATTCATCATGAATTCTAAATGCTCGGATTCAACACCACTCCTGAACACAACGAAAGTGTAGTTGCTAATGCCATCTGTCTGAGGTAGTCACATCGAGGTCCACGAAGTTCATCATGGCAAGGGTCTAGATCTACGCCTGCCGTAGCCCTGAGCACCATACAGGTGACAGTACAATTTAGCTCAGTTCCACCCCAATTTTGAGGGAGAGTCAGGGGCATCGCACCTCTCATCCGCTGCCACCAACCTCACGAGAGGACTTGCGGCTCGACGGCTGTTTAGAGTACCCCCCTGCCACGAAGGCACTATGCATTTACAAACATCCATGTCTTTTCCTGGATTCGAACCCATGCCCTACAGCACACAGTAGTCAGCGTCACTATACCGGATGGGTGACAATTAGTTATGTTAAATTAACTTGGTGTTGTGTTTATTTCGTGATTATGGTATTTTTTATGTAATTATATAGATTTAACTGTCACTTTTTAGATTCGAAAACTATTCCCTAACTCATTCATTCTCAAGGTAGAAAGCAAATAATTTTTGAAAGTATAGTTTCTAATGTTCCCAGATCACAACTTCAAAAAGAGGTGAAAAAATTTTCCAATAAAAGTTAAATCAATATTTTGCATACCTATTCATTATTTTTAAACAAGCTAATGTGTGTGTCTGATTTCTTTTATTTATACTTTATTTCTATATGTAGGGGGTAAACACGTAAACAAAAATAATATTGAAGAGAAATCAAGTTCAATTGAAAACATTCTGTGTGTGTGTTAATTATAGAAGATCTCTTTACATATTTAATTCTAAAACATTCGATATATACAAGGCTCTAAATCTTGTTATGGTTAAAAATAATTATAGTCAGTTCTCGAACATAATTACAATTTTACTTAACTGATTATTATTAACACTTACTTTTGGCATTAATTTTAAAAAGCCTCGACTCTTGTTTATGTTGAGTACACAATTCAATTATAAAGGGATACTGGATATTATTTTTTGATATCTTTTTTTAAGTTTTATAAAAATGTTATTTTGATATCTTTAAACTAATACGTCAAATTACAAAAAAGATTACAGATTAGGAGGTACAACTCGAAAGTTAACTCTAATTGCATCACATGATTATTAATCGAATAGCAAGGCTTAACACATTATATATTTTATTACATTATATTTAAACTGCAAACGATTTCTTCCCGCCTTTTCAAATCTATTTATTTATTCTTTTCACTTCAAATGCTTTTTCTTTTGTTTCAGTCGATATGTTCAATACTTGTTTTTGACGACACTAAAATATGCTTCGTAAAATTTTAAAATGTAGGATACATTAAATTAGGTAAAACTTCTCAATGTTGGTTGATCAAAAAACAAAGTTTGAAGCTTTTTTACTTAGTGTTTTTTCCCTTTAATTAAAACTTATAAACCCTTTAAATCAATTAAGCTTTATAAATATTTAAAATCGAATACTTGGTAAAAAATTATCACATAATTTTCTCATTTTAATAATTTTAATGCACAATCTCTCTTATTCTTATCATTTTATAACTATATTTAATGAGCTTTACAGTAAAGGATTATATTAACATTTTGTCAGCTTTAAGCATGATAAAATGATTTATACAGTGGACTACTAAAGTGTTCATACACTTGCAGTTTCCTACAAAATTTAATGTTTTTGTCTAATAAAAATTAAATATTGTAATTGTGCAATTTTTTTATGATATCTGCAACTTGTTCCTAATGGAATGACATAATGATTTTTTTAAAAATAGAATAAATATTTTTTTTAAAAAAATTAACAATCAAAAAGCTACTAAAAATTACGCCTCATAAGTCTTCGTACACTTAACGAAAATCTCAACATAGCTTTATATATTGTATTTCTTTCTTAATTTAGTACTTGGTAGGATATATTTTGTGTCCACAACAACTTTTAAGCATCTTGGTATAGATTTAATCAGTTTTTGTAATTTCTGCATCGATTTTTCTCCATTCTTCTGTTAACTTCACATTATGTGTTTATATATCATGTTTTCCTTTTTTTATTCAAAATCTCATCAAATATGTTCTACTGGGCTAAATAAAGTGATTGATGAAGTGTTTTCAGAAACTGGGGAATAGTTATAGTGACACCAGCGGCGTACATTGAGAGCAGTGCGCTTGGCGTCACTATCCTGTTAAAAAAGGAAGTCATTTCCAATATCCAGATTTTGGGCGGATAATTTAAAACTTCTCTTTAAAATATTTAGAATAGAGTGAATGATTCACAATACCATCAAAAAATACCAAAATACTTAATTCTAAGGCCGATTTACACCCCAATGCAAGCACATGCTGAATCATGGAGGGGGAGATCTTGTTCCACATAAATGCATGGGATTATATTCCTGATTTTTTCATTTGCAAGCTATTATATGCCCATAGAAACCAAAAATGTTGAATTTTCTGTCATCCCAATCAATTTTCAGTCAATTTTGAATTTTCTGAAACTTAATCTCTAGAATCTATAGTTGGATCAATAAACCATGGAGGTGGAAGTGTTCCAGTGGGGGGGGTGTAAATCGACCTTAGAATTAGGCAATTCGGTATTTTTTCATAGCATTGTGAATCATTAACTCTATTTAAATATTTAAAAGAGAAATTTTAAATTATCATTGAGAAATTGCAAGTGTACGAACACTTTTGAGGCCCACTGTATGTATCTTTAAAAGAATTTATTATTCTTTTACGCAAATATTTTAAAATATTTATAAATAGACGGAATTAATAGCCTGATCTTTCTATAAAAAAACTAAATGTTCCAAATATTAATTGAAATGGAGTTGCCTTCATCTAATTCAATATTTCTTACAATTTTTGCGTATGAATTAATTTAATTCAAAACTATTCTAGTGTTTTTATGAAAAAAATAAGCAATAACATAAAGTAGGGAGAAAAGTAAGAACATTATTATATTAATATGTGCATTTTTCATGAACAACTTTTTAAAAAATGCATAACTAATTTTTATAGCTTATATACAACATAAAATAGATTTATAAAAATTTTGAAATCAAGCAATAATATTCGAAAGTGATTTGTCCAATTGCTTCGTGTGCATAGTTTATTAAAATATGATAAACCTGTTTGAAATTCAAAGAATTATTTATTTACGTATATGAAAAAGTAACAGGCACATTACCAACTTTATTTTATTTGAGTAAAATATAATACTTCGAAATGTAATATTTTTAAACTATATTTTCTTTTGTAGAATAAAATGAAAAAATACTTCATCATAAGAAACAATTCCAAACAAAAGCATTCTTTTTAAGAATTCTATTCGAAATAAAATTTGTTACGCGCGCGCGGTTAAGAAAAATTTTAAAAACGAAATTAATTTTTATCGAGGTAAGTAATTTTAATTCACAAATAGAACGGAAAGAAAAATGTTAAAGAGGTTATTTGCAAAGTTTGGCAAAAATTAAAGAATCGACTCCTATTAAAATTGAATGCATTGTATGATTGAGGTCTAATAAAAATATTTAAAAGTTTGAAAATATTTAAAATGCATTTTTTGTAGCTCGCGTTAGTTAGTTAAGTCTTTGCTAGATGGCGCCATATCACTTTTACGTTGTCCAATATCAGCTTTGCAAAGGAGAATTCCTAGTGCAGAACTGACATACCGGTTAAATTCATTCAAAATGAATGCTAGTGCAAAAGTAGTATTTTATTTCACATTTCATGCTGAAAAACTACCAGAAATATCGTCGAATAATTATGTAGCTTCTCAGTTTTACAAATTTGTTAAAATACACACACACACACAAAAAAAAACTAACGATATTTTTTTGTTAACTGTAACTTCACATTGACTGTTGCTATGGTGGTGAAGTCAATGATTTGTACACAAAGAATGTTGTTATGTGTTACTATGTTTAAAATCGTTATTAGTTATTTTTATGTTTTAGGAAAGGTAAAATAACTTTATTTTCATAAAAAAATAATATTTAATGAAAAAATATGGTATTTTGATAAAAATAGCTAAAAGAGAATTATTTTCTTGTTTTGTGTACATTTATATTGTGTTGAGATTTTGTTATGTTTTAATTTGAATGTTGCAAGATATGTTTTTTTTTCATTCTCATTGTGTGTTATTAATGAGTAGACTATTTTATTACAGTATATGCACAAACACACTCGTACATTTATCTTTTTATAGTTTATTGAATTTATTTATAGATAACAAAAGGAACTATATTAAATCCAAGTGATTTAAAAATAGGCGTATAAGTAATCTTAAACACCTGCAGTGGCTCTTTAGCTGGAAATGTTATGGTTAATTTATTGGTCTTAATCTCTGCTTTGGAAATATATGAATATGTACAACTATTGATATAGTAATTGTTCATGATGTGTGTTTATAAATGAAGCTGATTCATAAGATCACTATATCATTGCTAAATGGCTAGAATTGATAGTTGTTATGGTACTTTTGTTATCATTTGAACTGCTATTGAACTTGTGATTATTTTCAACATGGTGGTCATGGTCTTTTTCTGCTACCAATTCTTACCTAATATGATAAAGAAATTCAAAGTTTTTACCATGCATGCCTTTTTTGCTCATTTGTTATTTATTCGTTATGATATTGAGAAATATCATAATGAATAAAGAAATAGCTGATGTTTTGAATTTTTAAAATGGAAAAAAAAAGAAAGAAAAGTGAAAATGATAAAACTCTTATAATAACTTTTTCAAAGACTACTTTTTATATGGTAAGTAATAGTAGTTTTTATTAGTTTAGGTAGTTTTTATTTTATTAGTTTAAATAGTTTTTATTTTAGTGAAAGATTATTCAAGGTATAATATATATTATTAGAAATTAACTGTTAATTATATAAAATTGGTTCATTTCTAATAGTATATATTATACCTTGAATAATATTTTCCAATAAAACAAATACAAATAAAGGCTGTGTGTCAGTGGCATAACACACACTCCTGAAATCCCCATATCGAAGGGGGGGCCTAGGACTCCAGGGGGCCCAAAGCATGACTGATGCCTAATAAGTACGGTTTTGCAATCCTTTATCAAATCCTGCTTTGGGTCCAAAACATGACTTTGCAGGGGGCCTTAATGTTCTCTGTTACACCACACAGTAGTGGTGTAACAGAGTATTTTTTATAAATGAAGAGTGGTATTTTTTATAAATGAAGCATAAATTACAAATGGAATTCAGTATAACACATAATATTTCTCCTTTTTAAATACATGTGGTATTATATTAATTTAATTAAGTTAAAGTCTTTTTTTTTCATTTGTAACAGTTATTATTTAATTTGAAGGATATGTTATTATATACATTGAAATTGTTTACTTTTCCATTAAATAAAATTGTGCTTTGAATAAGAACATTGGGTCTTTTCTTATTTCAGAATTAGAATAAACTTTATTATGAATTGAGCTTCACATATCTTATGGTTTTTAAAATAAAGCTAGTAACAATTTTTGGGATTTACATTTCCTCCATATTTGCTTATTTTTGTTGTAAAATAAGATTGAAATTTACATAAAATTCTAGCATGCCACAAATTGAAATAGTTAACGAAGTATTTCTTCTCTGATATTTCAGCATTTTCCCCTTTGATTTTTTTCATTTATTTATTATACTTGGTTCACTGAAACATTTGTGTGTACGTTCGTTTATCTTGTTCTATTTTCATTATTCCTTTGAAGTATTGAGTTGCTAATAACTTCAATATTTTTCATTGCAGCAGAAGGAGGTTTCAAAAAGTTCTGAAACAGGGAATCATGATATTTCAGTTATGAATATATGTGCATCGTGAAATTAACAAAGGTAATTCTTGAAATGTTTCCAATTGGTATTATTATTTTTAATATTTTGTTAATTTTTCTTTTTCTTAATTGATAAATATTTGATTATATCCTTATAATTTTCAAAAATGTGATGATTGCTGTTTATCATTCATATATATTAATTGCTTAAGTAAAACTCTTTAATTGTTTTTATAATCAAGCTGTGCACTAAATAACGAATGTATTTTTGTTTTCAATTTTGTGCAAGAAAAGTCTTTTATATTCACTATAATAATCTCATAATTTCACTCTGATTTGTGTAGCAATATCGAATATGCTTTTTCAAATCATAGTTTTAAAAATTGAGAAATTTATTCTTCAAAATATATATATATATAACCTTATTGAGCGTACAAATAAATTCCAAATTTAACGGTTTTTCCCATGACAAGTTTTTATTATAGAACTCTTAATCTTAAAACTGAAAATTATTTTTGGAGCTAAATTGATGTAAATAAAAACATTATGTTTGTTTAAAACATATTTTTAATTAGTTCAACAATTTATAATGTTTTAATTCATTATAATGATTACCATATTTTCCTGTATATACTCCACAGTGGCGTATTATTTGCAAAGCCTTTTTTTTTAGTAAAAAAAAAACATTGTATAATCTGCGGCTGTTTTTAGGCTGAATAATCCAAAATATAAACTGCCGATAATGAGTGTCATATAAGACAAAAAATACACAATAAAATTGAAAATAGAAGTAAGAAATTGTACAGGAAAAAAATTTTTACTATGCAACGTCTTTTAAATATGATAATATTTTTTATGATAATCTCAATAAAACAAAAAAATTCTTTGTTACTGCCATCTATGTTTTGAGTTGTTAAACAAAACATTCCATATGGAAAAAATCTTTTTTTTTTTTTAATTTTAGCAAGTTAACAGCAAAAAAATTAAGATCGAGACTGCTTTCCCACTGTCTCTTTCTTTTAAAATCCTTTTATTTATTTCTTCCTCTAATTCTGGCCAGTGAGGTTTACCACCATAATCGGCACTTTAACATCGAACACAATTTTCCAAGTTTGTCTTGTTTTTCTCCACAAACGAATATTCAATTCGTCAACGTTGAAAAACCTTGCAGCTTTCCGATTTTGGTAGCCTTCTCTATAACTTTTAACTTGAAGTTTGCAGTGTAAATTAACACTTTCGCTACAACATGATGAAAACTTTCAAAGGACGTAATAGCTCTAGTCAAGAGAAAATTGGAATTGGCACCAGCGACTAATAACTATTTTTTCCTCCTGAGGAATCAAATTCGTTTTTGAATGTAATTGAACAAAAACTAGTTATAGCTGAAATACGTCATCCAAGTCATGAAAGCGCCATCTATTATTTATTTTATAAAACATAACCGGCATTTCTTTCAAAACTTTATTGTTTGTTTTTCTGATGGAGAATGTTTTTTCTTAGATAATCCGCAGTGGTGTATAATACGCACAACGAAATTTGAAACTTTTTAAACTCATAATCTGCGGATTATATACAGAAAAATACGGTAGTTAAATATCGGTTACACAGAAAAACATTTAATGTTATTCTTAAACCAATTTGTTAATTTTACTGTAAATGTTTTTTTAATAAAATAGTTTATCAGGTTTTAGATATTCTTGGTATATATTATTGCTGTAACAAATGATAGATTTCTGAATTCTTAGTTATAGATTCAGAATATGAAACTAATTGAGATACAACATTTAATTTTTGTTGTTTATTTTAAATGCATTATTGTTAAATTATGAGGCATATCCAGAAACTCTAAGTTCCGTTTCTATTTATATCCGCTCCAGCGCAGCGATCGCAGTTCCGCGCATGCCTGACAGACGCTCAGTATCAAGGAGAAGAAGCATGCGTCATTTTTAGATCACTGTCAGCCACGTTTTGTTATGCTTGTTTACAATGTCGGTGTTGATTGAAAATGCGTTAAATCAGATGTGTAATTCGTTTTCTGAATGCTAAGAAAATGAAACCAGTGTAAAAATGCTAAGAAAATGAAACCAATCGAAATTTATTTTGTGAATTTACGGACAAACCCTCCTACGAGGATTTGGCTGGGACGTGTTTGGTCATCCTTCGTACAGCCCTGACCTCACTCCTAGCGATTTTCATCTTTTCTTATATCTCAAGTCTTTCCTAGCCAATAAACACTTCAACAATGACAAAGAGCTGAAAGAAAATGTTTCCAACTGGTTGAAGACACAGGCGGCAACCTTCTATGAAGAAGGCATAGAAAAACTTGTGCCACGATATGACACATGCCTGCAAAATTTCGGCAGTTATGTGGAAAAGTAGTTTTAAGAGTTTTACATTTTTGTCCAATAAATGTTTTTTCTGTATCTGTATACAATTTATTTTTATTACCAAACGGAACTTAGTTTCTGGATATACCTCGTATATTTATGTGTCCTTTTCTGTAAATGGTAATTCAAATTTTTGTTAAAATATTAATAATACACATTAAAAATGAAAAAAAGTATATTTATTTTCCTAATGCACGTTAACACATTAACCAAACAGAGCTATATCTTTAATTTTAAAAAAAAACCAAAATTTCAAAAGCTATTATCTGATTTTTTAAATTAAAATCTTAATTCATTCTTATAATTTTATTACTGACTGAGTTATCGCTAGATTGGCATATGCAGTTAGCTCTGAAAATTCTCATATAATTATCTTGAAACTTCAAATAAATCATTAAAACTGGGACTTTAAAAATTTTAACAACTAATTTATTGCTCTATAATAGTTTTGTTCATATAAACTGGGGGAGATGCTAAATCTAGCTACTGAGATATGTATTAATGCTATGTAGTGAGTATGATGTTATCATCTTTATATTAATCTTATTTAATTTCACTTATGTCTCATTAATTTTATATGTGGAGTTTGTGTTAAAGAGCATTTTTTTGTTGTATAGTATAATTTTTTTTATTATGTAGGAATCCTTTGGTTGTGATACTTCTTCCCTTTGAAATTTGGTTCAATTCTTTTTAATTCTGGAAGGCGTAAGTTCATCATTAAAATGTAAATTTTTATGAAATTTATTTTTTACTAAATTCAAACTGAAATATAATATTTATGATGATCTAAGTGATTAATTTAAGTGATTAATCTGTATTATTTTTATTTGTTGACTGTGAACATAAGACAAAACTGTTTAATAATTGACTGCATAATTTTATTCATGAGACAATATACTTAGTGAAATTAATTTTAATCAACTATATTTTATTTAGAAAAAGCAGATACTTAAGCAGTAGGCCTTGACTCTCATGGACTGTTGCACCACTGAGTTTAGTTTAGATATTTATGTAAAATAATCAATTTTAATGTCTTCTTTAAAAAGGAACTGGTCAAGGTACATCAATTCATAAATAACTCATTTATTAATTCTTGATTGTTATTCTTAAAAATAATTTTTGCAAAGACATTTAGAATTTTTAGGAAAATTTTTTAATGAATTAACTTTTGAATCAAACTATGTTATGCCTTAAATACTAACAAGTATTTCTTATGGTAAATTTTTAACTTGAGTATATATATTCTTTCTATGATCACTCTTCCAGAAAAAATATTAACATTATATATATATATATATGTCATAATTCTATAATATTTCTGGAGAGTGGTTGATTTAAACAATGGCGAACCAAAGGTAGGGCGTGGCCAGTGATGTGATTTTCTGTGTTGCGTGGAGCATGGTCGAGTAGGGTAGTATCAAAGAGGCACTCATGGAAATCGAAATTCCTTTTTATTCACATCCAGAAACACATAAAGATCCAGTAGGGACGGCATTACACATACAAGAAGCAAACATGGGCGACACAACACAGACAAAGACAAACACAGAACGCTCTGCAGCCGCTAAATGACTACAGAGAAATGATCGAAGAGCGAGAGATAGGATTTCCAGAGACATCGGTTTTTATATCCGATGGTGAAGACCACATGACATTTTTGTAATAAGAGCTCTGATTGGTTACAAGGGGCGGGAAAGGGATTTATGATGTAATGTTATTAGTCGATTACGATTAAGATCAGGATGTTAGTTTCAAACCAAATAATTAAAAGATTATTTCAATATTATTAAAAAGAGTTCATTAAAAGATGCTAGGCGGAATTATTACATATATATATATATATATGTAAGGTTAATGTAGGAAAAAGTATTTATTTTATATTAACAAGCTCTTACTTTTCAGTATGTTTGTTTTTAAGGCTGTCTTCATTTAATGAATATCAAAAACTTGAATCATTTTTTAAAATTCTAAAAATATTCACACATTTCATGTCATTATTAAAATGATTTTTTATGATTGAAACATATAATCATTAAACAACATGCTGTAAATTTGGTAACATTTTTAAAATAAGCAATTTTTTCAAATATATGTGAAGTTAAATGTCAATTGAGCATTAAAATATAGTTAAAAAGTATAAAATATATTTTAAGCTCAAAAAAGCAGATTAACTCAAACAGCAGTAGGTAGTGTAAGATGTGTTGTTCTTTATAGATTAGTAAAATTAAAATGTAATATAGTCTAGGAATATTTTTAACTCTGAAAAAAATGTCTGGCTTATGTTATCCTTAAAAAATATAATTCTGCTGGAAAATTGAGCAAATTCAACTGGCACATAGTTTCAGTGAATTAGTTTAATGTTTCTTTTTTCTTGTGAAAAATTTATACATTACATTTACTTTGGTAGGCTTTCAAAAATCTTTTTTCTGAATTATTTCCAGTCTCAAAGTGTTTGATGAAAAATTTCGAGAAACATAAAATTTCTATGTGTGTATTTATAATTTATTCATAATAATTTTCTGTTTGGTTTAAAGCTGTTTTAAAATTAGTTTTGTCATTATTTTGTACTTGAGAATTAATTTTTTAGAAAATCAGATTTTTTTATGTTTTAAAATAAGTAAACTTTTATTCAAAATATTTTGAAATATCTGAATATGGAAACATTAACAGCTTAAATATTTTTCATTGACTGTAGCATTCCTTTAAAGACTTCATTTTTGAAATTTAAATATTTTTTAGTATATTTTACAGAGTTGAATTATTTTACAATTTCCTGTAAATTTTTATTTTTTGCATAAGTGAGTTAAAATCTTGCTACTGAAAAAAACAAATAAGAGTTTTTGATTGTTATATTTGTATGTTTTAGTATTGAATTTTCTTGTAATCAAGTGTTCTTTATTCTTGCAGATGGATTTCAAAACATTTGTAAACAAAGAAAGCTTCAAAGCGATCCTTTTGCAACATCTGAGGAGTCAAGTTAAAGCAAAATTTAACTCAACAATATCAAAGCAAGTGCACAAATTTGTTGAGGAAGATGAGTCCACTTCATCTGATGCTATAGTTACTTCAATCAGTTCTAATATCTTAGGTTCTGAAGAATTCTTAGGATTCCAAAATTCATTTTTGGATAGTGTCAATAGTTTATTAGAAGATAATGATAAATTTATTCCTAAAACAAATAGGTATGAAAGCAGCTCTCAATGTAGTTCAGCATCTAGTGTCAATGCTTCATCTATTGATTTTTTGAGGCCTGATCAGTTTCAAAATATTGTGCAATCATTAATAAATGGTACAAATGCTGAAAAACTGGAAGCCTTAGGAACATTATCTCGTTTACCAACTCTAGAACATCTCATGCATCACTTCTCATGGTCAGATGTTGAAAAAGGATTACATGATTGCTTAGCAAGTAGTAGTATTTTCTTGAAAGTAGAAAGTTTGAAATTATACATCAAAATGTTAAGTTGTTCCGAGCCCAAAGTAGTTCAAGAAAGCTATCTTAGTCTTATTAAATATTTTCTACAGATTCTGTTGCCATCTCTGAATGAAATTTCTCAAAACTCTAAATATGTCAGTCAGTGTAGAAGTGCTGTAGAAATAATATCCATTTTGAACAAATTCCTTCAAAATATATCAACTCATTGGTTACGATATCCCCAATCACTCATTGAAAATATAACGATACAGAGTTTGAGTATTTTATCGCCTAATTGTAACAACAGCAGTTCATTTCCCATTTGGATGTGTACTGCTATTTGTGATCCTGAAGCTAAGTGGTTAAAAAGTATCATGCATGGTCATGTAAGTAGGGCATCCTTATTAGGAGCTTTACAAAAAGATTTGAACATTCTGAACTTTGCCGTTGGATTATGTGATAAATTTTACTCTGAAGAAAATTTAATTCTGAAGGAGAACTGCTGTGAAAAATTTCATCTCGTTGCTGATGTTACTCATGTTATGTGTTTTTTGTCACATTTGCTGCAATATTGTGAAGGTCGTAAAATTTTCAGTTCTGAACCAAGTGAAAAATATCTAACTAGGTGGATAAATGTGTTAGAAATTTTAATGAACGCTGCTTATAAATTATGTAATATTGCTTGTTTTGACTGTTGTGCAATTATTTGTAATACTTTATCAAAATTGTGGTCCCATCTATGGTGTAATGATGATTCATCAATTACTGTTGATGATGCCATTCAAATACTCACATCTCTTTCTAAGGAGAATAGAATGGATCCAAACACTCTTTATTTTACAATGCAGTGTTTTTGTGAAACTCTTGGTAGCTTTTATAATTCAGCACATTCTTTAGAACAAGAATCAAGTGTTAGTAATTTTGTTTGCCTATTATTATCTCAAAGTGTTAATAGTTATACTGATAATGATTTGTCAAAAGAACCTTCCTTGTTATATTTATTTAATTCTAGTCTTATTCTTATGAGAAAACTATTTTTAATTCCATCATATTTATTTCTGAATTCTAATTTTATCAAGATTGTTTTAGAATGGTGGTCAAAAATCAAAACATTGATGGAAATCAAATCTTTAACTAGTGAATTTTCAATGATGAAAAATAGAGAAGAGATTTTTCTTGAAATGAAACAAAATATTCTGTCTGTCTCCACTAACTTATTAAATAAATCTGTTGGCATCAATATTTGCCACGACTTATTACTTTATGAAGAAAGTCTTAATATTTTGTTAGAAAAGATATTAGGAGATATAAAATCCAAAAATTCTATTTGTATCTGTGATATATCCATATTATCTAGTGCTCTAAGTAGTACAATGTCAACAAAGTTTGTATTAAATAAAACTAATGTGTTTAGATTATCCTCAATTATTTGGCAATTTAATGAAGCAAATAATGATATGATGCTGAATTTAGAGCCTCTAAAATGTGTATTCGACATCCTGTTACCTTCTATTTTTTGTAATCTGGCTTCAAATGAAATGATCATCTCTGTAGATTCAAAATCTGAAATGAATTTATTTGAGTATGTGTTGCTGTTTCCAAACTTATCTAATGAATCTTTCATTTCTGAAGATTATGAAATTCTTGCCCTTCAAACAATTTCATTATTATCATCCTCAATTCATTCTATTTGTGTATTGCAGGCCAAATTCCAAGCTACGGATTTGCTTCTAGACCTTCAATCTCAACATGTGAGTGTAGATGATGAAATGGTGGTTGATCCTATATCTGTGCTGCAGAATCTTATTTTGGTGAAATTATATTTAATTGGTGGACCTAGTGAGAAAAATTTACCTGAAGAAATGCTTCAAAATAACAATGATTTATATGATTGGCCATTTATTACTGAATATCCTATTCCTGAAATATTTCTTGGTTTGAATCATAATGATTCCGTTGATGAACTTATTATTGAGGACTTTGTATCAAATGATTTAAGTGAGAATTTTTTGAAATGCTTAAAACAGAGAGAAAATTTATCATCCTCTTTAGTTTATCAATTTTTAAAGAGAAGTATAGATGCATTACAAAGTGAATTAACTTTCCCTTTAAATAATATTGTATTGGGTGAAGTAAATATAAATTTACAAGAAGAAGAATTAGTTGGGTTACCTTTAGTAGAAAGGTATGGAAAATATTTGAATTTATTAACAGATAAGAATGATGGTGAACTTGAGAAATTATTAAAAGCTTCTAAATGTCTTATTGGATCTGACAAAAGTACCAAATTAGACATTTTTGTGTGTTCAATATATCTAATGTCTAAAGGTGATATTGAAATTGCATGGTTATTTTTACAGAACTTCACAAAATCATACAATTCATTGTTTATTTGGAGAGAGTATACGATTCAAGTTTCCGAGATCAGCAGCTCGGATAAGTGTATTACTCTTCCATGTGTAATATTAGAATGGTGCGACATTATTATAAAAAAAACATTACCTTCAATATTTTCTGCTTTTCAGTTTCGAGGTTTATTACCATCAGTTCTTTTTAACTATTGGACATTGCAATGTTATTGGAATTACTTAGACTTCATTGAAATCTCTCACTTTATATTGCTTAATATCTTATTTTCTGGAGAATTTTCATTGTATTTCTTTGCATCAGTGTTAAAACATCTTTACAGCTTTATATTGCTAAATGCTCATAACAATGATTTGTATGGTTTATTAATAAAAAACCCCATTCAAGGTTTTAAGATTTGCAATTATATAGATTTTATAAATGACCTTTCTTCAACATTTCATGAATCAGGGTCAAAAATAATGATGGGGATTTTATGAGCTTATTTTTTTGTAAATATTTGAAATGTCATGTTGATATCTTCATTATTTATGAAATAAAATTTATTTATTTATGTTGTGGGCTTTTTTATCGTATGATACTACAAATAAATTATTTTGTACTTGTTTAAATTTTATAATATATAAATATAACCCTGGCACCCACGTATGTGTGATGTTAATAATACAATCAATCAACAATATAATTATTTAATAGAATTCAGGTAAGTCAATTTATTTAAATAAGAGTAATTTCTTACATTGAATTTAGCATGTGCATTTGTCATATTCATTTGTATACAAACTTTATTTACGAGAAATATCGTCTTAATACAATTTAAAATTGTTAAAATGTTGTATCTATCACTCAACAAATAAGAATATTCTAAATATTTATTTCATTGCAAGAAGTAATTCTTAAATTCTAATAAATTGAAAATATTGATTATTTTACTATCATTTATGTTATTTAAAACATGCTTCAGTATGGTAGTTTTTTTAAGAATAAACTTTTATCGCAGTTCCACATTTTTATGATATGCTTCTGTAAAAAAAGTTGAAAAAGGAAATGACAATAATGTAAAAAAATTTAATGTGTTAAACATAAATAAAATTGGTAAAGTTTTGAAACATTTAATTTTCAATTGTTAATGGTTATTAACTTTTTTCTGAAATATATCAGTATCTGAAGTAAATCAGGCTAGCTGCAACTAAGCTGTTACGTGTAAACATCTAGTGTGGTATCTATTCTTTTTTGTGTATTTTCTGTGTGTATTAGTTTTCTGTGCAGTGATGTTTGTGAATAAATGTATAGCTAGCTGCATCACATCATTGCTATGTGAATTAAATAATTACATTTTTTAAACTAAAAGGTTACATCAATTATAAGAATTGAATTGCATTTGTTTAATAGTTTTACAAAGTTATTGCACTCAGTTTGATAATTTTAAAATTCATTAAAAATGAATGAACTTTATTTTAATGTATAGCAGACTGTAGAGATTTTTTTTAAGAAAAGATGACCCCCTCCTTCCAAACTCCTAAATTTTATATATATATATAAATTCGAGAGATTTTAAGAAATAAAGCAATTATGTTAATAGCAAATAAGTATATTCTGTCTGTTATTTTGAATTCCTTGTAGACAGTAGTGCACATAGGAATTTTTCAAGGGGAGGGGGGGGGGCAGGGTTGGAAGTCCACTATTCTCATATCTTGCTCCAATATGCCGTCCAACATATTCTTTTGATTTTATCGATTTTCGGGAACAAAAAACATTAAAAAATTATTATTGAAAATGAATTGGCATTAATTAATAAAATAAATTATTAATAAATATTAAATTAAATTTTGTGTACTATACACATAGGATTATAATCAATCAAAATATATATAAGACTTTGGGAGGGGGCCGGACCCGAGGACCCCCCTTGTGTGCACCTCTGCTTGTAGACCATATATTTGTATATAAATATAATTTTAATACTTTTACATTTTTTTAATGTTGAAAATGTTCCAAAAGCATTTTTTTATATATTTTAGCAATTATTAGAAAGAAACGTTAAGTTCAAAGATAAGTATTTACATTATATTAGCATATATATAATTATAATTTGAAGTAAATGTATATTTAAGATAGAGAGAAGCACACATTTGACTATTTATACAGCACTATTTTTATTGCACTATTATGTCGAAATTTTCTGCTGTAGGTTAGGATCCAGTAAAGCAAGCTTAACCCCATTTCACTGTCCTAAATCAGTGACAGCTCTAGAAAACAATAGTTTTCCCATTTTGGTCAATTGATTTTTTATATGTCTACTTATATTTTGGCATTTTTTATAGGTTTTCAAATCCATTTTTTCATCCATTCTTGGCTTTGTAAAATTTACAATTTGTCTATACTTATTTTATTGTACTATATGTATATATTCTAATACGCGAAGGTATTTGTATGGGATTATTCCAATTCAAAAAAATGTGCTTCAAAAATATACATTTATTACTTTATGACGGATTTCATCTTATTTGACTTTGGTTAAATTGACTGAAAACATCAAAAAGAAAAAATATATATATGCAAATTTATTGAAAATTAACATATATTTTGTTTTCACACTAACACATTGATTGAATTCTGTCACATATTTCTTGTAAAATAAAGTAAAAATATAATAAACTATGAAATTAAAAGACGAAGAAAGCTGGAAAATAAAAACACTTTTGCGGGCTTCCAAGTCATTTAAATTATTGATAAATTTTTTGTGACTCATGACCGTTTATATAGCAAATATTTTCGGATTTACTTAAAATAAAATATCTGCGTCGGCCGGGAGTCGAACCCGGGTCAACTGCTTGGAAGGCAGCTATGCTAACCGTTATACCACCGACGCTCGGTAGTATGGAAATATTAAAAATATCAATTTATATTTGCTTCGGAGATTTTTTTTCCCCCTTATCGTTTCTAGTATAATCGATGAGCTCACGAGTATACCAAAAATAAGCTGCAGTCTAATAAGTAAAAAGCACGCAATGTTTTTACTGTTTTTCATAAATTTTTCTCGCTTTGATCTGGTTGGAATTAACTTCATGCTAAAAAGCTACACTTAGGTTAAGTCTCGAACCTCTTAATTTTGTTCAAATACCAATGATGTCACTTGAGGTTAGACTTCACTATGCCACGTTACAACTCTCAAGCCTAGTTTTATTTTAACGTTTATATAATATATATATATAAAAACTCCCATTTTATTCAGATTTTATAGTCAGAACATGATTTAATCATCACCTTCCAAGCAACTCTTGACCTTGACCACTCGGCTACCACGGATTAATGTTACTTGAAGCCCGGGCTCAGAAGAAAGTAGGGTTTCCTTAAAAATAAAGGCATTGAAAATAAACATATATGGTAACCATATTTTTAAATGCATTAACATGTTGTAATTGACTGTATATTTTACAATAACAATATTTTTAATAGATAAAAGTATTAAGTTAGAATTTTGCAGGGCCTAGGGCGAGCATCATAAGATTATTGGAGTTAATTTAGGAAGCAGGGTGTGCGTGTAAGAGTCGACTAAATCATTCTTATTTACTATCGAAGCATTCATGAAAAGCACGATCTGTGACGAGGAAAAGTTATTTGTTTATCAATGACCCAGTTTTATTTACTTTGTTAATCGAAGTTCACTTCGATCGTGAAGCGTCGGTGGTATAACGGTTAGCATAGCTGCCTTCCAAGCAGTTGACCCGGGTTCGACTCCCGGCCGACGCAGTTATTTTCCTGTTCGATAATTACTTTGAATAATGGAATAGAAGTATATGATAAAACAGTTAGTATCACACTGTATTGAAATTTTTGTACACCACTTAATTAAGGTTGTTAGTTTGTATTTAAGAGTACATTGTGTACATTATATATATATTTATGTTATATATTAATTGTATTTAACATGATAAAACCGTGTGAATTGTTAATGATCTTTATCTTGTTTTTACTGAGGTGAAGCAATTAACTCTTTTATTGGATATTAGAACTTGGCAATTTTTCAATTGTTTATTGCACAGAATGGAAGAACTTTAATGAATAAAAAAAAAGTTAGGGTTGCGAGGAAAAATAGATAGAAATTTCGAATAAAGCTTTCTTGAATCAATAAAAATAATTTCACTTTTAATTACTTGAACAGGTGGCATATTAAAATTTGATTACTTTTTAATGCACAGGTGGACAATTGTTTTGCCTCGGGGGCCACATTGCGAAGGGTTACACCTTTTAAAAAAATTATATTCATTAGTTAGATTTGTATTCAGAGAGGTATAAATTGTTTATAAAAAATCAATAAATATAAGTTAAATAAAACTGCCACTATTTTATTTAATTTTAGAATCAGTTTTAATGAGACAAATGGACCCCATCACAATTATTTCGAATGCAGGATTGGGATTGTGTGCTTGTTGAAATTCTGCCCACACCCTTGTTCTAAGGCAGTGATTCTCAACCTTTTTTCTGTTGCGGTACACTTTTAACAATTCCAAATTTGGCGTTACTAGTAAAATCGGATCAAAACAATTTTACTTATCTGTAATACACAATGTAAAATAGCCGATGATAATAATTTTCAAAGTTAAATAAAATAACAGGTACGACAAAGGCAAAATGTTTATTGAATAATTAACTATAAATTAATTATAAAAAATACATTTAATGCGAAATTCGAGCTTGATGATGTTTGATAATTTCGTTTATATTTGGTCTTACAAATGATAATGCCATTCTCATTTCGTCATCTACATTTAATAGTCTATTTTTTTTCCTTCCTTCTTTTCATTTTTATATTTGTCAATGCTGAAAATCCGAATCCCCAAAAATAAGACGTAGAAAATTATAACAATATTTTTAAAGCTTTTTTGGCTATTATGGGATTATCGCCTCTAATTTTATCCCAAAATGAATTCATTGACTCTTCCAAATGTTTTGAAATTAAATCTCGATTATGACAGAGCGAAATTAGAGTCCTTGCTCTTCATTTAAAGTTAATTCATAAACAGTTGTATCCATTGTCACAAACGAATTACGAACCCAATCAAATTTTTACATCTAAATTTAGAAAACAATGTTAAGTCAGAGTATAATTAAGAATTTAAAAAAAAATTGGCGATACACAAAAGTGCCGCTGTACAGTGGTTGAGAATCACTGTTCTAAGGTGTGTATTTTGAGTTTGGCGACATCCCTTTTTTAATAAAAATATTTAAAGTAAAAAGTTTTAATATGCTTCGAGTTTTAATGATTATAAAGCTATACATTCATTTAAAACATGCGAATCTTTATCTCACTGGAGAAGGTGTCATTTGTTAATGTTGAAGAAAAAGCAACTCAAAGGAAATAAGCACATTTTATTAAATGATTTTGTATTATAATATTCACATCCAATAAACCCATTACTTTGAAAAGTAATGGTAAAAAGTTACAGAAAAAGCATACAAGTCCAGAGGATACTTTTACAAAATACTAAAAAAAAATGCTGCTTTTTTGTAGGTATGTATATATGAAATCTTTTAAGAGTTTTTACTTTAAAACTGTACTAATAAAAAAACTAACAAAATACATTGAGTTTGTTAGAAAACGCGAGGTAATGCTTTGTAATTGTCAAATTATATAACATTTCTCGACCCAAATATTATACCAAATAAGACGTACTACAAATACATTTATACAACCAATGCACCAACAGAAAGTGTATTAGAGGTTAAATGCACTTCTCATGTGTGCTTTGGATGTTTTCAAGAATTTGCAATTGTTTAGGGAAAATATTTTTCGAACTAAATTAAGAATCAAAGAAAAAAACAGTAAACTTGTTGAAGTGATGCATTAATTTTTTTAAAAAAAACTTCTTAAGAATATTTTAGTTATTTTTTTTTTGAAAGTTTTCATGAAAGGAATATCAAACAATACCTAACAATTTTTTTATTGATCTTATATGCTTGTTCTATTCATATCAACTTACATCAAAAAGAACATGTGTCAAATTAAGACCATTTTCAGATAGAAATTTGGCTCAATTTTCAAACAATTTCCTGCACACAATTATATATAAATTTCTTAAATGTCAGAAATATTTTAGTATTTTTCTTGGTAAAGCTACCGATTATTTCGCCATCTTAGATATATAGAACAATGTTACAACAAAGAAAAACTTCCAATTCAGCAAACTTTTGCAAAAGTCACGAAAGCATGCTGAAGTTGAATCCAAACAACTACAGAGCATTACCTCACTTTTTGAAAATAGAAACGATGTAATAAATTACGATGATGAGTGAAGAAACGACTAGTGGTGCGATGGTTTGTTCGAACATCACTGGTGCTTTCTTCAGAAATCTTGTAAAACGGACCTGCACGGCCCCATTCATGCATATAATAAGAGCGAATATGATCACCACATAGAAACACTACGATGCTATACTATATAAAACGACCACCGGGTCACTGGGTTGTAGTTCATAAGCCTCCTTACACGTCAGTCTTTAATTTTTTCTTCCATTTGTGGTATATACTGGAACAGAGGTTATGATTAGTTGTAGAGCTTGGCTAACACTTATATTGCCGATTTTCTATCTGAAACAAATAGTTTGTATTAGAAAACTGATTATTAAATCAATGCAAAAACAAACATAAAAAACTGTTACAAAATATTTGTAATTTCAATCAGATTTATATGAAAAATGAAACTTTCTACTAATTCAGTGGCATCAGCAAATTTTAAAGCCTGCATGTGACAACAAAGCGGTAGCATGCAGGCGGGTATTGAATATATTCTTGAGTACAGAAGTCCAAAAAATGGGACTGTAACATACTGAGAACAAAGACAGAGGCTAGAGAAATATGTTTTTTAATTTACCATTAAAAAATTCTACCATCTTACGTGCAACACCTTTGTTTTATTCCCTTCTGTCCAAACTTGTTCGCTATCCCACTCTCGTTTTTCGTGCCTTTTCTGCCCCTTAAAAACCAAAGCTCTCATAATTGGTTCGTAAGTCCTAGCGTAGCTACCGCCGTATCAATGATATGAGGAAAACAAAACTACAGGGGCTCCAACATATGTAACATATTGGTATTTTTAATGCGATCATTTTTATTTTCCAAGAAATGTTAAGAATGCCACTGGGGCGAATGCTATTCCGGCACCATTTGATTTTGTCAAAGACCAGAAGCGAATGGTGTTGTTGCCTGAGGAAGTGGGGGAGAAGGGTTTTCTAGAATCCCGTTCCCCTACGTTCCAGATAGACTCGTCTAGAAAAGGACATGCGCGAGCACCTATCATTTCATTTGGCTATGGCACGTACGAAGCAAACCGGATTCATGGAGTCCGGAGATCAGATCCTGGAAACGGCGACAAAAACGACAAACCTTATCAAAGAGAAACTTCTTACCATGGAATTCGTACAAACGGACCAACAAGTTTGCGAATATCTTTCGATGAAATGGCAGCTCGCGAGAGCGTCAAAAATTGGTATCAAGCTCTTGGAGGAAATGCTTGATATCGCCCAGACCACACCAGATTACTTGAGCCAGGAGGACACGCAGAAGCTCGCTACCGGATTGGAGGCAATGAGGAAGGAGCTCTCTACCGTTTTGGGTGAGATACCTTTGATTAATTGCCCTATTAAAAACTGTCCCAATCATCACGCTAATGGAACGAAGAACGACAATCACGTGGCCAAATCGAACGTTAAAAATAATGATAATAACTCAACTGAGCAAAATAATGATTCAGCCCCAGAAAAAACCCCAAGTAACCACAATAAAAAATCGGATAATTCTCAAAGTAAAAAACGAGCAGGACAGGAGAACTTTCTAACTCCTACAAAATTCGCCAGGAAAATAATTGAAATACCCATTGAGAAAGTAGTTTGCACTACCCAAAATAAGTTCGCGATTTTAGAAGACGAGGAAGGAATGGATACTTCCACTTTAAAACCAATAATGATGAAAATCAACAAGAATTACAACTTAATTTTACAAGAAATCTACCGAACATACCCCAACACGGTAAATAAGAACACGGGAAACTATATAAGGATCCAACCGGCAACAGCCGAGGACGATGAAAATATCAAGAAACTCTTAATCATTAAACGAGCAGACCACTACACAGTAGAACGCCCCACAGTAATCAAGGCGGTAATCAAAGGGTTACCGTCATCAACCAACATCATTGACATCGAAACCGAATTGAAAGCGAAAGGATTTGATGTTGAGAAGATTGCGCAATTGCGTAAATTCTCAACCAAATCCCCCCTCCCGCTCTTCATGATTCAGATCAAGCAATCTAAAAATGCACAGGATATTTTTAAACTAAAGAATCTAAATTACCTCACTGTGGAAGTCGTCCCGTTTCGTAGGAGACCCGGCGCTTCCCAGTGCTTTAATTGCAATTACTTTAACCACACCAGCAAGAATTGTAAAATGACATCCAGATGCCTCAAATGCGAGGGAAACCACAAAACGCACGATTGCCCCAAAACCGAAAGACTCCAGACGCTAAAATGCATAAACTGTAATGAAACCGGACATTTGGCGTCAAGTCGTCAGTGCCCGAGATTCCCCAAATTAAAACTCAAAAAATCAGAAGAACCAAAAAACAATAAATAAACAAGACCTGTCACTTCAGAACTTAGCTATGCTAAAGTCTGTAGTAACGAAACAGAACAACAGATGGCACCACGAGGGGAAACCCAAAAACAGACACCTCACGAAACTACACCTGAAAATAACCAAACACCTCACGAAACAACACCTGAAAATAACCCAACACCAAATTTCTTAAATTTCGCAACCTATATTAAAGAATTACAAAACCTGACTTCCATTCGCCAGGCACTGGAAGACATGGCAAAACAACTAACGACATAGAAAAACTAAACATTTTCTTGGTCGTTGTTGCACGATCGTGTAACAGAGCCAATGTAAAATAATTCTCATAATTTCACAACGGACAGCTGCCGGCTCTCGAGTCGAGCAGTTCGATATGGCCATGAGTTTTAACTTGTCGTTATTATTTAAGCATGTTCCAGTATTTCCCTAGCTCCGCGCCGAGAGTCGTGGACTTAATTTCATACCGAAGCAGCGTTCACCGCGGTCGGAATTCGGGAGGGTGACCTCCTTGAATTCTTACTTTGCGGTGTTCGCGCTTCAACTTCCCCCTAATTTTTTAACGTATTTTTCTCAAGTAACTTAAATAAATTCAGTACCATGTAACAAAAGGGCAATTTTTCAATGTATCATGTTCACCAATATCAGACAGGAGATCAAAGCCCGAGAAGGGCTGCCATCCAACATAACCCAGCTAGACATGCGCGAGGACCGGTTTTGAGGGTCCTCCCGACTGGAGGCAGATACGTGCTCTGGATGTGTAAGATTGGTTT
Source organism: Trichonephila clavipes (assembly GCA_019973935.1). Taxonomy (NCBI): domain Eukaryota; kingdom Metazoa; phylum Arthropoda; class Arachnida; order Araneae; family Nephilidae; genus Trichonephila; species Trichonephila clavipes. Next base: position 156,173 of record BMAU01020834.1, on the reverse strand, counting down.
TTAGAATGTCTGTAAATAAATTGTACATATTTATATCTCTAGCCTGGCTGTGAGTTTTCGTACTCAATATGTCACACCACTGAGGACTAGCTTCGTTAGTGGTCCTATATTAATTATTATTATTTTTGCTGGGAGAGGCATTTATTCCAAAACTCTTTAAAAGTGGGATGCGCATCGCGTTTCCACACCACAGATCTAGGGTTCAAATACCCGAGCTGAGCAAGACTGACTTAGCCTACCATCCTTTCAGTGGGTAGATAAATGAGTACCAAGCTTGTCGGGGAACAAAACACTGGGGGTGTTTCACTCATACTGATCACCTTACCGGAACATCTGCTTATGCATCTCAGTGCACAAGGTCATGAAAACTGAGATGGGCACAGTGGCCTTCGCTGTCTATAGGTTGTTATGCCATTAAGTCTAGTTTTAAAGTGGTACTTTCGTATTAAACAGCACGCCAGCACAAAACCGCTAAGTATGACAACCTATCTTGTCTAGAGCAGGGATGGTGAACCAATGGCACGCCACTGATCAAATAGTTTGCATTTTAGTTCAAAATAACAAAGTTCGCTATGAAGTAATCCTCATGAGGGATCTCATTCCGACTTTTGATGCTAAACTGCAAGTTTTCATAAACGAAATTGTTACAAGAAACTACAAGTACTTCCCAAACTTGAAAAAATTATATCAAAGCTTTAGATGTACATGAGAAACCAGACAAAGAAAAAGGTATTGAAGAATTTCTTTCCTTAATTGATTCTTCAATCAAGGAATTCCAGCCTATTTTCTTAGTTTAAAGAATTATCGAAAATGCTTAAGTTTATTATATAATCTGATGTGACTTCATTTGATAAACTACATTTGTACCAATTCGACTTATTGGAAATTGAAGAGTTTGAAATACAGTTGATTAATTTCCAGTGTAGTTCAATATGGATTCAAAAATTTATTAAAACAAAGGAAAAGTTGGAATTTATATATAGTAAAAATGTAATGAAATTTTAGAGAAACATAGAATTCTATTCCAGACACATTTAACTGTTTGAAGAAGCTGAATCAGGCTTTTATAACCACATTTCCATCTACCAATGCTTGCGAGTCATTATTTCCAGAGATGGATAACATTAATGACTCGCTTAGAAACCGTTTTACAGATGACTCCTATTAAAAGTAACATCTTATAATCCTCATAAGTTATTTGTCATCTAATATGCAAGAGAAATCACGCTAATATCACTTTGTGTAATTTGAAGTGCACGTATAACTAAAACATTTACTACTATACAGTGAAAAATGTATTTATTCGTAGTGAATAAATAGTTTTGAGTTGTTAGTATTTAGTTTTATTTTTCCAATAATCACAAGTTCAAATTATTTGATGTCACGTCTGTACCTCATTAAACATTTCTTGAGAAAAAAATTGGCACGTTGATTCATAAAGGTTCGCCCCCCCGTCTAGAGGAAAAGATCAAAAACATACATTCGATGCTATCATAGAAACCAGTGGCGCACACAAGGGGGGGTCCTGGGGCCCCCAAAAAAACCCTTTATTTTTTTTTCTGATTGACTATAGTTCTAAGTATATAGTACGTAAAATTTAATTGAATATTTTGTTATTAATGATTAATTTTATTAGTTAATGCTAATTATTTATTCAATAATTAGATTTTTACTGTGTTTTGTTCCCGAAAATCGACAAAATCAAAAGGAACATGATACAAAAATGGTGAACTTTCGATTCCGGACCCCCCCCCTTAAAAAATTCCTGTGTGCGCTACTGATAGAAACTATTACTCAACATTTTCCGAGGCAAACAAAAATTTGGCGACATGTGATTTTCAACAATGGCATGCGGTTAGTATTTGAGCCCCTTAACTTAAAAGCTAAAAAATATTCGTATAGCTTGAGAATGTCTAGATTCATAATATTAATATAGGTACTTGCGCATTATACCGAGGACTCAATTTTTTTCAAATCGAGAGACACCGCCAAATGTTGCGATATGCAGCCAATAGTGGAAAACTGTCCCTACTCGTGTTAAAAAACAATAAATATCATAACAGCATTTGGCAAAGTCTTTTAAATTGGCGGCGTCAGGCGAAATTGGTCGATGGTATAACATTCAAGTATTTTAATATCTAAATATAATCTTTTTAAATAAATTGTAATAGAATGTATTTGTAAATATTGTTCAGAATGGTGTATATTAATAGTAAAGTTTAAAATTCTACAACAAAAAAATTGGAAGTGTTTTAGACAATCTTTTTACAAAATAATTAAGTAAAAGGGTTAATAACTTTTGCAATTTTCATCTGAGCTTCTCACAAAGTGGGGGACTACTCAGTATGTTCTTCAGTGCAGAATCGTAATGAGACTGAGGAGTTTATAAGCTAATAAAGATAGAAGCATCGTGGATTTCGTCAGAATTTTTGGTGCTTTTCTCGAAGTTATACGTGGTAAAAAACTAAATTTTGAAGAAAGATTTTACCAAAACCTATAAGCAAAAGTAAGAAAGAGGGTCGGAATCTTATTTGAAGATAGCCATGCCAGTCTTACAGCAAACGTTCGCATTAATTTTCTATTGTCAGGCAAAGGAGAGAATACGTCAATAAAATTATGTGAGAAACTAGTTTGATATCGGTACATGGGACTTACAATCGACAATTTCGACAAATCAGAAGATGTCACAAATGCCGCAATATGTAGCAAATAGTGGGAACCCTTCACACATTGCAACTATAATGTCAGCCTTTAGCGACATTTTTTGAGTTGGTAATGTCTTTTCGCTTGGCGAAATTGGTCGACGTATAATACGTAAATACCCGGAACGCTATGCGTTTTTGGTGCGATTTCGAAATCGCATCAAGCAGGTCTTTGGATGTCAGTCTAATATCATATTGTAATGTCATCACCCCACATTAGCGAAACATTACAACTATTAGGTGGAAAATCGCATAGTATACCGGTATCAAATTTGTGCTTGGATCCTTGTTGAGCTCCCGGATTTGGAGAAAAAATTTTTACACCAATTTGCTTAGGATTTCCGTGTAAAGCAATTTTTGCATACAAGCTGCGTGCTTAGGATTTAGTGCAAGTTAGCCTTTTTCAAAAACGTGGTTTTTCCTTGTGGCACCATTTAGAGAAAATTTTTGGCGTAAAAAAATCAGAAGGTTCAACTAGGACATTTGTCCTTTCTCTGAATAGAAATTGGCAATAATTACCTAATGTAATTGTAGGCTGGTTGAATATCTCTAGTCCATAGACAAATGAGCATGTTTCGTTAATTTATAGATTTATTGGCGACTTCTTTTTATGGAAGTGAAGATATATCTGAAATTTTTCGCCCCTTTGTTTTATTTCTTTAAAAAAAGCTCCATTTCCATTAATAAATATTGTATAAGAGTTGTTTATTTCCAGTTCAGTTCGTCTTCAGATGGAATGAAACCTTCAAGCTCGTCATCAGACATCTTCTCTTCTCCCGTATTAGCAAATAAACTTGTGAGGACGGATTCCTTTTCTGTGACGGTAGGAACATCTGATTCTGCCACTGTTTTTACCTTCTCGCCAGAAGAAGCAACTACAGATTCTTTTTCTGAGTCGGTAGGAACATTTGAATCTTCCTCGGTTTTTTCTTTCTCGACTGAAGAAGCCATTGCATCTTCAAATGCGGTCATTTTTTCTTCCTCAACGTTACCTAAACGAGCCGAATCTTCAAGGGCCAATTTTTCTTTGTTGTCTGAAGGCAATAAAACTTTAACGGGAGCCTTTTCTTCTATGTCATCATCTTTTGAAGAAACAAATTGTTCAATGAGCGCTGGTTTTTCTTCATTGCCCGCAGAAAGATCTTTAGTGGACACTTGCTTCATTTCCTCGCTCATAGACTCCAAAGTTTCAATATCCGCTTGTTTTTCTTTCTCTTCCGAAGTAGGTATTTGGGTTTTTTTATCATTTGGAGGCATTAAATCTTCAATTTCCCCTTGGGTTGAGATTTTAGTCCTTTTTTCTTTATCAGACATGTTTGTCTTATAAAGCTCAAGATTTTTACATAGATCATCCGATACTATGAGATGTTGCGTTGAACGTCTTGTCATAATTGTCCGTGGTATACTTCCATACATGCCTTTTAATACTTCCATCATATGAAACTCACCAGGAAGTTTATGCCGGCTAGGATCCGAAAATAAATCTAAATCAGAATCCGTATTTTTAACCCTCAAAAAAGCAGTTTGAGATCTGGTAACTATCCTGTTGTGACTGGCTCCTGTGGAATATGTGTCATGAAGCCTCCATTTACTCGATGTGCCTATTTTACGATGTTTTTTATAGGATATTTTTGGCATTTCTATTAAAACGAGCTTTCTATTGATTTTTTTTTGAATTTTCATTCAATATTCTTTTTCTTAATTGATTAAATAAATGTAGCTTTAAGATATTTTTTAAAATATTGAAGTCATTTACAATTTTTGATTATCTGCTAAAAATTAATTATTTTCAAGCTATTTTGCTAACTGAATCTTTCTGGCTAACGGACTGCTTGGGAATTGGAATTTAAATGAAAACTAAAATTATTTTACCTTTGTTTTTATATCAGTTTATTGCGTGGTAGCACGCTTTTCGAGATGATATTTCATTAGATTTTACAAACCAATACAGTATGATATTGTTTAAGTTAAATAAAATGGAATTCACTAAATAAAATAGAAAGACTTTTTTTTTAAATATCGAAATATTGCAGTAATTTTTAAGCAATTCAATGAGATATTTTTAGATGTAAAATAATACCAGCCACATTATAATAAAAATAAAGGGCACTTGCGTATTATCGCCACCGCAACCAAATTGGCACCACTCGAATCACGCTATTTTCAACCCAAATCTGATTGATTTTTTTTATATGTATGTTGTTGTGTTATTTTTTATCCCACTTGATCGACAGAAACATTTAGATCAAGTCTATGAGCCCGTACGTTTTTAAACAATTAAGAACTGTAGCAGGATTTGGGAGCAGCTGCCTCTTATGGCAACCAATACAAGCCAAGAAGTAGGCAGGAGCGGTTTGGGTCACATTGCAATTAGGACAAGGAGGGTAAACCCGCCACATGCCATTGAGCTTGAGTATGTAAGCTGCGAAGTCTAATACGGAATAGTTTCATCTCGGCCACTGCTTGTCCCCAGTAAACCAGCATCAGGAAGGTTTCCTTCATGCCACTCCAAGCCTACATCCAAGAGGAACTGATATCTTGTTTGACCCAGGTAGCAATTTCTGAAAAAGTAAGGCAGTCACCATTTTTAGAATCTATATGGCTGCCCTTACGAGCCAAGCCATCTGCAATCTCATTCCCACAGACATGCGCGTGTGACGGTACCCACAGAAAAAAAAATCTTAACATTGGCACTCAAGCTATTTAATAGCTGGACAATACTCGTTGTCATTCTGTCACCATGCCTCCACCATTCAGACAGATGCTGAATAGAGCTTCGGTTATGACTCAATATCCAAATATCTGTATTGATAGTATCAATAAAGCAAAATTTCAAAGCCTCCTCAATAGCTACGAGTTCTGCCTGAAAAATTAACGTGTTTTATATGTATAAAACACGTTAGAATCTTTGTTGTTTTGATATCCAGGCGCAATTCGCGTGGCGCCAGCTTTACTGTGGTGACGCTAATACGTAAGTACTAAATAAAGATAAAATACTTGAATTGTTAAATAGTTGAAATGATTAAAGCAGAAATTAAAAATGACTTTTCTAGACCTGTAAAAAAAAAAGGCTGCTACGTATTAGCGTTAGTAGCAAAATTTGCACCAGGCGAATCACGGCATGATATCAAAACAAAAAGATTCTTACTGGTTTTATTTTATTAAAAATAGTCTGTCGCATCACATGCAGATTTTTGTGGAAAATGGCGCGATCCGCGTGGCGTAAATTTGGCGGCGGTGACGTTAATACGCAAGTTCCAAATATTATGATAGAAAACGCTATCACGCATAGAAAAGAACAAAATATTCATATAGCATAAATTTTAGTATTTTTTAAATTTTATTTGATATAAATACGTTTTTCGGGTACTTACGCATTATCGCAACAATGTCAACGTACAAGATTACGCGCCAAGTTGGTATTTCCGATTTCGCGTGAGTCGTACGCGCTAAGTTGACAACCATGTGTTTCGTTTCATATCATGTAGACTAGGGGTAAGCATTAAGTCAGTGTTTCTCAAGCTGTGGGGCGCGCGGTAACCCTGCGAGGGGGGCACGAGCATATTGAAAATAAAAGGTTTAAAAAATAATTTTTTGGAATGAAGTAAAACAAGATGCTTTCTGACATAATAAAAAAATACACATTTACACTAATATAATTTATTTTTATCATCTGGTGATCATCAAAAGTAAAAGATTCCACTTCAAACGCTCATTAGCCATCTTTGATCCTATAACCAAATTAAACAAATATTTTGTTTGCTTTGCGGTCAATATGAGAACGATGTGTGTGAGTTTTTTTTAACGTTTCTTTTAACGATATCAAACGATGAGAGATTTCTTATTACGTTTCTTTTAACCTAAAATATTACTTTAGCTGACCTTCGAACTTACTGGTATGGTTATCTCAGTCTTTTTTTTTTCAGGGAAGTTGTAAATATATATAATATATTTCTGTTTCATCTTTTTTCCATGTGAAAGAGTTTTATGATATATGGATAAGCATGAGTATTCTGAAACATATAATGCATAACGAAAAACGTTTTACACAACTATTTTTTAGAACATGCTACACTTTCCCCATGTACAATTTTGTAATTTTGATTGCTGTGTTGTACGACTTATTATGGTTTATAAATGTAAATAAGCAGAATATTAAAAAAAATGGGCATCTGTGATCCCTATTAAAGGAAGTTGAAACTGATCAAGCAATTGAAGAACCTTCTGAAATAATGCATATTAATCAAGATAGCGAAAGTAAGTATCAGAAAAGCGTGAGACATGAAACTTTTGAGTTGATTTGAGTTTAGCTGGAAAATAACGTTCCTGTGTTGTTAGCGAAAAGTGTCTGTGATTTATGTCCTTTATTAAGGGCATTATTTATTTGGAACATTTTCTTTGGTTTTATTGGATTTTTTCTCAAATTTTCTAAGAAAAATTGAAAAGTCCTTGAAAGTGGGTAAGTATATTTTCTCTTAATTAAATTATTCACTGGAATTGTGATTTTTATAGTGTATAGTAAAAATAACCATAAAATAAATTATAGTTTTAAAACAAACTAAAAAACACGCTTTTATTGTGAATCTTACTAAAAAGTAAAAAAAAATATTACTTAAAAGTAGGAAAAAAATTTAATACTTATCTTGTTAATTTGTACGGTTTATAATTATGATCGTGTTGTAGCTTTAGCGTCAAAGTACATTATTATTGCATTCAGTACATTATTAATGTATAAGGGGGACGCGATAAAAATTGTGATTGAAAAGGGGGGCGCCAGTAGTTAAAGTTTGAGAACCACTGCATTAAGTTGTTCGCGATCAACCGATGGACCGTTAAGACATTTTGGGGTGACTGCCTTTACTAAGACCCAAGATGTGCATACTAAAAAACATTTGTGGAACACCATTGCCAACCAGTCTGTAGACTGGAAGGACCGCAACACTTTGAAAAAATTAGAAGTAGAACGTACACAGAAAAAGTCTGGCCACCCATGATGCAGACAATAAGGTTGCGATAATACGTAAGTACCGATTGGAGAAAGATACATGAATGCGGAAATAGAAGGAAGAAAAAAATAGAGCAACTTGTACAGAGGGAGCCAAAATGTAACAGCATTTCCTTATCCAAATTTAATGGATAAGGAAATGCTATTTTATGGAAATAGCTATTTTAAGGAAATGCTAAATTTAATAATTTTTCCCATTTTGGAACTTGATATCGGTACGCTTCTTATTTTGTTCATTATAGATTTATAAGGGTAGCAAATTATTGAAAATATAAAAAAACTACCTACTTCATGCTTCTTAAGATCAGCTTAAATATGTATGAAAAAGCGTTACGTTACAAATTAAGATCAAATAGGTGAAGATCGATTAAAATGTTTCAGGCTATCAAAAATACTGAATTGTATATATATGTCTAGAGACAAACTTCAAATATCTGCCATAAAATAAAGTAGTAATTTACCGTTGGCGCTGTTTAGTGCCATCGTCAACTCATGGTGTTCGCCAATCTTCTCGTCGTCCCTGGTTTCAGGCCAGTGTAATTCAATACCCAGATAGTACAGCCAACCTCCGACAATTGCTCCAATGTGGGGTCCGAATAAACCGACCCACCAGTAATTGCGATAGCTGTATAAAGAAGAGTGATACGTTTTATTTACAACAAAAACAAAGTTTTTATAATTAAACTGGATAAATATTTATCCGGCTTAATTATAAAACAGTTTATTATGGATAAATATTTATCTACATAAATTATCAGAGATCTAATAAAGGGATATTTTACAGATAACATAATATTTTACTATCAATATAAACCAAAATGCAAAATAAAACTAATTTCAATGATTTTGTTGATGTCATTTATCACAAGCATTGTTAGAAAATTTTCAAATGGTTACACATTGGGGTGGCAGTACAATAACATAAGAAAGCTTATTGACGACAATCGTTGGCTGGTTTTATTGACCCAAGGAACACATTTGACTCCTGCTCATCACTGGTATGAGGCTAAACGACCTAGTGGTTCTATTTTCCTTCAATGCAGTAGACAGGAACAAACTATTCTGACTCGTTTCTGGAGTGGCCACCTCCGAATTTTGACTTTTAGGGATGGAAAGAAAGTTTTTCCAACTTGTGTAAGGTGTTTTGCCTGCCAGGCATCTCCAGAACACATTCTTGACTGTCTGAGGCTTTCAATTTATGAAGACCCTCTAATGGTATAGGACTTTTTGAGAGTGAATGAGATCATGGACTTGGTCTAGCTTGGCTACACACAACAACACACATTTGACTAAATTGTGAAAACAATCGTTAATTTAAGAAAAGAAAAACATGCATTTGTGACCTAGACAAAATTCCTGAGATTCGAAAAAGGAAGAAAAAAGAAGGGAATAGAATGACTAGGGAAAAGGCTGAAAAATATAATTAGTAAATCCAGGCAGTACATTCCCCATGTTTACAACAGATGAAGAAGGAAAGGAGAAGGTTCCCATAAGATTTAGGAAAGATTATTAGTAAGTGTTAATACCTCAGAAAAATCACCATATACCTTTCATAACTGGTAATTAACTACCATTGTAAAGATACTACAATTCAATTCCGATTTCTTTTTTTTCATGTCAATATTCTATATGTAAGCACCAGAGAATTGGAAATGTAGGAATATTAGACTAAAATTTCGATCTAGCGGAGAAAGTTCTCAGGAGATCACTCTGCATTTATGTATCTTTTTCTGACCTATGGAAAAAATTTTAATAAAAGCTATACCATCGTTTTTTACAAATTGCAGATTTATTTCAAAAGATGGATTTATTCATCTGACCTCTAAACTCAGTAATATCATTTTGGAACCACTTTAGAATGAACTGACTCTTCAAACAAGATATATACTGTAAATCCGATTGAATATTATGGTACTTATGTGTTATCGCGCAACAATGCCAACGCTCAAGATAACTCGCCAAGTTGGCAACCCCGATTTCGCATGTCGTACGCCCTGAACTGGCAACTATGTGCTTCTTTTCATATAATGTCGCCAATACGGTTGCGATAATACGGTAAGTACCATATTATTTGTCATTGCAAGAAATTTTGGTACTTTTCCGTTTCGCCGGTGCAAATCTCGCCAAACAAGCTTTACTGGCGAAAACACGCAATATACACATAAACAAATGTTATCAATGTTAATTCTCGTTGATTTTTCATCTATTTCTGATGTATTATGAAACAGGCGGATATTTATGTATTATGACACCCGTATTGGCGGCATTATATGAGACGAAGCACATGGTTGCCAATTAAGCGGGTACGACACATACGAAACTGGGATTGGCAAATTATCTTAAACATTGGCATTGTTTGTAAGTACCAAAACACGTTACTGATAAGAAAAGACTTCGACTTGTTTTAAAAATGTGGTAGTAAAAGGTTACCAGCGGAAATATTCCGTTTGACCTCGGTTGTATCATTTTTGGTGACTTAATTGCCTACACCGATGAAATGGAAAAGTACTGAAAGTTTTGCAATTAGGATTTCTTAAATCACTAACGGCCATTGGCTGATTAATTTTTTATTAACGTCTTACTCAGTAGGTCAAGTGACGACGGAACTCAGAATTTTGAACCTTTAGTCAAGTGACGAGAACTTCCACATCACGCAACTTCCACATCACATTATTGACCTTTTAACAAATTTAACATGCATCAACTCCTACGTATCGTGGATCTTTAGTGGTACCAGGATTCGAACCCACGACTAGAGAGAAACGACGTTATCCATGAGTCGGAGACCATGACCAATGGATTCTTTTCGGTGGGGAGATCGTTTCTTTATTTGAAATCAGCCAAATTGATTCAAAAGCTAAAATTGGCGAAATTTTGTGTCCAATATTGATAATTCACTAACAATAAAGTGTGTCGTGTACATAATTGTTACAATCTGATCTAGACATAAAGAAAATTATAAGAATCAGTGATTATTACTTATTATACTGTCGACCAATTTCAAATACGTAGCAAAATGCTAAGATATGCAGCCGACAGCTGAAAAACATTTTCACCATGCTCAAACAACAATTTTGTTGTTGCTTGCTCAAAAATTATAACATTGTTTATGATTTGCAACATTATTCTTCTCTTACTTTGTCGAGAAAAAGATAAAAATCTTAGACCCCTATATCCCACGGAAGCGAACGCAGTGGAATATTTCAAAAAATATGGTCTAAGAACTTGAAAGACCACGGCGGTTAGCAAAATAGCGAAAAAAGAAACAGTGGAATTGCAAGTCTGAATTTAGATTTACACTTTTATGAATTTATGTGGCAGCGTTTTAGTAAAGAAGACTAATTTGTCGCAACTTCGAATACAATTACGGCGTTTTCGCCCCCTAAATATTGTAGCTGTTATTGGATCTTTAGTTTAGTGGATCTAGTGTATTTGAATTTTTGAAGGTGAAAACTTCTTTTTACGTGCGTTTTTGCTGAAGAATGAACGTAAGGGAGCCGTCAGGCTAGAGTCGGTTACGCTGAATCGGGTTTACTCAGCATCATTTGAACTGAAGTCGGTAACGCACTAAATCATGCTTCTCTGCTCCGGTCGTCATCAGCTACGCTTGCGGTTAGACAAGAAATCCATTATTCCAATGTTACTGTTTTTAGTCATGTGCAGGGTTTTTTTCGTAGATGTACGAAAACAATATCAGTATTTGAGAAAGTTTTTTGATTTCGCAATGTCTTTTGGTTTAGTGAAATTGCTCGACGCTATAATACGTAAGTGCCGAATTAGTTGAAACAAGGAGAGTCGAAAACTGGGAAAGATCACGTCTAAGAACAAACTTCAGAGGAGAGGCGAAAGATTAATCGTTTATCTTGCTGTATCAAATTCATACTTACCTGGTGAACGTAAATCCCGAAGAGGAGTGCTTAATTAGAATAAAACGAATTATGTAAATTAAAAATGAAGGTTACTTTTGAATAATGTTATGTTAGTTTGTAGCCCCGTTTAGCATTAAGCGACTTTGGAAAAGATTTGTATACTTCAAATGAGTAAAACTACTTTTACAACGTAACATGAGTGCAGAAAAAACTTCGATTACACTAGTTACGAATGCCAGTTGGCGAAAATTGCTTTCCTTCATCACATCTTGCCTTGTCAGAAGATCTTGTGTTCTCTGATTATGGTTATTATTGTAATCGAATTTCTTAGTCATAAAGCGACAAAAACTAAACTCACACACAAACTTGGGAATATTTCATTTCCATATTCACGGATCGTATTGAAATTTTCTTGGATACCGTTATACCATTGATCAATTTTTCAAATTAAAAACGTCGCCAAATGCCACGATATGCAGCCAATAGCGGAAACCTTTCCCGCTCATGTTCGAACACAATAATTATGACCACCTTTGGCGACGTCTTTTGGATTTGGCGATATTGGTCGACGGTTGTAATACGTAAGTACCAATTTATTTTATGAGAATTTGTTAAAAGAAAGCCTGAAACGTATACCTGAAGACTTCGCTTCCGTATCCAGCGACAGCAGTGAAACATCTGGTGGCAAAGTCTCTGGCCGGATTTAAAGGAGCCATGCAGTTGGCGCCGAAGCACATAGCAAGGGCCGAAATCATGAAGCCAAGAAAGATTGGATGCGTCCATTTTGGCATGTTTAGATTCTTGGTGTCGATAATAGCCAAAGCAGTGAACATTAGAAGACCTGTACCTACGACCTAGAAGATAATAACATGAATATAAAAATCTATACATAAAAATATCAAGTTTGATTTAAATATAATAAACATTTTAATCCAATTTGCTTTTAAAATCCATATGGAAAATGTTGAGCCATGTGTGAACTCCAGAATTCCTCACATTAGCAGTATCACAATTATTACTACCCCCAACGATTTCACCAACGTGATGAAGCGCGAACATATAATAGAAAAAGACGAAAGTTTACAGTCAACCTCAACGATGCACAGGGGACGTTTTAAAGCATAGGCCAACTAGGGCCGGGACCAAGGCCGCAGCTTCGGAAATGGGATTTCGTCTCGTTCTCGATTCTGTCAGGATGTGAATCATGACATCATGGTCTGAATAATTTTAATCGTAAAATGTTATTCCCAGGCATATTCTTCGATAAACTGGGAGTCTCGAACTATATGCCAACTGGCATCACTGACAAGAATATTATGCCATATTTGTCCTCCGTGTTTTAACCTAGATTACCACCATACGCCATAATTTAAGTGAAAGGCAACAATCAGTCGAGTCTGTGCCCAGGTTTGGGAGATTGCCAGTCACAAACATTTATTTGTTGCAAGATACCGTTTGTACGAGTATTTGACAACGTATATACTGGCTACTTAAAAAGTAGCAGGAGGGGAATAGGGTCCCAGGCACAATGGGGGTTCTCGACTAAGCCTTAATAAGATAATGATTCGAATAATTTCAACAATCAAATGTTTTTTCCGGTTGTATTCACCGAAAAACTGGGAATTTCGGACAATATGTCAACGCTACATGTGAGGGCCGTCGTCCATGTATAGGCCTACCTACATACACCCTCATTACTTCTTCAGTCAAAAAATAGGTAGTCGGTCGAGAGGGTTTGTGCGATTGTAAGTCATGTATATTTATTTGTTTCGGGTTATTGTTTGTACGAGTATTTGACAACGTATGCTATATACTTTAATTTAAGAGTCATATGTAAGGCCCACATTTGAGCAGGGGTCCAGGGCAGGGGCGTAGCAACCAAACGTATCAGCTGTATCAATGATACGGGGCCCCAACATGTGTTAGGAAGAAATCTTAAGGTATCAGGGAGCCCCTAACAAGAGCTACCAAGGAATTTTTGATACAGTGCCCTCTTAGAACTAGCTATGCCAGTTTCACGTGTTGGCCCAAGGCCTCAAGACGTCCCTGTTCCAAGGCCTGAAAAAGTCTTAAGACTCACTGGCGATACATTTCTGTTACATGACAATTCATTGTCGAGGGCTTTTATTACAAGAAACTACCGAAAAATCCATTATATATATATATTTCATAGTACTTTATTTCTTATTATTCAGTAATAAATATTCGATAGAAGTAGTTTGGTTTATTTGGTTATCTTCCGGTGGGGTAGTTTTTAAAGTTATAACAATCATTGGGGAATGGGTGGGGGAGAGACTTTAAAATCATTTTAAAAACTTACTTTAGAAATTATACCTGAACAAAAGAATTATAGAAAAAATATGATACATAAACACATACTTGATCTAATAAACAACTGAGAATCGAAACGTATGGTTTCGGGTAGGTGGCCCAGATGTATGCGGTTGCTGTTTCACCGGTAATCGTTCTGTTTGGATCAATGTAATCCAATGCATCTAAAAGAAAAATTAGTTTAGTGTCTTAAAAACACTGAAAACTCAAAAATTTTCTGAATTTAGTAAAATGCATTTTTTTTTTCAATTAAAATATTAGACCAAAAAATTCTGGAAACTCATTTCCTCTAGTTATAATCCGAAGCTTTTTTTTCCAGAAGTTCAACAAAGTATATTTCCTAAATGTAAATTTACCTTTTACATTACAAGATTTTGTGTTTTAAAATACTGCAAAGTGCCTCATTAATTCGAAATAAGTTTTCTTATATCAATTTTTAGAGAAGTCAAAATAGTTGTCCTAGTCACCGATAGATGGCAGCCGTAAATTAAGTCATGACACATGGTTAGAATTAATCATTCTGTGAAAAAAACCTTACGAACTGGTAAACAGAATAATCTCTCTCTATATATAATATTTCTATATTTTTAAATTAATCAAAAATTTCATATAAATGACAAACTTTTGAAAAAGCTATTTCTACATACCTTTGTAAGTTACAAAAAGAACTGCTGATGCTACAAACGCTCCCAAATGTTGTGCCAATAAATAATGTCCAACTTTCTTCCATGGAAATTTGCCTAATGTTGCGAAAGCGACTGTTACTGCTGGATTTATGTGACCACCTGCCAAAGAGAATTTCAAGATTTATCTTGCCCTATTAAAGTAATCTACATTTTAATAGAATTTATTTCAATTGATACGAATATATTTGTTTTTTCGTTAAATAAATATCTTTCCCAATAAGTGATAAGATTTCTTTTTAACAGACGATTTCACCATAATATTTGATTAAAAGAGTTATACAATATATTGGAGCTTCAGAAAAAATGTTTTTAGAAGCTCCTTTAAATGGTACTTATTTCGATCTAGATGTTCGATCCCGCCTACAACAAATTTTAAAGCAATATATATAAGATATGAAGTTCAATGTTTAAAAAATTAATTTAAAGTGTTTTTTATTTTGCACTTGTACGAAAATTTCCATAGAAGTTTGAATATTTTCTGGTATATGCAAAATATAGTTCTGAGAATTCGAACAGAAACTGATCAAAAAAATTTGTGAGTGAAAAAATAAGAATTTTATAAAAATAATACAAGAATAAATTAACTATGAATACATAAGTATCTAAAAATATAAAAAAAAGAATACACAATACAAGGACCCAAAAAGGATACATAAAACGAGATTACAATATTCTTATTTTTTATACATTTAATTTTAAAAATATTTATTTCCCATGTTTTATTTAAAAACACACACAGCTTCCTTCACGCATTGTTAGATTTTTTTTTAAGTATACTGTTTTCTAATTTTTTTTGTATTATATTGTAAATTACAATATATTGGGCTGTCACAAACATTTTTTTCCTTGCATACTTCTAAAAATGATACTCAATTACAGCTTTAAAAGAATAAAAATGCTTTCATTTCATTTATAAAAACGTTTCCCTTCCAAATAAGACATTACATAGATTTCACTTCAGATACTGATTTTTCTTATTAATGTATTAAGTATGTATGCATTACATTTGCGTGTGTTTCCATGCTGTAAAACTTTAAAAAATGTAAACTTGTGACAAATTTCACTGATTGGTACAAATGTTTGAATTGTGTTGTTGACACCAGAATCTTGTGACAAACGCACTCCATGAGTGTAATCTATTCGAGTTTTTAACGGATTGTGATAAAGTGAGTAAGTATTTATTTAACAACATCGACATTAATCGGCGACGGAAATTGATGAAAGTAACACTGATAAAGTGAGTAAGTATTTATTAACAACACACTTAAGGCGACAGGGGGCTGTAGACGATGGACCTAGTAATATTAAACCATGGTAGTGATTGACTGTGACGAAGACGACATTTGAGCCAGCACCTCACTCTCCAAACTGCCACACGAGACCAATGTTAGGGCTCTTAGCCACTACAGATTTATTGAAAATCGTACTCCCATCTGCATGGTGCTCAAAGCTAAGGCTAACGACAGGCGTAAAAATCTAGCCCTTAGCCGTGATGAATTTCGCGGGCCTCGATCTGACTTCGTCAGGTAGGTGGCATTAGTCACAACACATCACACAACAACAGATTTATTGCGCATCAGTTCCTGTATATGGTGGGCTTTCAGTTATATCAGTACTTGAACTCGATAATGCCGGTTCACGAAACTGTGACCTTGACCATGGCCAATAAGCTACCACAGCCACCTTATCTGGTGTTAAATCAAATTAAAAAAACACATTCCAATGTCAATTTATTGCATTTAATTTGCAAAATGTTAAAATAAAATATTAAAACAACAAAAAAAACCTTGTAGATTAACTATCGCCCCTATATTGCTTAAATGCTAATTATTAACAGCATACACTCTACTATGCTTCATATTTCCCATTTATAAACATATTCTAGAGGATTTGGGGTAGAGTTTCTTTCCCGGGTTCCCAGGAAATTATAAGATTTTCATACTTTTTGCATTCTCGGGAATGACACGGGCCTGAAATAATCTGAGGTAGCTAGTTTTGACTTGACTGTGGATTTCGACCTCCGTTATAAATTTTAGCTCACGGCACGACTACAATTTGCGATCGCTTACACCGAATTCCTTGAAAGAGAAATGTCTCCTAGCAGTGGGGAAAGAGTGTAATAAGATTAAAAGTAACGTCTACACGTAGGTTTGGGGAAAATTTTTGCAACTTATCGTAGGAAATAGTTCGATTTGTCCTTATCAGCTCCTGTCTGTCGAACATTGCTTCGCTAACTGAAAGTATTTAGTTTTTAAAGGAATATTATTTTGTTTATAAGTTACCAATAAGACTATTCTGATAAAATTTTAATATCTTGATTTACGCGCGTTGATAACGTAAGGACTTACATATAAAACTGTTAACTATTCAATTTATTTTAAAAAAAATCCGGATACTTGTCTTTATTGTAATCTATGTAATTGGATTGGAAGTTTGAAGAAGGGGATGAACTCCCAAATTGTTTGGGGGAGAATATTTTTTAAAAATCTCAACTTTTTTATTTTTCATTTTTTTAATCAAGCTTGTGTGAAATTCTTACATTAATATTTACATTTTTTTATGTAACAAAAACACCACAATTTCATAAAGAAGAAATCATCCTCACAAATAAAGTCCCAAATGCAAGATTACATATTTTTAACGTACGCGATCATTACTCCAGCAGCAAATGAATTTTCAAGTATATATATATACATATAACTCAGTAGCAACATTAGAAAAACAACCGATTCAGGATTGATTAAAAAAGGCTGCAAATCGATCCTCAAACATGAAACTAGTTGAGGCTTTAAAAACAATTCCTGAGACCATCAGCTGAAGATGAGAGAGCATTTTCTGCAGAAGGTTATTCATAACAAAGCTAAGAACTAGGCCGAACGATAAAAGCATAGACTGCTTATGTTTCTCAAATCACACTTTAAAAAGGAATAATTAATATATTTTATACTTTTTTGAATTTTTAATTGAATTTATAAATGATTATAAATTTCGCAATTTATATATAAAGGGTGTTTTTTTCAGAGGTATAGAACTTTAGATTGCAATAAAACAACGATGTATTATTCGATTGACATGAATTTTTTTTTATTCGAAAGATAATCTTGTGGCATTACATTTTAAATATGATTTCTGGCATAGGACTGCCACGGTTGGCTCGGATGTAGTCCAATCTGGACGTCCAATTTTCGATGACTTTTTCCAACATTTGTGGCCGTATATCGGCAATAACACGGCGAATGTTGTCTTCCAAATGGTCAAGCGTTTGTGGCTTATCCGCATAGACCAATGACTTTACATAGCCCCACAGAAAATAGTCTAGCGGTGTTAAATCACAAGATCTTGGAGGCCAATTCACAGGTCCAAAACGTGAAATTAGGCGGTCACCAAACGTGTCTTTCAATAAATCGATTGTGGCACGAGCTGTGTGACATGTTGCGCCGTCTTGTTGGAACCACAGCTCCTGGACATCATGATTGTTCAATTCAGGAATGAAAAAGTTAGTAATCATGGCTCTATACCGATCACCATTAACTGTAACGTTGTGGCCTTCATCGTTTTTGAAGTACGGACCAATGATTCCACCAGCCCATAAAGCGCACCAAACAGTCAGTTTTTCTGGATGTAACGGTGTTTCGACATACACTTGTGGATTAGCTTCACTCCAAATGCGGCAGTTTTGTTTGTTGACGTAGCCATTCAACCAGAAGTGCGCTTCATCGCTAAACAAAATTCGCTTATGAAAATCGGGAACAACGGCAATCTCGTTTTGGGCCCATTCGACGAATCTATTCAGGCGTGAGTCTATTCATGATGAATTGCCAAACCAAACTGAGAATAAATCACTTGACAACTGTTAAATCGGTCGCCATCTTGGAAAGTAATGCCAACTTAAACTTCTATACCTGGAAAAAAAACACTTTATATGTACCCTAATTTAATAACTATTATAGATATCAATTGCAAATAAAATTTTCAATTTTTTTGAAAATTTGATTTACTTCCGGGAATGACAATTACTTTCCAGGGATTTCCCGGAAATCGAAAAAGCCGGGAAATCAGAAACCCTAATTTGGGACTGACTTTTTGCAATTTTTGGTTCTTTTTCTAGAGATATCATTTACACACGATTATGAGTCAGATGTTAAAATCGAAAAGGTTATTTAAGAAAAATAGTAATAGAGGAATTATCTATTGCCAGCTTCTTATTCTTAGAAAAATAATGAATAATTACGAAAATGGCATTTTAAAATGTGTTAAGAAATCTCAACTTCGAGGTGAAAGGTTTATTCCAACTTAATGACACTTCCTTGAAAAGTGATGTTATCTTTATGGAGCAAGAGCTGATTGCGACATAAAGAATCAACACGGACTTTTTCTTAAAAATGCAGTCATTAGCACTTTAGAATAAAGAAAATTCATAGACAGATATTTCCAAACAACTAAATACGTCCTAATCTCCAGACAATGGAAAAAGTGCCAAAATTTCCAGCGACACTAGAAGATAGGCAGGTCACAGAGGAGTTAAATGCTTCCAAAAGTTCAGCTGTTTGACATTCAGCCGACGTTATTAGGCAATATGCTGGAGGACACTGTAAACTTGAAGCAATAGTCGCCATGGATACGACTATTTATGACACGATGTTTAGAAAGATATAACCAATCTGCAAGCTAGACTTCCAGCTTTGTGTTTCCTGTTTCAGAGTAGCTGTGTGTTCGTTTATTTAAGAACAAAAATTATATAAATATTATTCTAGTCTGGAGAAATTTTCTTAAAAATCCGAATGCACTTTTGCTTTTTTCTAACTGAATGAAAAAGATGGTACTGTATCTGTAACAAAATTTGAAATTTTCGCAGCAGACCTTTTGTTAGCATTGGTAGATAGCTACTAAGTGTGCTACAGCAATTTCCTATAATTCAATACAATTTTGGTATAATAATATCGTTTTTTTGTGTGTTTGTGTCTTGCATCACTTAAGGTTTTTTATGAATCAATCACTTAACTGTATAAAAATAATGGTTTTCATTCGTTGTAAATCTATGAATTCAAAATTGTTTGTTTGATTACAGAACTTTTATTCATGCGCGAAGACTGTTTGGCTTGATTGGCACAAGAATCCCATTTGGCTAAGTCGCAACCAAGTCCTCAGTAAACTTACGATTAACCAAGTGCATTATATTGTTGATGAAAATGTATATCATTATTTCACCTTTCGTTGAAATCACAAAGTCTATCAAAAGGAAAAGAATATAAGTCTAGATCAAAAGGAAAATATAAGTCTAGGTTGATTATTTTATCTGATTTGATTTTAATCAGTGGCATAACTCTCGCATCATGGGGGGAGCAGGATTCTAGGAGACCCAAAACCTGACTGACCCCAAAACTTGACTTTGCAGGGGCCCCTAATATTCTACGTTACGCCACTGACTTTAATTAATGTTGTACTGTGAAGCAACACGAAGACTGTTGGTGACGGACCTATTAAAGTTGAATTATGCCGAGTGACAAGGACGATACCCAAGCTGGCACCCCTTTCTCCTAATTCCACACCACGCCAACCGGAGGATTTGGAGCCTCGACAGATTTAACGTGTATCAACACCTTCACACGGTGGTTATTCAGTGGTATTAGGTTTCGAGTCCGTGACGTGACAATACTGGCCAAGAGCTCGTGACCATGACCACCATTTGCCAACCACTCGATTACTGCGGTCTCGTATTGTTTGACGATGGTGAGGGCTGAAAATAGAGAAATGGTGAAAACGTTTAACTGGCGGTGTTTCTATTCTAGAGGGGTATACTGCCTAATCAGAATTTTAGAAAGAAAAGAAATTTTTAAATTACTTAAACACATTATTAAACTTTCAAAAACTTGATATGAAATTAAATGAGGCTTCAAACTATAACCTTGAAACGCGATACCAAACAGGCTGCCTTGATAAATAAAAACTGCGAACTTAATAATTGAGTAAACATTCATTAAAGAGAGAGAACACTCGTTATTATAATTGGAGTTGAGAGCCAGAACGGTTAGCTACTTTCTTTACTGAGCAATTTGGGAAGTAAAGCTTGACTCAAAATTTGAACACGGAAGCTTAAAAACAACGATTATTGAATAGATTAAATTTAAAAACATCTAGAAAAAATAATTTAATGAGCCATCGCTCATACACCTTAAAATTTTAAAAAGTAAAAAGTCGGACCTCTATTTAACGAAGTCAAAATCCCAATGGAAATTTCGCTATAAGGAAAATTCGATAGAGATTCTTCTTCCAATATACTTTCGAAACCCCATTAAACAGATTTTAAATTCAGAAACTCGGCATATCATTAAAAAAGTAATTATTCATTTTTTATGTAAATTAACACCCATGTATTTTATGTAACTTACCCATCAAAGAGAAAATAATAATAATAATAATAAACATTGTCTAGGAATATGTATTTTTAACTTTAAAAAATAATTTTATATTAAAATTAACGGAATTTTCAACATTTTCTAATTCCCAGCCTACAAGTAATTTTTAACATACAATACTCGTACTTTATAATCAGTAATTTGAAGCATGTCATTAAATTTAATTGTTGTTAAAATCTCTATTAATTTTATTATTTTTTTTTAAATACTGCAATTTCATTGCTCTAAGTGAGTTAGAGCAGCACCTCCTGGGAAGTGTTGGTTAGAGACGTGGTAAAACTAGTTCAAGATCATTAACCACCATAAAATTTGGGTTAAAAAAGCGAATTTTTTGAAAAATGTCCTGAAATATTTTTAAAATAGGGAGAAAAAGTGATCGAATCACGAGAAAAAATTCATTAAATGGAAAATGTACTACGCGGTTTGGAGGTTATTTTATGAAGAAAAAAGTAAAATGTTCTCCGTTCCAGGAAAAAGTTCGCAAAATAGAGAAATTCGCAATATAGAGGTTCGTTATATGGAGGTTCAACTGTATTAAAAATTTATAAGATTGCAGGTGTTGCACGCGATGCAACACGAGTAAGAGGAAAATGAATGAGGAATGGGGATACCAAGTGAAGTGAAGACTCGCGAAGAAAGTTAAAAAGTTGAATAAAAGAACGTTGACTGTGAGTTCAGATTGGCTAATGGATTACTATGGAACTTTGAAAACTAACTTCAGGAAAATTTTGAATTTCATGATATAAAATAGCTTTGGGCCTGTTAACTGATGATACTACTACTGAATCGTAGAAAAGGCTGAATTCTAAACAATATAAGTAAGGGCATTAGCGAAAGATTTTGATAAAAAAAAAACCCTTCTTAATTGTCTTTTAATACAAGATAGTGTAGGCTCAATTTTGAGATTTCGGTATGTGATTTCATCTCTATTGCAGGGAGAGCGTTTGCTTTTCTTTTATTATAGTTGTTACTAAAGGCGCGCAGTCTCCTAATATGGTCATAATGGCAGCATCTCAAACAAGGGGAGCGTGCAACATGGGTCTCGGGATAGTAACAAAGGACAAAGCTTCTGTCGAACCGTAAGCTTACTCCGCCGAGACACAAGAAAGTAAACCAAATGACATACATACTTTGTTACAGGCATCTTTTATATGTGGGAGTCAGAACTAATTGTGTGTCTAGAACCAATCATAAGCTATTTGTATTCCTTAACCCAGAGAACGGGTTGATCCAAAACGAGGGAAGAATTTAAGTGATCAGGATATTGCCACCTCGTAAATAGGAGACTTGCACTGTGTTTTTTTTATTTTCCTGTCTACGAGTTAGAACTCTGTGATGTTTATCTTTGGCGATGAGAGATCCCAAAGGAAAATAACGAAAAGATTAGTAATGTTGTCAGCATGCATTGTTGACTGTGACACGACAGTTTGCGGAATGTCGTTAACACAGAAGTTGAAAAGTTGTGCGTGGACCTAAAATTAACCCTTGTGGAACACCGTTTTTGATTGGACGGGAGGAAGAAATTATTTGTTCCATTCTAGAAAGAGATAAATTTTATTTTTTTTTTTACTGGGGGAGGTTAAGTCACATAAACCGGAAATTAAGGTGTTGTACCGGATCTTGCTACGTTCAGAAAAAGATACCGGTAGCATCGTTATTGCATATACAATTTCAGTTACTATGAGCCGTTGATGGACCCAATGCTGGGGGGATAATTTTATTATTAGCCTCATAATGTTTGCTAAAGTAACGCAAGTGTACAAATTCGTATACTTTGCTTATAATTAGTAAGGAAATCAGTCCATAATTTAGAGCAAGCTCTGAATTATTCGGTATTGAAATAATGTCGAATACCGCTATTTTCCCGGCAAACAGGAAACAGTACTAATGAGCAGTGTTAGGAAACTTACAAATTTTAATCATTCGTTGCTAAATAGTTCAAATTCAAACGCTTTTTAGGTAAGATATTTAAAAGATAATCTGAAATTTCCATTTTGATAAGTTCAGTTTCTTGAACATGAGGCGTGTTTAGGAAATTTTCTACCCCTTTTTATTAAAACGTTGAGAAGTAAACAAGAAAAGACATGTTTCACCCATGTGTTTACATAAATAGTGAATCCCATAGGTGAGAGAAGAAAAATCACTAAGATACTTCGGAGATCATAAAACTTTTATTTAGAAATAAGCTCCCAAAGATTCGTTCGTAAGGCGATACGGCAATGGGAACTGTTTTCTTTCATTATTAACCGCATACTTCTAGCAAATATTCATTGCACTCGTCTCTAGAGCAATTAATTTTTTCTAATGGATCTTTTGTGATTGCAAGTCTAAAGAAATGTATGATACATGAATTTTAAATTACGTCCAAAAGAGCTCCTGAATAGATTTCAGAGCTCTACAAACACACTCACACACACAAATAGACATTTAAATTATTTTATTCAACATAGACTCATCGCGACTTTCAGGTGTAAATATTTCCAACTTATATATATATATAAACCTCAAAAAAATATTAATGACTAATGAATAATTTTAGTTATGGATCAACTTTCATTTCCCATTTTTAGCTATTAAAATGCATAAAAAATGACACGATATGTTTAGCAAAAAAAAAAAATGCAGTGTTCCTTCCCCAATCGAGCTAGCCGAAAACCGTGTAAGATAATGTTAACCGTGTGAGATGAAAAACCGTGTGAAAAATGATGAAAACATAACTAAGTGCTCAGATATGTGTATTTACACACATGGCATTAAATACTTTTAACATTATAACATTTACATTGTAAACATAATACATCCAATACTTATTGTATTTAATGTGCTACATTTATGTACAAAACATGATATTTAGCGCTGATCTTATTTCTCCTATAATGTCTGGTAGTTTCTTCGTTCAAACCAAAGTTTTTGCCAACAGTCTTTCACAAGAATTCCCAGTATTTTTTTATTTTCAAAGAATAGCTTTCCATTACCAATCCTTTGTCGTTTAACTTTAATCATTATCTGCAGGTTAAAAAGTGAATAAAAGCAGAAATTTGTAAGAAACTCTTCAATATCTAATCATTTGATTCCTGGAGTTGAAGTGTGGCAATGTGATTAAAGTTCGTATAACAATCACCTATTCTAAATCATATTAGTCTGAATCATCCATATAAAAAAATCGTAATAACCCTTTAACTGGTTTGCCCGCACATCGTACGGGCTACAGAAAGATAGCCACAACTGGTTTGTTTGCACGCTGTGTGTACGGGCACTGATATTTTCTTTTTTCTTTCTATCTTTAACTTGCATATACTTTAAATTTTATTGTGAAATTATTAGTGCTAGTGTTTTTAAGAGATGCAGTTTGTCCATGGTAGTAGGTAGAAAAGCCGATTCTGCTGTAAAGGCGGTGCAGGCGGTTGCAGGCGGTTGCAGGCGGTTGCAGGCGGTCGTAGGCGGTTGCAGGCGGTTGTAGGCGGTTGTAGACGGTTGCAGGCGGTTGTAGGTGGTCGACGGCAGTGCAGAGTAGGCGAGTTGTTTCGTTCCTACTGACGAGTTGAGTTGTTTCGTTCCTGTTGCCGAGTTGAGTTGTTTCGTTCCTACTGACGAGTTGAGTTGTTTCGTTCCTACTGGCGAGTTGAGTTGTTTCGTTCCTACTGGCGAGTTGAGTTGTTTCGTTCCTACTGGCGAGTTGAGTTGTTTCGTTCCTGCTGCCGAGTGGAGTTGTTTCGTTCCTACTGACGAGTTGAGTTGTTTTTCTCCTGCATTGGCTTTGATTTTCGAGTTGAGGGGGCGAGTTGAATTGTTTTTTTTCTACAGCTAAGTTGAGTTGTTTTTAAAAAATGTGCACAAAAAATGGAAGTATGGGAATGTTAAACGTGCTCATGGCGCCACCTATTGATTAAAATGTACACTAATTATAGATTTTAAAATGATGGAAGTAAATAACGCTCAAATTAAAAAAAAAAAATCCAGATTCAAACTCACGGCCTCAGATCAAAATGTCTCCACAGGACAATAGTTTTCAGTTACGCTAACCATTATCCTATGAAGGCATACAGACCTGAAGAAAACTTATGTTTATAATCTCATGAATTTAATTTTGCAGGCGAAGCAGACGGCGACCTGTTTTAAAATCATTTTCTTGATTAAAATGAAATAAAAAAAAAAAAAATATTTAATTTATATTATTTTAATAATGTGTAAATTTTAATTCAGTATAATGATTACATACACACACAGTAAAGATACAAAGTAAATTGATTATTCAGAAAAATGTGCCGTAGTATACTCGTCATCAGCGTGAACGGGTTATGATTTAACTTGTTTTAGCTTGTCTGATCTTGATTCTACAAGACGGCGACTGAATTCTACGTCAGAAATTATCTCAATGCTTAGAGCGGATGAATACATTGCTTTCAACCACTCAGCGAACGCCGCTCAAGTGTAATTCGGTTTATATGCGTTAGACACTTATCACATTTTAGTTCACAATTCATTTCGTTTGTTAGTATTGCGGTGGGCTGTATTCAACAAGAAAAAATATGGTGATGTCTGAAACACATAGTGAAAAACGAAAGTTTGGAAAAGCCGGGGAATCTTCTGTAAATAAGAAAGCCAGAAGAGAAGTTTCAAAAGTAAGTAACAACATTAAATAAATTTAATATGTAATTTTTATAATGTTTTTTACACATTTCTGATCTTTATTAATTTTGTTATATTATTTTCAGAAGTATGGAAAATTTACCGAGGATTGCATACCAGATGGAGTATTTCCAATTGGAGATGATGTTTTTGTCTTTGCAAGCACCTATTATGATTCCGCATCAGTACACATAAGACGTTTCAAGAAATATGGCAAAACATACTACCCAACTCCCGAGGGAATAACATTAGACCCACGGTGGATCGAATATATCATGCGTAAAAAGAAAGTGCCGGAATCACTGGAGGAATTACCAAGTGGACTTTTCCCTCCTGAACGACACATTCAAATAACTAGTGAGAACTTCATTGATTTTACTTTCAAGCGCATTAAATACAGTCCGGATAAAGAGCCCACTTTTAAAGAAATAACCATATCCCGAGAGCAGTGGGCTGAAATGATTAAAAAATATGGTGCTATTGAAAATGCTGCTATAGACAATATGTTTCAGTGTATGGACTTTTTAACTGCATATAAAACCTTCTGCGAAGGCCCCATAGAAAATACATTACCTTCTTCTTTGGATGTTAGTCTGGGTCAACAATACTTGACGCAAATTTTGAAAAATCTATTTGTAGCCTCCTGAACGAAAAAAAAGGATTGAAACAGCCTCAGACTTTCGCTGAGGAGTTATGGGGAATCGCGAAGAAACATTTAATTCACATGTTTCATCACTTGAAGCTAATGAGATAGCTGATTGTTTTTATCATAATCTTTTGAAAATGAACACTTTTTATTGTTAAAACCTGTACATTATGTAACTCAAGAATTTTTAAAAAATC
The DNA here is from genome assembly GCA_019973935.1 of Trichonephila clavipes. Taxonomy (NCBI): domain Eukaryota; kingdom Metazoa; phylum Arthropoda; class Arachnida; order Araneae; family Nephilidae; genus Trichonephila; species Trichonephila clavipes. The sequence continues at coordinate 129,692 of BMAU01020834.1, read as the reverse complement.
TTCGCTTGGATATTATTTTAAGAGAAGTAAGAGACATGTTATGTCCACCTGATTGTTTTGAATACTATGAGGATTTTGTTTAAAGATTTTTATAAGATTCACACAATATATTTTGTTTTTATAAATTTGAATAAAATTCTTTTTTTTTATATGCTGAATTTGAGTTCTTATTATTTTTATTGTTTGTTAGTTTAACTTATGTTGAAATCGTTTCACATCTTAAAAATAAATAAGAGTATTTTTAAAGAAATTATCAAAGTATGTACAAGTGATATTTTAAATGTATTTCATATGAAAGTGAGAAAATTTATGCTCATGTTTTTATACATAAACTTTTTGCCTTTCCCAAAAAGTATATATAATAATATAACTATTCATTGTAATAGTCATTCAATCAAGTTCTTTTCATCGGTAACAATGCATCAAGATTTAGCAGCGTTTTACGAAAATCCTGAAGTTCCAAATAGCTTCGGGGTGTGGAAGCATTACATCGCTCTGTAAAAGGGAAATATAGTAAAAAAGATGTGAAACATTGGTTATCGCAGAAAGATGCTTACACTCTTCATAAACCTGTTCGACATAAGTTTCAGCGGAATCGAGTGTTTGTAAGTGATATTGATCGTCAGTTTCAAGCGGATTTAGTCGATATGCAGTCTTTAGCAGAATTTAATAAAGGGTATAAGTATTTGTTAACTTGCATTGATTTATTTTCAAAATTTGCTTGGGCAGTTCCTCTGAAAGATAAATTTGGAAAAAGTGTAAAGTCTGGGCTAGAAATTATTTTTAAAGAAAGGAAGCCTAAAGTGTTGCAAACAGATGCCGGTAAGGAGTTTTTAAATAAAATAGTTCAAAATTATTTAAAAATCTGAATGTAAATTTTTTTTTTTACAAATAACGAAACAAAAGCTAGCATTGTTGAAAGGTTTAATCGGACATTAAAAACAAAAATGTGGAAATATTTCACTGAATTTAACACTAAAAATTACATCGACGTCATTGATAAATTAATACACAGTTATAATCACTCGTATCACCGTTCAATTAAAATGGAACCTGTTTCTGTAAGTAGACATAACCGAAAGCAGGTATTAAAAAATTTATACGGTGGTCTAAGAAATGAGAAACCTAAAGCCCCTAGATTTAAAATTGGTGATGTTGTACGCATTAATAAACAAAAACTTCACTTTGAAAAAGGATACGAACAAAACTGGAGAAGAGAACTTTTCATAGTTTTTGAAATCGTGCAAAGAATTCCGATTGTTTATAGATTAAAAGATTTACAAGGTGAAGAGATTAAAGGTACTTATTACGAAGCAGAATTACAAAAAGTTGTCGACTCTGGTTTCTACCCTGTAGAGAATGTTATCGAACAAAGAAAAAGAGGAGGAATCACTGAATATTTTGTTAAATTTTTAGGCTATCCTGAAAAATTTAATGAATGGGTGACTGATATTCAAAAGTATAAATAGTTAAACTTTTTATTGCCAACTCATTTTCAAAATGTCTTTCTACGTAACATTACCTTCTGATAGTTCTATGCATTTCTTTCCAGAAAACAAAATATCTCATTTCAAAACTCAATTACCCTCTCCTGTTTGTTTAAAGGGTGAATGGGAAGTGGGATTGTCTGAAATAATCTACCCTCATTCTTTTCCTTTCGGTATCACACAAAATGAAATTTATAGAATTAAGTGACTCGTAGTATAAATAGCAACATCATTCATAAAATTATTTAGTTTAATCATGGATTCTCTCAAATTAGTTCATCCATTTACTTTAATCTTGGCTGGGCCATCTGGTAGCGGTAAAAGTCAGTTCGTTAAAAAATTAATCGAAAATAAAATGATTAAACCCTTTCCTAAAAATATAATTTGGTGTTATGGAGTTTACCAAGCGTTGTATGAAGAAATGCCGAATATTTCCTTTCATGAAGGTATCCCAGTATTCGGATGCGTTAATTGTTATAGACGATCTTATGGGAGAGTTAGGAAATGATCCCCAATTAACAAAATTATTTGTAAAATTTTCGCATCACAGAAATTTAAGTATAATTTTTGTGGTACAGAATATTTTTCATAAAGGGAAAGAAATTAGAGAAATTTCCTTAAACGCTCAATATCTTGTATTATTTAAGAATCGAAGAGATCAATCCCAAATTACACATTTAGGTCGCCAATTGTATCCTCGTAAAGTGAAATTTTTCAAGAATGTTACGCAGATGCCACATCAAAACCGTACGGATACTTACTTATTGATTTAAAACCTGAAACTGATGAATCCTTGCGTGTGCGCACAGGTATGTTTCCTGAGATGTTTTTTATGTATATCAACCTCGATGACCCATTACTTTGAAGCATATAAATAGATTCAAATTGTTCAATGAATATTCAATAGTTCACAAGATGCCGGTGTGTTCTGAACAAACTTTAGAGCTCTTAAAACTAATTTCTAAAACAAAACACCCAAAATCTATTTTGAAAAAGTGTTCAAAGAAAGAAATAAAAACTTTGTGCGAGTGTGTGCTGAATGTTTTATGTGGTAACATATCATTGACTAAAATTAAAAAAATCGTTTATCTCCCTATAAAGAAAGCTTAAGAAAACTTTCTAACAAAAAAACACCTCTTTACGAGAAAAAGAAAATTTTAATTCAAAAAGGAGAAGGATTCTTAAATATTTTATTGCCTGCAGCTATTTCAGTCATCAGTTCTTTAATTCAAAATGGAATTTAGCAAAAATTTGTACTGGTACCCGAAGAAAGAGTTCAAGTAACGGAACACTTATCGGAACTTGATCAACGCATGAAATTCATTCTCCATAATAAGGATTTAACGGAAGAAGAAAAACAATTCTCTATTTACAAGTTTTACAAAAATATACGCACTTTTCTAACGAAAATCGAAGAGAGTCTGAACCAGTTCCAAATGCAGCATCTCTATCAGAAAATCAAGAAACGGAATCATTAAAAGAAAATCTAAAAGAGTCAGTAGTAAAGACGGAAAAAGAAGTGTTTGAGGATGAAATTTTTAGAATTGTTCCAGCTAGGTATAAAGAAAAAGCAAAAAATATTTTCCAGTTTTTAAAGCTTCAAGAATCTTTCAGTTGGAATTCTGATGGTGAAATTATTTACAAAAACACTGTTATTCCAGGAAGCAATATTGCATTCCTCGTGAATGATTTTCTACGGAATCGAAAATCAGCACCTGAAGGAAGATATGTATTTTTAAGAGCTTTGAATGATGTAAATTTACCGAAAAATCTAGATGTAAATAAAAAATTGTATCAGAATAACAAAATTATTAAGAAACCAATAATGTATGCTCGCAGAAATGCATGGTTGAAACTTTGAAATAAATGATACTCATTTGATTAAAAAAAAATTGTCTCAGTTGTCTCTTTATGATTTGAACAGTTTTCTTTTGCTGAAGAAAATATACTTATTTGATAAAATTTAAAAGTTTCAAATATATAATTAAATAAAATTATATTAATCTTTTTGGGTGAAAAATTTATCATAGAAAAAAAATTTTTTTTTTTTTTTGAGAGAAAAAGAAATTTAACATAGAAAAATATTAATTTTTTTTTTTTTTTTTTTAGAAGAAAAAAATTATCATAAGAAAATAAATAGAAAATAGAAAAAAAATTAAAGAAAATAAAAGACACACACATATTTAGTTTCATTCCATTTTTTTATTTTCTAAATACAAATCTTACACCATATCGTTTCTTTACAAATTGATACATTTGAAAATCATTTATATACAATTGATTCAAAATATAATGCATAGAATAGCCTTGGCTGCGTTTGAATAAAAAGTAAATACAGTATTGCCCACAAACATTAGATGTTGGTGATTGAAACACTTTAGAATTCCATAATACATCTAAATAGGTAGTAGTACTAATGTTATAGAATACAGGAGGTTGTCCAAACGAGTCATAAAATTCTAATTCTCTTTTATCATTTACAAATAATGCTAACCAGTGTGTTCCAGGTTGTGATGAGTCATCAGAATTCACAATAGCACACATGTTTTCTTCCAGAGGAGGGAGCGTATCTCTAGAATAAACACCTTGAAAATAGGGGGACGTTGTCTTCTCTTGAGATAAAACTGTATACATTTGCATTCCATCCATTCTTTAATTTCCGAAATCATACAAGATATTTCTCGATTTGTTTATTTCGATTAAATTTTCAAACTCGGCAAAAACGATAACACATAAGGTTTGTTCTAAAGATTTGCTGAATTTTAATTCTAATCGCAAATTGCTATGTTTTATCAGACTTAAATGTTCTCCTGAAGAACATAAATCCGGTGAGAGGTTAAATCCAAACAATGTATTTGAATCTTTATATTCTTTTCTAGAAATAAATATACCTCTGTCTTGACCCATTCGATCTGTCCCAACAAATAGAGTTTGATAGGCCCGTATGTATTGATCTTTAGAAAAATCGAGTTCTAATGGATTGTGAGGCACTGGTTGTCCATCCACATACACTCCAATAAAATTTAAATTAAAATGTTTAAACTCATAAGGAGATTTTGAAAATGCTCCGTGAAAAGCTTCATTATCTACACATCCTACAAAAAGTTTTTTTTGGCATTTGGCCTGAAAATATGTTATCTTGAATAAAAGACATGCTTCCTTTAGGAATCGAATACACCTTGCACAGAACTCGGTTAATGGGGTATTTTGCGCTAGTTTTTTCCAGTGCTTTCGCATGACCAAGAATAACTCCAGGATTCACACGAACTTTTCGTATGAATAAAGAAACATGATCCAAAACAACTTTAAATCCCTCAGATCCTTGTAAGCAAAATTCGGGCTTGCTTCGTATTAATTTTATTTTCAAATCCACTAAATTGAGTAAAAGACGATCTTGATGAAATAAATCCGAATGTATACAACCAATCATGTCTACAGTGGCACTTTCTTTAAAAATTCGGTTCTTTTCTTGAGACCATCATCAGAATCCTTGTAAAATAGTTCAGCCGTTAACTGGGAAGTTTTGCTGTCATATCCATGGTTTAAGAGAGTTTCAATATAAGATCGATAGGGATATGTATTACTGGAATTGGAAACCACGCGATCATTTAAGGATACATCTACTTGAGAAAATAGTGAATGTAGAAATAAATTCACAGGTCCTATAGTATCATCTTTAGTAATAGGCGTATTGTCCACTTTTACTATTTTCGCTTTTACGTATAATTGTGTTTGACTGAGATCTATGTAATCTTCTGCACTTCCGGAAATGTGAAATTCTACAGGTGCATTATCGAAAACGTTAGAAAGAGGATGAAATTGTTTCCACTGCCCATCTTGAATAACTGTTTGAGTTCCTGGTAAGTTGAAAAGTTCCAATTCAGATTTAACACATTCAGGAGAATCTTTAAGAATAAATGCCATTTTTACGAGTCGAAAATGTCACGTACACTCACTTTACGTGCTTTGGATGAAATGAATTTTTCTGTTTCTTACGCTTTCTTTTATACTGTCCTTTTCCTACCATAGACTGAACTCTATCAATAGCTTTCTGAGCTAATTTTTTCCACTTTCTTTGCTTCTTGTTTTTACAGCTTCTTTAAAATTTTCTCCTGACAATACATCAGAGGCAACACGACTCCCTGTCATTAATACTTCTTTTCCAATAGTTTTACCTCCTTTTACTAAAAAAGGTAAAGCTGCTCTAAACAATCGACGAAATATTCCTCCGATTCCATAACCCTTTTGAAAATTAATGCCCTTGTAATGAGTCAAACCCGAACCTATTTGACCTGCATAATGGTCTTCAAATCTTTTAGTACAGCAAACGTATGGTACACTCATCTTGGTCTTTTATCTCCAAATGAGGGTATGAGAAATGTATTGCTTTATTTATAGTATTTGCCTCATGCGAAAATGAAGCACTATGATCACTTTACCTCTTTCAAAGGGAACAAAATCACCAGAATTGAGTCTCAGTTCAGATTGAATAGTTTGAAACGAGTGTCTCACCAAAGGTAAGTATTGAGGTCTATCATAGTATTGACTAATCGTTTCCCCGTCTTTACCTTTAGTGCGAACGATTCGCAATAAAGGAGCCTGTGTATCTCCCACAATTTGGGGTGAAATTAGATCGGAGTAAACGTAAAAAACTGAAAAATTAGACCATGCATCAGCAACGAATTCGCTTTTCATGTTACCTATTATAATTGCATTGCGTTTGAATCCTAACAATTCGCCTAAATTCTCTAAGTGAAGGCTGCTACCTTGAACTGCATTAATTTTCACCCGTTTTGTTGCTTTATTGTAAATTATTGTGAACCGATTAGGATTTTTGGGTAAAGCAAGTTGTACGGCTGATATAATATCTAACATTGTTTCATAACAACCCACATCAATTGTTCGCTTAACAGTTGAAGAGATATTGCCGTCAACAGCTTTGTATAGAAAATAATTGTTAGTTTCATTTACATTAAGCCAAGAATGAGGGTAGATTATTTCAGACAATCCCACTTCCCATTCACCCTTTAAACAAACAGGAGAGGGTAATTGAGTTTTGAAATGAGATATTTTGTTTTCTGGAAAGAAATGCATAGAACTATCAGAAGGTAATGTTACGTAGAAAGACATTTTGAAAATGAGTTGGCAATAAAAAAGTTTAACTATTTATACTTTTTGAATATCAGTCACCCATTCATTAAATTTTTCAGGATAGCCTAAAAATTTAACAAAATATTCAGTGATTCCTCCTCTTTTTCTTTGTTTGATAACATTCTCTACAGGGTAGAAACCAGAGTCGACAACTTTTTGTAATTCTGCTTCGTAATAAGTACCTTTAATCTCTTCACCTTGTAAATCTTTTAATCTATAAACAATCGGAATTCTTTGCACGATTTCAAAAACTATGAAAAGTTCTCTTCTCCAGTTTTGTTCGTATCCTTTTTCAAAGTGAAGTTTTTGTTTATTAATGCGTACAACATCACCAATTTTAAATCTAGGGGCTTTAGGTTTCTCATTTCTTAGACCACCGTATAAATTTTTTAATACCTGCTTTCGGTTATGTCTACTTACAGAAACAGGTTCCATTTTAATTGAACGGTGATACGAGTGATTATAACTGTGTATTAATTTATCAATGACGTCGATGTAATTTTTAGTGTTAAATTCAGTGAAATATTTCCACATTTTTGTTTTTAATGTCCGATTAAACCTTTCAACAATGCTAGCTTTTGTTTCGTTATTTGTAAAAAAAAATTTACATTCAGATTTTTTAAATAATTTTGAACTATTTTATTTAAAAACTCCTTACCGGCATCTGTTTGCAACACTTTAGGCTTCCTTTCTTTAAAAATAATTTCTAGCCCAGACTTTACACTTTTTCCAAATTTATCTTTCAGAGGAACTGCCCAAGCAAATTTTGAAAATAAATCAATGCAAGTTAACAAATACTTATACCCTTTATTAAATTCTGCTAAAGACTGCATATCGACTAAATCCGCTTGAAACTGACGATCAATATCACTTACAAACACTCGATTCCGCTGAAACTTATGTCGAACAGGTTTATGAAGAGTGTAAGCATCTTTCTGCGATAACCAATGTTTCACATCTTTTTACTATATTTCCCTTTTACAGAGCGATGTAATGCTTCCACACCCCCGAAGCTATTTGGAACTTCAGGATTTTCGTAAAACGCTGCTAAATCTTGATGCATTGTTACCGATGAAAAGAACTTGATTGAATGACTATTACAATGAATAGTTATATTATTATATATACTTTTTTGGGAAAGGCAAAAAGTTTATGTATAAAAACATGAGCATAAATTTTCTCACTTTCATATGAAATACATTTAAAATATCACTTGTACATACTTTGATAATTTCTTTAAAAATACTCTTATTTATTTTTAAGATGTGAAACGATTTCAACATAAGTTAAACTAACAAACAATAAAAATAATAAGAACTCAAATTCAGCATATAAAAAAAAAAAAAAATTTTATTCAAATTTATAAAAACAAAATATATTGTGTGAATCTTATAAAAATCTTTAAACAAAATCCTCATAGTATTCAAAACAATCAGGTGGACATAACATGTCTCTTACTTCTCTTAAAATAATATCCAAGCGAAGATTTTTTAAAAATTCTTGAGTTACATAATGTACAGGTTTTAACAATAAAAAGTGTTCATTTTCAAAAGATTATGATAAAAACAATCAGCTATCTCATTAGCTTCAAGTGATGAAACATGTGAATTAAATGTTTCTTCGCGATTCCCCATAACTCCTCATCGAAAGTCTGAGGCTGTTTCAATCCTTTTTCGTTCAGGAGGCTACAAATAGATTTTTTCAAAATTTGCGTCAAGTATTGTTGACCCAGACTAACATCCAAAGAAGAAGGTAATGTATTTTCTATGGGGCCTTCGCAGAAGGTTTTATATGCAGTTAAAAAGTCCATACACTGAAACATATTGTCTATAGCAGCATTTTCAATAGCACCATATTTTTTAATCATTTCAGCCCACTGCTCTCGGGATATGGTTATTTCTTTAAAAGTGGGCTCTTTATCCGGACTGTATTTAATGCGCTTGAAAGTAAAATCAATGAAGTTCTCACTAGTTATTTGAATGTGTCGTTCAGGAGGGAAAAGTCCACTTGGTAATTCCTCCAGTGATTCCGGCACTTTCTTTTACGCATGATATATTCGATCCACCGTGGGTCTAATGTTATTCCCTCGGGAGTTGGGTAGTATGTTTTGCCATATTTCTTGAAACGTCTTATGTGTACTGATGCGGAATCATAATAGGTGCTTGCAAAGACAAAAACATCATCTCCAATTGGAAATACTCCATCTGGTATGCAATCCTCGGTAAATTTTCCATACTTCTGAAAATAATATAACAAAATTAATAAAGATCAGAAATGTGTAAAAAACATTATAAAAATTACATATTAAATTTATTTAATGTTGTTACTTACTTTTGAAACTTCTCTTCTGGCTTTCTTATTTACAGAAGATTCCCCGGCTTTTCCAAACTTTCGTTTTTCACTATGTGTTTCAGACATCACCATATTTTTTCTTGTTGAATACAGCCCACCGCAATACTAACAAACGAAATGAATTGTGAACTAAAATGTGATAAGTGTCTAACGCATATAAACCGAATTACACTTGAGCGGCGTTCGCTGAGTGGTTGAAAGCAATGTATTCATCCGCTCTAAGCATTGAGATAATTTCTGACGTAGAATTCAGTCGCCGTCTTGTAGAATCAAGATCAGACAAGCTAAAACAAGTTAAATCATAACCCGTTCACGCTGATGACGAGTATACTACGGCACATTTTTCTGAATAATCAATTTACTTTGTATCTTTACTGTGTGTGTATGTAATCATTATACTGAATTAAAATTTACACATTATTAAAATAATATAAATTAAATATTTTTTTATTTCATTTTAATCAAGAAAATGATTTTAAAGCAGGTCGCCGTCTGCTTCGCCTGCAAAATTAAATTCATGAGATTATAAACATAAGTTTTCTTCAGGTCTGTATGCCTTCATAGGATAATGGTTAGCGTAACTGAAAACTATTGTCCTGTGGAGACATTTTGATCTGAGGCCGTGAGTTTGAATCTGGATTTTTTTTTTTAATTTGAGCGTTATTTACTTCCATCATTTTAAAATCTATAATTAGTGTACATTTTAATCAATAGGTGGCGCCATGAGCACGTTTAACATTCCCATACTTCCATTTTTTGTGCACATTTTTTAAAAACAACTCAACTTAGCTGTAGAAAAAAACAATTCAACTCGCCCCCTCAACTCGAAAATCAAAGCCAATGCAGGAGAAAAACAACTCAACTCGTCAGTAGGAACGAAACAACTCCACTCGGCAGCAGGAACGAAACAACTCAACTCGGCAGCAGGAACGAAACAACTCAACTCGCCAGTAGGAACGAAACAACTCAACTCGCCAGTAGGAACGAAACAACTCAACTCGGCAGCAGGAACGAAACAACTCAACTCGTCAGTAGGAACGAAACAACTCAACTCTGCACTGCCGTCGACCACCTACAACCGCCTGCAACCGCCTACAACCGCCTACAACCGCCTGCAACCGCCTACGACCGCCTGCAACCGCCTGCAACCGCCTACAACCGCCTGCAACCGCCTGCACCGCCTGCACCGCCTTTACAGCAGAATCGGCTTTTTCTACCTACTCATGGTACTGAAATACTTATCATATTTTTCTTTGTGATGAAGGCGGGAATTTAGATTCTTGACAATATTCGATATGGAACAAGGATTGGCAAAGCTATATGCAATCTGTTGCCTGAGAAGAAATGAAAATGTGGACAGGTAATCTAAAGAAATCTGATATTATCTGTGTTCCCATTGCAATGTAAGAATTAGTATTGCACCATGCTTCAAATTGTGTGTGCATATATAAATGCACACACACACAAAACTCTTAACCGTTTAAAAATGAGGAACAAACATGAAATTTTTTTGTAAGTTTAAGAGAAGTTCTTTTAAATTATACGAAATGTTCTTCATAGTATCCAGAATGTACTTATAGAAAGCAAACATTTAAGGCTGTTTTCGCCATATGTACGAGAGCGTGCACTTGACGTGGAACACATATTTTCGGACATAAAAAATTTCTCAATTTTTATAAAAATTTGTGACATTGTAACTCATGCATTTGTTTACAATATAGTGTTTTTAAAATTTCAAAATATATAATAAATATTTAGTTTTTCCTTTTAACGTGTGAAGGGATAGCTCATTTAACATTGCGGCATAGGGGGAAAAAATGCAAAACACATTTTATAAAAGAAAAAATGTGTCAACTCGGATAAAAATGAGTAGTTTGATAAAATTAAGAATTCTCTACAGGATAGTGTAGCCAGAATATAATATTAATCTTTGAGTACATATATAACTGAAAAATTATTCCGAATTCAGCCCCTATTCTTTAGCATTAGCCGAAGATAGCCTTAAGTTTTTTTTATATATGTTTTACAATTATAAAATAAAAAAATCATATATGAAACTTTAAAATCGAAATTTAAAATAAAATTCATATTTTTCAAAATTTTGTTGAGTATTATATGTAATGAAAAATGTACCTATTTATTTTGGAACATTTTGGGCAAAAAAAAATTGACCGCTTAAGGGGTTAATCCAAAATTGTATTTAAAAAAAAGTGTAAAAAGAGTTGAGTGTCCTTTATAGAAAGAAATTTTCACTTGTAATTCGTAAAAGGAAAAAAATAAATAAATGGCATTAAACACAAAAAACATCTTTACAACTACATTTTTATTTAAACTTACTTGTGTTTTATAACATACTTAGAATGGTAAAGAAATAAGAAAATTAAAATTGAGATCTTTTAGCATACTTAAATATTTTCAGGAATATAACTTCTCGATTTTGCTTCTCAAACATATCGTTCAATTTCGCGAGAATTCAGTAGTAGTTGCATTTAAAAAAGTAGTTGCATTTAAAATACTTACATAAATAAAAATAAATTAGTTTTTTATGAATTGTAAATGTAATTAATGTTAATAAGGTAGTTTTGGGGATATGTGCAAGGTACAGTTTATTACAAAATGCCATTTTTCGTAATCAACACGATTTATGCTTTTTTGATAAACATCTGAGAATTCTAATTCGAAAAATGTTGCTAAATAACTGTATTCCATTTCATTATTTTCCATATTTTCTAGATGGAAATCATCTTGGAAAAATTAGTTAAACAAGATTCCTTTCAGTAACACACAAAGCTTAATAATGCTTCGAAAAAAAAATATAGAATACTTACAAAAGATGTTAATTTTGGAAACATAACTTATAATAGCAGAGGATTAAACGTCAGAAAATAAGAAATTCGGTAAATTAGAGCTACGTAAATTGAAACAGACGATAATATAATAAATTTAAACCTGTTCTCACATATGAAATAAGGAATTCATTTACATCAGAACACATTATAAGAGTCTACTTTTCTTCAAAGGACAGAATTCAGTTGTTCGATTTAATTAAAAATGCGATTAAATAAGACATTACGTCTCTCATCCATCATGTTTATTGAAGTAATGAATGATATGAGCCATAATGTATTTAAACTCTTATGCTATCAAAATATTTCTAGAACTCCATTCCTCATCACATTAATTTACATCAAGTTTTATCTTTCTTCGCGAAATATTTTTGGAATTCTACGTTTCATCTATATGTACATGTTAAAATTTAAAGTCTGGGGGGAGGAAGAATAAAAATTTAATTTAACTTTCCTATTCATTTTGATCATAAGATTAAATCATTTGACAATTAAAAATTGAACCATTAAATGTTTGTTTGCTTCTGAATCACGGAATTAATTGTTTTTAAACCTATTAGACTCAACTAAATTTGTTAGCCTTAACGTGGACATAGTCGATCTAAGATTATTTTTGATTAATTTTAGCTTAGAGAAGCTTCTCTCGCAACTGGCATAACTGGTGGCAAATTTTAAAAAAATTCTCAACATTATGACAATGTTTGGTAAGCCATCTTCAAGTTTGGACTCGATAATATATTTTAGTAAACCCAGATAGCCGGACCTAAAATGAGTTCTTTTTTACAGCCTGGGTTTGTTGAAGCTACGAAAGCTTGTAGAAGTACGCGCTCAAGTTGGAATTCTTCTGTATTAATGTCTTGAGGAGCTTGATCTTAGTTATGTTCATCCATGCTCAATATCACTTCAGGCCTTAAAAAAGCATATTATTTTTGCGCTTGATTCTGCAACTGTTGGAATCTTTCTCGAATTTCAGCAGTTACTCTGTCTATTGAAGAAAACTTTGTTCGCCTCAAGTCATCTTCGTACGATAACTGAACATCTTTACTTCCTTCGTCAAATATATACTTCTTCCTGATTCGTCTTGGGGGTTCAAAAAAATTTTCAATCTCTTCACAAACTTTTAGCATTTATTAAAGCGTCATCTACGAATTCCTCTCGTTTTGCTTTTTATACGGTCTGAGAGCACATATTTTTTTAGCACATTGATGGATATTTAGCCCCTCTGTCTGCAAAATATTTTGTGTGTGTGTGTGAGCATCATTGACTTCACACAGTACCGATTGGCAGAAGCCTAAGTAACAACCTAAACACGAATGCAACTGCATAGCGACTAATAAACTTCCTGCATCTGTGCGTGTATTAAAGCTTTCACTCGTTTCCATCAGTTTCGTCGCGTGGGCACGATTTAGAGTTTAAAATATTGTTTCAATTTAAAAATCGTGGTGCTTGCCACCGCCCGTTTTCGTACGCTGCCCGGGGCCATGGTCCCCTCTGCACCTCCTCCCCGCCGCTACGCTTCTGGTTTCGATGAATTACCCAATTTACATTGGTAAAATGATTTAATGTTTTTATGCGGAATCACTAAGCATTTTAAAAAACTGAATAAAAAACTTCAAAGGCATGGACTTATTGTTTACACGATGTTTGAAAATTTTAAAATATTTATGACGAAACTTGACATCTTTACTAAGAATTTGGAAATGAAAATCAAATGCTTTCCTCAATTACAAAAAAATTTTTAAAACACAATAATTTTTGAAAACTCCGCTGACATTCAAGAAAATGCAATTAAAAAATATTGAATGATTATGCAGGAAATAAAACAAGCTGCTAGGAGAATCAATCAATTTAAAAGTTTGTAAAATATATTTCACTTTATTTTATATCCATACAAAACAGAATTTGAAACAATGGAGTTAATTGAATTTATGTGGGTAGATATCGATAATTTAGAAATGGAATTCATTGTATTTCGAAACAGCGTAGTGTGGAAAACAAAATTTGAAGACTTGATATCTGAAGTAGAAGAAAAACTGTGTGAAAGTAGGGCAGGTATAATATATTGATCTTACAGTAAAAATTGAAAACATTATATTAAACGTATGGAGTTCTCTTTACCAAATAATGTTATATCAATGAAAAAACTAGTTAATGCTCTTTTAACGATGTTTGGATCCACATATTCGTCTGAAAAATTGTTTGTTTCAATGAACTTTGTAAAATCATCTAATATAATAGACATGGCAGAATGCGTTAAACTAATGAATACGAAATAGGAAATTAATATTAAAAAAATTATCTGAAAATAAACTGCAACACGGATTTCTCATAAAATACTTTACCATCAATTTTGTTATACATATATATTTGTTATATATATACTAATAAATAATGCTTCATAATATATATTGCATGTAATTTTCATTACTCCTTGTTCATTCGAACACTTATTGCCCCGTGCACCAAACACTTAAGAATTTTTAACCCCACTAAAAATTTTTAAATTGTCAAATCACGCCCATTTGTACCCGTTAAGCCAATTGAATTTTAAAGATGTTTAGTTTTAAAAAATAGTTTTAAAAATATTTTTAAACTTAACTCTGTGGCAAATGGGCATTAGTGACCCACGAGTTAGTACTAAAAAAAAGTATGAACAAAATTTGACCCACATCTAAAAAAGGTTCAACATCCCTGTTTTACACCATACTGACGTTTGAAACAAATAACGGTAGCGTGATATTGATTAATTTAAATATTTAGTTTATTTACGTCACAACTGTTATTTACATAAGTTTAATAACTTCAATGTATAATTATTAAAAGATTATTCGAGTTCAAAACAGTGGTTTGTGAGAGTAAGGATCCCTTTTGGCGACCGCTCTCTTGAAGGTTCAAAGCATCTCTTCCTGGTTCTCCCTACCTCTGTTCGGGGAGCAGGGGGCCGTCGCTTTTTCGCATCTCGTTACATCCTGCTAGTGACGGGAAAAGGGTCCCTCATGATGTCAAAGGTCGACGGGTGATTCAAGATGGTACTACGCAATAATTCAAAGTCGCACAGTGATTATTTCCCCAAAGACGCCGATCACAGCTGCGACACGAAAACATTACAATACCAACGGTAGGACTTTTGAACCTCGACATACTTAACGTTCATCCCTCCCTTTGCATGGCGAGTCTTCAGTGGTACTAGACTCAAAATCATGACCCGTCGGCCACGAGTCCATCACCTTGACCACAAAGCTACCACGGCCACTATGGATTATTAAGTGAGTGAGTGAATATTAACGTCGCACTGTTCAGCTACACGAGGGCTTTTGGCGACGGACCACGTAATATTGAACCATGGTCAAGTTACATGGATGACACCTGAGCTGGCACCCCCGCCCCCCCATGGATTATTAAAGAACACAGCGCCTGAATTAGAACTTCACTGTTACGCTCGCCATTTGAGGATTTTGATTCAACAACTTAGCATTTTTAAAACATAACATGGTAAAAGAAAAAATAAGTAACATTTAATTTTAAGAAAATGTGTCAAGTGCCACACATTGGAATCTTTAAAAAAATATTAAAACATTTTTTAAAGCAAATATTTCTAGTCTGCCAAAATTTTCAAAGAAATGATACCTCCAGAAGTAAGAATACATATTACTTTGGTCACTATTTACGAAAGGGTCTTTTATTATTAGAAACTTCAAAAAAACATACGATTGTTTGAATATACCAACATCCTGTTAAAAAATTCTACAATTCTAAAAAAAAAATCATTCTCCCTAGTAAACAAATTTGCTTTTTTACTAGTTCGAGCTTAAAAATTCAATCAATCCAATGGAGCTCAAATGAAGACTAATTCAGCTTATAGCATTAAAACCCCGTTTTTGCTGCTTTCCCGTCGTCCATCAAATCGCTGTCGTAATCGTATTTACCTCTTTCTTTTGTCCATTTAATCAATATTAGAGAGGTAGATCCACTTACCGCTGATATTGGCACAGGTCGCAACGCCCAACATGACGGCCACGCCCCACGCCCACACCACTGCGAACACATCGTCCGCCACCTTGCGACCCTCCAGTACGGCCTGGGCGAAAGCGGCATCACCGAAGATCTGCAACAAAGAAACAGGATTTAGAATATGATAATTTCAGTGATCTAATATGTGTATTATTAGAATGAATGCATTACGAAATATTTTGCAGAAAGCAGATAAAAACCGTTAAAGATCCTAAGCAGTGATATGCTTTTTTTCAATTCCTACACTATTATAGCTCACAATCTCTATATATTTATTTATTTATCTTGATGGAATTTTCAATCATTAATAAAATACATTTTAAAGCGCTCAATTGAGCTGAAATTTTATATACATGATTATTTTGGATGACAATGCAATAAATTATAATTAATAAAACTTAATTGATTAAAACTAATTATTTAAAGAATTAAAAATACAGCCACGTTGGCATCATTTTTGGCGACTTGTGTCAAAACTTGAAAAGGTTTTTTTTCTCACGTTTTAAAGCATTCTGTTGAACTGAAATTTTTTAGACACGAGATTGTTTTGGATTACAATACGATACTTTAATGATAATTAATAAAAATTAATTACCACTTAATGTTGTAATTCTATCATATGTATATACATAGTAATATTAATTGTAAATATTTAATAAAAAGTAGCAAAAATAAAATTTTTCCTTGTTGATATAAGTAGGAATTAACTTAATTTTTTTTATGTTACTTGTTTTCTGCCTCAAATATAAACAAATAAAATCTAAAAGTTGATAGTTTAAAATGAAGCAGAACTCATAAGTTTTATTTTACTTAAACATTTTCATCTCCCTGCTTTTAACAATGCCATCAAATCTTCCAAATAACCCCACCACCACCAGTGCCGCTTTTCCGCTTAGGCACGCGCCTAGGACGCAAAAAGTTGGAGGGTGAAAAAAGATAGAAAAATTAAAATTACAGCGAACAAACCCTCACCTAGAGAATTATGTGTGCGTTGTCTTTATGTGTGTGTTTTCGTGGAACTATAAGAAAACATCTTCTATGGAAAGTGAAAAGCTTAACAATTTGACGTTGCTATGCACTTAAAATGGTATTACAATGTAAATTGATTATAATGATGTCATTAATGGTTTTGCAATGATCAAAGCTTGAAGAATACTTTTATTGTACAAGTACAATGACAGTGACTCAACGAAGAATAAGGATCTCTAAAAGTAAAAGATAACAAAGCTATAAGCGATGATAGTTAACAAGTTGATAACAGTTAATACTGTATAATGGCACACAAACGATTTTATTAATTTACTTCACTAATTCACAAAAAGGTGGGAGGTCCGTGATGCCGTAAGGTAAGAAATGAACAAGAGTGGTCAAACCAAGCCACTATCCTTATGGCTACCGGTTACCATTCCGGGATATGGTGGGTTCATAGTTGGTGCGTAATGGAAAGACTGTTCAGTGAGTGGGTGAATATTAACGTCGCACTTTTCAGCTACACGAGGGCTTTTGGCGACGGACCACGTAATTTTAAACCATGGTCAAGTGACGTGGATGACACCTGAGCTGGCACCCCTCTCCTAACTACCATACCACATCAACGGGAGGACGTTTGATCTCTCGGCAGATTTAGCGTGCATCGCTCCCTTACACGGTGGGTCGTAATTGGCACTGGGCTTGAACGCGTGACAAGGCAAGCCACGATCCAATACCTTGACCACTCGGCTACACGGCAACCACCTGAGTTGACATCCCACTCTTCTAACTTCCCTACCACACGTGTGTCTGTATATATATATTCATGTTTTGTCTCTTACTTATTGCTTAACAGTTTCCTGTTTACATTTTAAAGAGAAAAATACGAAGTATTTATGGCATGCTCTTGAATTTTAAAGACCCATTATAAAAAGCGGATGTATTCATTGCAACGTCAACAATGTGTGAACATTGAGGAGTTTTTCAGTTTAAAAACGAGTTCCGGGACACTCCTATAAAGGATCCGGGATCTTTGACACAAATGGGAAGTGAATCTAACGTCGCACTTTTCAGCTTCACGTGAGCACGTGGCAATGGACTTCGTAATTTTGAACCACGGTCAAGTGAGGAAATCCACACACAAACAGGCACCTTTCCCTTTCCTATAACTTCCACATCCCACTAACTGGAGAACGTTTAAGCCTCGACAGATTTAACGTGCATCGGCCTCTTCTACAAGGTGGGTCTTCAGCGGTACTAGGCTCGAACTCATTACACGCCAGCCACGAGTCCCGTGATCTTGATCACTAGGCTATCACGGTCATTTAACCCAAAGTGTGAACTGCTTATGATATATTTATTAACATAAAAAAAGAGTTATAACAGTGACGCACACAAGGGAGGGGCATCCCCGGGGCCGGAATCCCCCTAAAGCCCTTCATTGATTATAATCCTATGTATATAGTATGTAAAATTTAATTACGTATTTGTTATTAATAACTAATTTTATTAATTAATGCTAATTATTCAATAATTAATTTTTACTGTTTTTTGTTCCCAAAAAACTACAAAATCAAAAAAATATGTTGAGCGGCGTATTGGAGCATGATACGACAATGGTGGACTTCCGACCCTGGTCCCCCCCCCGTCAGAAACATTCTTGTGTGAGCCACTGAGTCATGATTTGTAATAAAAGCGTACAATCAAAAACTAATCTGTCATAAATTATTATTATTTTAGAAGTAATTAATATAAATTATCAAAAAAATACAATTAAATTTGTACTGTGAACAGTTAGTTTTTTTTTGCTAATCCTTACACTCGCATAATTAACTCATGCTAATTACTCCACTTAACTCACATGTTCTTGTAACAATAAAAAAAACTGTTGAAAAACTCGGGAAACTAATTCAAAGTCACCCACGAAGTAGAACGGAAAAAGGCTTATTTTTAGACGAACTGATGCCACCGAAAAAAAATAAGAACTTCGTGGTTCAATTTTCCCCTTTCTATGATGTCATACCGCTATAAAACTTTCTACTTCGGTGGCATGTCAGGGGAGATAAAAGACTTCTTGTTTTATTTCTTTTATTTTTTTAATTGTCACACAGATAAGTAGAATCATATTTATATGTCGGAAAGTCTGTTTTGCTGACGTCAGAACTCATTACATATGCTGAGATTTAATTATAATTTATCTCATGGAAATAGATAGTTTAATTTATGTTTTATACGCGTTACAGGAAAGAGGACAGATAGATTTCAGTTTTTTTAAAAACTGTTCATTGCTATTTGCAATTTTGAAACGAGAAAAAAAAACTGTTTTTCCTCTTACTGAAAGCGGAATTTCTAAATGTTAATAAAATTTTCTTGAGAAAAATTTTCGAATTTTTAAAATTAATTTGTATTGAATATATAATTAGATACAAATCAAGAAATATTACTTAAACTTACACGTTACAGCGAAAAATTTTAGTTTTTTCACTATATAAATTACCTTGCGATAATTGAAGTGTATAAACTGATGATTCTGTACCTTTTTAAAGTTATAATAGTATAACTAGAGGAGTAATCTAAAAAAAAACACCACGACACATAAAACATTAATTTCTTATATTTATAATATTAATTGCTTAAAATTGAAGCTTTATTAAAACAATTTTGAATTAGATGAATTGTTTTTTATTTCTGTTTTAAAAGAATGAATTTCTCCGTATTCCAAAAGGTTAAACTAACGATACGATAGGTTAAATTACGAAGTTACGAAAGGTTAAATTAATGTACGATAGTTTTTATTACGATTTACTGTGTTAACTAAAATTTTAAATCACACATGTTACAAGTATTTGCATCTAATATTTACGACTTACTTTCGGAATATTTATATTAAATAATACATCCAGTAAACTCTGTATATTATTTACAAATAACATATATTAACTGGATTCAGAGGCACACACAGGAATTTTTCGAGGGGGGGTCGAGGGTCGAAAGTTCACCATTCTTGTATCATGTTCCTTTTGATTTTGTCGATTTTCGGAAACAAAACACAGTAAAAAACTAATTATTGAATAAATAATTAGCACTAATTAATAAAATTAATCATTAATAACAAATACTTAATTAAATTTTACGTACTATGTACTTAGAATTATAATCAATCGGGAAAAAAATCAAGGGCTTTGGGGGGGCGTACCCCCAGGACCCCCCTCCCCTTGTGTGTGCCACTGACTGGATTTCTTTTTAAAGACTTCTCTAAGCAACATTTACCAAATAGAAATGAAATCACAATTATATATTCAATATTTATAATAGTTTAGTACGTTCGACACTCCCCATTATAAATATGAGTAATATTTGTAAATATATCCACAAAGTCATATGTTTAGGATTATTTACTGGAATCGCAAAAGCTACTTCATTATACTAAAACTTCAAGATATCAAGCTCACATGCGAGTAAAGTAGCGTAAATTTCTTGTTCAGGTAGAATATCATAAGCCGAGGAATTCAACGATTATGTTGACGAATACTGAAAGTCCTTGGTCAATAGCATGCACGAAATTTTAATTTCATAACTAAAACAAAGTACAAAGCAATAATTGAGAGAGATTTTCTGTCAGCCTATTTCTAATAATGTCTCATTTAACTTCAGTGACCCCTTCTCCTTCAAGTCGCAAACAGCAAAAGACAGGAATAAAAAGCGCTGAACTCGAATAGGTATCTTTGTCCATATCTTATCCCTTTTCGTCCCAGTCGTCTAACGTGTGCAAAGAGTGGTCTAGGACCCACAGATAGTCAGTGGTCAAATCCCCCTGCCCGAAAGCAGCAATCAAAGTCAGTCACGAAGAGTGAATTTATCAACAAATCACGCCTCAGTGGTAACCCAGGAATGGAACACTAGATGGCGCCATAGACAACATTGCTGATTAATTATACACTCCATGGAAAGTATAATACATTCCCAAAAATCCACCACTAGTGATTCAAACTATGGCACATGTGTCAACCAGACCCGTCATCTCAACAAGAGACTGCCTATAAAGTCAACGAAAAGCGTTCCAACGATACTCAAACCTCATGAAAATTTCTATCAATTGCAGTAATAACTGGAAAATAACCATCTCTATGTATCACTCAGAAAGTCAATTAACAGCAAAAAAAGAATTTCCTCTCTAGGAAGGGGATATGAAGTGACCCTTTCTTCAAGTCGGAAGCAACAAAAGACGTAAATAAAAAGTGCAAAACGATTGGTCTGAGTAAGGATTTTTATCCCAGTCGTGTAACTCGTGCAAAGAGTGACCTAGGACCCAACGGTGGTCAATTCAAATCCCTCTGCCTCAAAACAGCCATCAGGACGTATATCACAGAACATTGCTGCCATAAAAGGTAAATGTTTTGTTAAATGAATTGTTTAAATCGGTTGAAACTGTTTTAAAAATATGAACTGTAAACAAAACGATTGTATAACCAGCGAGTTATTTACAAGATGAATATAGTTACGACATACTGTAAATATTTCTTTTCATTTGAAGTTTTAACTTATGCAATTATTTTCCAATTCTTTTTGCATTTATTTTATCAAAACTAGAAGAAAAACTAAACTGTTGGGTAAATATATATATATATATATATATATATATATATATATATATATATATATATATATATTTCTTATGGAAATAAAGGCATATGAATATTTTACACGGTAAAAGAAATTCAGTTCCATCAATAAATGCTTGAAATTTAGTGTAGCGTAATTCAAGTCACATTAAGTCACCACCAAGCCGTAAAAAAGAACTTTACGACTGAAAATAAAGCAACGCGACCCGTTTAACAGCAGAAAAATAACACCCCCTAATCAACAAGTTTCTTCACCCGAGCCGAAAACAAGCACGGAGGGTAATATATTTTTTTTAAGCTTCCTTCCGCCCTCCCCTTTTCCAGAACCACTAGTTTCAAATATGCGATGGAAAATTCCTTGGCACGAGACTACACTGTAACAGAAAATATTTCGGGGAGGAGTAAAAATAATACGGTAATCGTACTCGTAAGGCGACGAGTGACGAGTCCATGTTGGAATATTTGCTGTCAAGTGGCGAAAGACGGAAATAGAGCTACTGTTTTAGTTTCGTTTTCATTCGAAGTGTTAACCGGAAAACAAATGCATTTTAAAGAATGCTGAACTAAGGAGTTAAGAGATAAGGCATCTGCGCAAGAAAGAGATTGGTCCATACTTTTGTACTGCCTAGTCCAGTTTTTGTCTGAATGACTCTTCCACGAATTGGCAACTGGACTAGCAACCAACTCATAAGGCCTGCAGGCCGTAGTAATCCCTTCTCAAACAACATACGAAAGGAGGAGTGCCGATTTAAGCTAATTTCGGGTCCTGGGCGCACAAGATCTATATGCCCCATTGGCACTGGAGAATCGAAATTTATAACCAGAGAATCTGGTTTAAGTCCAGCTTATCTGGGCCCTTCAAGCACCGGGCCCCTGGGCACCCACCCCAAGCGCTCAATGGATAAACTGGACCTAGAAAGGTGGGATATTTATAGGATGATATTTGATGAAATATATGGACTTCCGATACATATTTCAAACTGTACCTGTTACGTAAGGTTTATTTTACTGTAAAGTAAATTGATCCAATTCGAAACATATATCCAAATTGAAAAATTTCTTAACAAATTTGCAAGGTTATAAAGCATATAGTATACATTTATTATAGTGTCTTTAAAATTTAGAAGCTTTCAGTAAGAAAAAAAACTATTTTCCATTTAAATATGTAATGTTAAAAAATCTTTTTGGAATTAAAGCGTGGGGCAGTGATATTTTAAAATTTCTTGAGGCCCTGGACCCCTGAGTATAATGTAGGTTCCATTGCGACTTTTAAGTGAACAATTTACAGGAGAAGTTCAGGGGCGTAGCTACCACCGCCCCCAAGCTACAGGGTTCCCAACATATATGCACAAACAAATCATAGCATGTTAAGGGACCTTAATTAGAGCCTTCTTGAAAACTTGATACAGGGCCCACTTAGGACGAGTTACGCCAGTGGATAAGTTGTCAAATACTAGAAAGGTAAGTCATGAAAAAATTGTCCGTGACATTATCTCGTCAAGCAGACTCGACGGATTTCCACTTTTCGACTAAATGAGTAACGATAGTGTATGATGTTAGGTTTAGGCCTAGACACAAACGACGGACATTATATAATGCATTCTTGCTACTGTTGCCATTTGAAACATAGTTTGACATTCTTAATTTTTCGGAGAATATATCCAGGAATAACATTTGACGATTAAAACTAATCGGATCATGGTCTTAATTAGACCGAATCGAGCCCTTTTCCCGAGGTCCTGAGCCAAGTACATTTCATTTTCTAAATATTAAGGAAGATGAAATATATAACACAAGAGTAGTTGTATGCCTGAAATAGTATTTCAAATTTTTCTTCTTTTCTTTTATTAGGTAAAGATAGTCTTATAAAATTTAAATTCTATTAACATCACATGTTGAATTATATAGATGATGGCTCTCGTAATTTTGAACAAGGGTCAAATCATGGAAATATCATAATACTTGCCCTCCCAATTTCCTCTTCATATCAACATAAGGACATTGAATTCCGCTAGATTTAGTATACAACACAACCTCTAACATTTCTTCCCCAAAATAATTCGCAGATTCTTCCACCTGTTCCTGCAATTCTCCCTTCCTCGCATAAAAGGTACTTAATAATGGTCTCCAGCTTAGAGGGGGCCAAAAAATACTTTAAAAAATTATTAGTCTATTGTACATATGTGCTTTCCGTCAAGAAAAATTTCATTTATAAGAAAGAAAAAAATAATCTCTAAATTTATTATTTATTCCATAATGTATCGAATTCTTTAAAATATATCAATATACTTTCAAAATCATCAATTAGTTCTATAATGCAAAATTCCATTTGCGCCAGTAATCTGTATATGTAATAATCCATCCGTATGAAACATGCATTCGCTGTGTATTGAAGAATGCAGGCGAAGCTTAGAATACATTTTTCAAACAGAAAAATACCCTAGCATTATTATAAGTTCGTAGGGCAAGACTATTCATCATATAGCGTCTTTAAAATTTAGTATTCCATTAGTACTATTTTTAAAATCGAAAAATTCATTTCCTGTCATTATCATTGGAACAAAAGATACTACATATTTCACATTTGAAACAAAAACTGAGATCAAATAAAATATTCTACAAGCTGAATAGATTAAAACATATAAACGTGGAATTTTTTTTATTTCGTTAAATCTTTTCGAATTGCCGTTCTAGTCTTGAACGTTAGTAGGTAGCCTCAATTCAAGACAGAGATCAAATATATTCTATATTTTATGTTTCGAATGAGTTAAAAATATCCAACGCTCCGTAATGGAAGAGTAAACAGAATTCGTAATACAATACATTATAAAGGAGTGTATTATCATAATCAAACTGTCGGCTTGCTTGAAAGAATTGCATCTGGAATAAGCCAACTATCAAATTGCTCAGAATGACAAATCATGTGATTTGTTTTTTCTAACTGAAAGAATTCCAGTTGCTCTTGATGAGAGGTCTTTTCGAATAGTAGGCCTACTTTGAATAGTACGGGAAGTATATAATTTAGAGCTACTATTAAAGAAAAGTTTTTAATGTAATATTTGGAATTGATATATGGTAATAATAATGAATATGTTTGTAATTTAAATATAAAAAAGATGAAGGATACAATCTTTTTTTATTTGAAGAATATATTTTTCAAATTAAATTCTATCGAATTATAAACTAGACTATAAAAATAACATACATAAATCGTATATAATTACAGCGCATCTGAAATTGAAAAGAAATTGGGCCTAATTTTTAATTAAAAATGTTAAATAGACAATAGTATTGTCCAAGTTTCATTACACTACAATATTTTTTTTCTCCGTCAGTGTATATTTCAATTTAAATTCTATTCAGATAGATAAATGTCACTTGTATAATAAAGTGAAAATCAATAAAGGGGTCAAAAATTTATTTAAAAAAAAAGAATCTAAGAGCCAAAGATTCGAAAACTGCTTTCTAAAATTATATTCCTTGGATGAAAAGACTAAGTGCATTTTCGAAACTCAAAAGAGGCGGGTCGCATCAAATACTCATGATAAATTGCTGTAGGAGGAGAAAAATAACGATGTTCACTGAAAAAATTTTCGAAGAATTCATGAGAAGTCAAAAACAGAGAATATAAATTTTGGGTGAGTGAGTGAATGTAGTGTTTTATGGCGCAAGAGCCAATATAAATTTTGGAAAACAGGATCTAGAAATACGTAGCTTAACTAGAAGCATTCAGTTCGAGTAGAAGTTGTTTTAGATATAGTTATCAACTACTTTTTGATTCCCAAATTTGTTTTTCAAGTTTTGTTATAGGGAACTGTATTCAGAAATTCAATATTTTGTCGAGAGGTATTAGGATAAAATAAAATTTGTGAATAATTTAATATTTTTATATAGATAAAAAAATCTTATTACTAGTCAAGAGGAGTTTTAAATGACTTCTCAATGTTTTAACGTAACTTTTTAAAAGTGGTAATAGATGTTGCATTGAAATAACTTGAAGATTCCGAAACTCAAAATGCAGAAACTTTTCATTATTGCTCGAGTTTCAAGAAATTCTACAAGAATAATTTTTAATGTAAATTTGTCATTGAAAAAAATTGGAAAAATATTAACTTTTTACGGCTATTAAAAATTTTTCCCCGTTTATTTTTATACATTTATTTTTAAGATTTTATGCTTGTGATACAAAAATTAAATATTTTAATAAAATGTTCAATCATATATCCAAACATAAAATAAATAATTCCATGCATGAATTTTTGAGAGGAATCATATGCAGAAAAAAAACCTGTTGTGAAATTTTTGAATAAATTGCTAAAGTATAAAAAAAAACTCATGAGCGATTGTTCTTATTACACAATAAAAATAATTTTGCTTTAAACCAATATTTAAATCTCGATGAACACATTTTGAACTTAGAAAATAATATATCTGAGAAAAATTAATATAATAGCTATTGAAAAGTACTTAATCTCAACCTACAAAAAAAAGACACTAGATAATTAAAAAATAGTTCAGTTTCAGTGATTTTTATTTCCAGTGAAAGATAAACTAAATTAAAATATTTTTTGTTGCTAATGGAAGTATTTCTCTCAACCAATTATTTTTTCGTAAATATGATCCTTCCTGTGGCTTGTGCCTCCTTAAAGTAAAGTAACAGTGAGTAAAATGACAGCGGAAAAAGAAAAAAGTTGAAATTACGACTGATGATACTTTAATGTTTCTCAAATATTATGGCAACAGCAGTTCTGACTTTATTGAATTAAAATTGCTTGAAATAATCATTTTGGGTAAGATTCAAGGGCGTATTTGAAATGTCATCGGCAAAAAACAGCATTTAGACAACACATTGCCGAATTTTATTTTAAATAATTTATTCAAAACTCCTATGAGAATTACAGTCGAAGTGTTAACTTGTTTAAATCAACTCTATCAACCACAGACTACTACAACGGGATACCAAACTAGTAATTCCGAAAAAATATTAAATAACAAGGAAGACAACTTAAACTATATCCCCGCTATCCATCAGTTAGTGATTTTTATTTAGTATACAACAGGGGGTCGACAACTTATGGCACGCGTGCCACATGTGGAACGTTGTACAATTACTAGAGAGGCACTCTGCACTATTCTTGAAATTAGTCAATTTTTGAGTGGATGAAAGTTGATAAATTTGTAATGGACCCAGTAGCGCATACAGGAATTTTTCAAGGGGCGGTCCGGGATCGAAAGTTAACCATTCTTGTATAATGCTCCTTTTGATTTTGTCGATTTTCGGGAACAAAACACAGTAAAAAACTAATTTTTGAATAAATAATTAGCATTAATTAGTAAAATTAATAATTAATAACAAGTAATTAATTAAATTTTACGTACTATATACTTAGAATTATAATCAATCGGGAAAAAAAATCAAGGGATTTGGGGCTCCCCCCAAAAAAGCCCTTGATTTTTTCCTTGCCCTTCCAAAGCCCTTTTTTTCCTTGCACCTCCTTGTGTGCACCACTGAATGGACCTTATTCGAAAAACATCGTCATAATTATGAACATTTACGGAATTGCGAAAAAAATCTGAAAGATAACTATAAAAGATAAATTTACAGGTATTTTCTAAATTAATGAATACCATTGCTGGAGAAATTTAATTTTTTGAAGAGAGAAAATTGCATGATCTCTACTTTCCACTTTTGGTACTGCATATCAAAATAAAAAAATCTTTACTCATATGAAAAATATTTTCAGTCCTTAAAGAAATTGTTTTACAACTGAATTCTCAGAATCGTGTCAAATTGCAAGTCACACATTATACCCCTAATTTTACGATAGGAAAGGAGAGCGGTGCAAGCACTAGGCTCGCATTAAAATTTTTATTTAATTGTAATAAAGGGAAATTCTTATATTTTACGTTACCCATTTCCTATTTTGATAAATATGTTTAAAAGTACATAACATATGTACAATTTCTATTTTTTTTATTTTTGTTAAATAACGTTATATTTTATGCTGTTTATTTTTATCTAAGGCTCGCATTAAAATTTTTATTTAATTGTAATAAAGGGAAATTCTTATATTTTACGTTACCCATTTCCTATTTTGATAAATATGTTTAAAAGTACATAACATATGTACAATTTCTATTTTTTTTTATTTTTGTTAAATAACGTTATATTTTATGCTGTGTTTATTTTTATCTTAAAAATATCTTTATATGATGCAAAATTAATATACAATAAAACAGTAAACCTAAATTATTGACCTCTATTCTCTAATTCTGCATGAATCGATTTGTTTCAAAAAAGGCCTACTATGTGGCACGCTGAACCATATTGGTACATTGGCTTGGCCCGCCGCAGCTAAAAGATTGCCCACCCCTGGTGTACAACATCTAATTTTTTTCCTGAAAAGAGTCTTGAGCTGACGAACCACCTATCTCACTGAAGGTCATTACCCTTCTACATGAGTTGTCGAATCTCTCCCTAGAAATTTGAGTAGTTTGGTTCCATAATTAATTTTCAATACTTTGAATTGAAAGTTAATATTTCTAGGTCAAATAAAGTCACTCGTTGTCCAGGAACACAATTTCTTGTTTGCATAATATTAATTGACAGAAACGCACCAATGACCACGTATACTCTCCATGACCCCGTAGGGAACAGTCTTCGAATTCTAAACAGAGTAAAAATACATCCCATAATGCAAATCCAAAAGTTGGAAGCGATTCATAAAATCCACTCCCCCCCCCACTAATGTCAAGTAAATTTGCATTGAAGCGTGTTGAAAATTGGCATGGAACCTAAGGCCACTAGTCATGCAAATGACACTAGAGGTGGTTCAGGCCATGCCATGTCTCTCTTCAGACTCAACAAAAAGAATGACCGAAAGTCTGTTGTTCTTAGTCGCTGCGCACGAGCCAAACGTGACGTAGAAAACGTTTTAACCCATTTTCCACGGGCCATGGTGTCGACAGAGAGGAAGGGTAGGAGAAAAAAAAATGAGGAAACCACCAAATGCTACCGGTATGGATCCACAAAGGTTAAAGTTCCGGAAGCACTTTCAATGGGGGATTTGGAATGACTTTGTTTATATAAACTCTTCTACGGAATGATTCACTTTCGGTTCTTGAACCCTTTCCAAACTGGATTACGAAATCGCGAAGTGAAAAAAATTCGGGTAAGTTACAGGAGTGTTTTTTGAAAAGAAAGAAAGCCAAAAACAAAAGGAGAAGGTGACTTTGAGGCTGGTATTGACTTTGATTTTTGACTTTCGTTTTTAAATATCGCCGAAATAACTGGCTTATGACTTGTGTTTACCAGTTTTTTATATATAAATACACTAATAAGTATTGTGCGAGTATACGTTAATGCAGAACTTCTCAAACACTATGCTTGTGACTCAATATTCAATCATAATTTTCATCGCATACAATAACTATGTATAGAATTCAATAATAATATACTTTGACGCTAAGGCTACAATACGACTTTAATTATAAACTGTACAAATTATAAAGATAAGTATTAAATTCTCAATATAATTTTATGGCATGCCCATAGGAACACTGGTAATTATTGAACTTGTTCGTAACTTAATACTGTTCAAAATTAATTATGAAGTACTACTACGCACTACTGATACATTTATAAGTGCATTATATCAGTGTAATTGTGTAGTTTATTTTTTATTATGTCAGAATGTATATTATTTTACTTCCTTTCAGTAAATTAATAATTTTTTTAAATAATCTTTTGCTTTCGTCTTTTCGATATACTCGCACCCCCTGTGTAACGTTAGCACGCTCCCCAGCGGTTTGCGCTTCACCGTTAGAGAAACGCTGCGTTAATGCATTTAATACATTTACTTATATTTAAAATAATATTTGCAAGTGATCGATTCAGTTCCAGTTATTGTTATTTTATTTCAAATTAAGGATATTCGTATTAGGGGGTGAATGGATTTTTTTCTCCATAATTTCAAAACCTACTTATACGGCAAAGTATGATCTTTGGTTTATATAGATAAAGGCGAAAATAAAATAAATTAGTTTTTGTGTTAAGTACTGCCACAATGAGAATGAAGTTTAGGTATTTGAGCTTCTTTATATTAAGAAAAGTCAAAGTAGTTTTTGTTAAAAAAAAAGATATTTTAGTACTTGCTAACATTGATTGGGATTTGATGACATCTAGTAATGAGTAACAAGAAAAAATATTACATCAGGTACATTTAACAGCTATTTTAGTATTAAATTATTAAAAAACCTATTATTTTTTAAAAATATAGTTGCAGAGCACGATAAAACAGAAGATGGGGAAAAAAAGCTTGGATCACGCTGATTTTTGATGGTGAGGGCAGAGATAATATTTAAGCAGATTATGAAATATGTTGCAATGCTCATTGTACTATTTACACACACACTACTCAGTAATACTCGCTTTTTTTTATAATGCACAAATATAATTTTATTTTGAGTCTAAAACCATCTGACCAAAATTAGTTCTTTCCCCATTTTTTCGAAAATTTAACCCCTTTAAAGCAATATTAATTTTAAAAATTATTTTTTAAAAGTATTTTCTCCTTAGAACACCATAGAACATCTTTTCCATATCGGTAGGTTCTCTATCTTGAGTTATATCAAGTGCCTAAATATAAAATATGATAAATTGTATAAATGGGCAGGAGATTTTTATTTAAAGCAAATGGAACTAAAAGAATTTAGAGAACACCAAAACATTATTCTAAATCCACTGCTTAACGGGGTAGGGGGGTAGGGGAGAATGAGAGTAATCCCCTTTACGTATTTCATAATTGTTTGAATTCAGCCGAATCAACCTGAATTTACTTGTTAAACATCTCATCGAACTCAATAACATTTAATCGGATTATATCACACTTTAAATATTTTAATCTCGTTGTCTATAAAGACATAAAAAAAGTCTTGTATTTTTTTCTTTAATGGTAGAAGTGGGATTTTTGGGTTTAATTCTTGGAAGAGTGTGCTAAAAAACTAATAAGTATTATTTCAAATTTATATATTTTTTAAAAAAATATTTCTTCCGGTTATTTAAAAGGTTAAAGACCTAACAAAATGCATTTCGTAATTAACTGCTTTTCAAAAGAGTTGAAGTAAATGTTTAGATTTGAAGCAAGATCTATCGCAGCATCGGTTTTTTAGAATATTTTACTATTGTTAGACAAATAGGTAATTTAAATTCTTTTTTAAAGACCATTATATATAGCTAATACTTTTATGAATAAATGATAAAGGAACTTTAAAAATATCCGTGAGAGATTATTATTATTATCGTTGATATCTATATTATTTTCGCATATTCATAATATATCCTATTGTGGAAAAGCTATTTTTTCATTGTTCTTATTTAAGAAATCACATGGCGATTTAAAAAAGTAATATATCTTACATAAACATCATTCACAGCAATTTAGATTTTGCATTATGTATGTTTTTTTCTTTTAGAAATGCAATCACATTTTTCTCGGTAATGGAAAGAAATATATTTTATAGTTCGAGATAGAATTCAAAAAAGTTCCCGGACTGAGCCTATAAAGTGGAAATTTTTTGCAGTAGACCGACTACAATAACATTTCTGTGTTATCGCATTCTTCCTCTTTTCTAAAAAAGTTTGTTCCAAATCTCGTGGTCGGTGGCTCGCCACAATGTCGTATTTTGTAGGTGGATTTGTATTTAGTCGGCGGCGATTGAAAGAAATAGCGTTTGTTGAGCGGATAATGGATATTTATATTTGTGTTTATTTGTGAAAAAGTGCTATGGAGACACGAAATTTTGAAGTAGATGTAAGGCTGTGATGCATTATCACGAACGCAAGCTTTTGGGTGGCATCGACGTTTTAGAGAAGGCCGGGAAAGTGTCGAAGGCAACAAACGCTCTGGACGTAAAGCTGAAAACATCGAAAAGATTTCTGCCGCGGTACGTTAGAACAGGCCTCAAACAACAGCGAAATCAGTTGGGATATCCTTGGTCACATGTCAATGGATACTGACTAAGGATGTTAACATGCATAGGGGATGTCAATATATCGTTCCCCACTTGTTAAACTGATTGATTGATTGAACATTAACGTCGCACTGTTCAGCTACACGAGGGCTTTTGGCGAGGGACCACGTAATTTTGAACCATGGTCAAGTGACGTGGACGACACCTGAGCTGGCACCTCCCTCTCCTAACTACCACACCACACCAACGGGAGGACGTTTCAGCTCTCGACAGATTTAACGTGAATCGCTGCCCTACAAGGCGGGTCTTCAGTGGTACTGGGCTCGAACTTGTGACAAGGCTAGCCACGGTCCGATACCTATACCACTCGGCTACCGCGGCCGTACATGTTAAACAAAGACCAATCTGCAGATGAAGTTAAAAGTGCATCGCAGGTTTAATTAAAGGACATGGCTAAAAATGGATTTTAAAAGTGTTTCGATTACCTTTACAAGCGATGGCAAAAGTGTATAGTTACTCAAGGGCCTTATTTCGAACGAGGATGTGTTTCAGCAGTTTAGTTGGTAATATTTTTTTAAGTTATAGACTCAATCCGGGAACTTTTGAATCCTACTACGTATATTGAAGATTTTTTTGAGCTCAAAACTAAATCAAATGGCGTATTAGGAAATCAGGTAAAAGTATGTGAACAGCTTTTCTGGAAATAAACCTGAAAAATGCTTCGGAAGAGAAAAAATATACATTTAAGCAATGTGTTGGATGACGTCCATTATTGTTCTGAGACAGATTTAAAGTAGTTTGTATTTTGCAAGAACAGTAAAAATGTTTAGTGATAACTATAATAGCAAAGTTATCCTTTTCAGGCTGGAAAATTAGAAATTCTTATTGCAATAAAAATTCATTTTCACTAAAGGAAATTGATTGCTAAATAGATAAATTAGAAATATTCAAAAAAAGAAACGTATTGATTAGATTAGATGTTTTTCTTCAAACCAGACTGGGATGTTGAAACAAAGTATATAACTCGTTATTTTTAAGCCCAGGAAAAATTTTTACTAATCAAATAATGGGTGTATCATAGTTCTATTTTATTTTTGAGGAATGTTAGAACGAGAAATTTATTTTCCTGTTTTATTCAGAAAATAGGAAATGTTCATTTGTGACCCTATAATTTTAATTTTATTAAAATCAATTTCATAAGGCACAGTTAACTTAATATGTAGGGAAGCATAGACTGTTTTTATCTTCTTTGGAATTCTGGTAGCCCTCGCCATTGACTTAAATTTAGAGAATTGCAACCATTTTTCTTATAACAAGATTGTTTTCTGAAGAGTTCGGTGTCAGACTAAAAGATTAATTATGTCAATTTTTTTAATTTGATATCAATCTTTACAAATCATTGTTCACTTTTTAATTGAATGAATTACTATGCACTAATTTTTTTCCAGCCGAAACAACCTGCATTCATTAGCACTCATGCTGTTGACAATTAGTGGTATTAATTCAACTGAAATGATTTATTAAATTTCGATTGTCGTATTATTTATGAAAGCAACTACATTTTGTTTCTGAAGTTGTAATCAAAGTTTCTCTGATCCAACATACGTTTATAATTTTTTTTTTTTTTTTTTGTACATGGTCCATGTTAGGGCGATCAAGTCGTTTAAAACAATTGTTAATTAACGAAAAATCATGTATCTGTGAACAAGACAAACCTCAGTGAAAAGAAGAAAAGGTAAGGGAATAGAATGACAAGATGAATCGTGAATAAAGATCAGTAGGGCGTTCAGAAGGGATCTAGAAATAGCAAACTATGAATGAAAGGAAAAATAGCCCGGGTTTTAAATCCTGCAGCTACCCAAAATGAAGAGACTCCGAGCTCAGACAGAATTAACGTTCATCAACACCATTACGCTATGATTTCCGGAAAAGAGACCCAAACCAAGGTAATCTAGGATGATCCTGCCTGCTACCAAGCTACCACGACATCATGGCCATCACATTAGACACATATTAAAGACCTGGCTCTTATTGTGAACAAATAGTATATACCTCCCTATGGTAAAGTTTCTTAAATAAAAAGGTATTGTAACAGACCTGTCACTTTTTATACAAGCATATTTATGCCAAACCACCGATGGTATCACATATGCTATCTCGCTATTCTAATATTCTCGAGAGAATTTTGTAATCAGTTTTAATACGAGTCAAATTTATATGATGTCCCAGTCACATGATAAATGCAATCATGTCTATCGTCTCACTGATGCCAACTTTTGATTTTGTCAGGAACTTTCTTTTAAAAGAACATATTAGTTAATAATAATGCACAAAGGTAAACAAAATGCACTGAAGATGTACAAGTCTAAGAATAGCTTTGAATTCAACGGAAAACACGTGATTACATTTATGAGATCGTTATGAATTTAGTTCATTTAATTTCTCATGCAGCCTTTATATCTTTACGATAACCAAATACCCACTAACCATCCACTAACAGGTTAACCTTGTACCCTACTAAATTCGTTGATGTTGTTGTTGTTGTACGTCCCCATTGGCCAGCAGCCCTACTAAATTTAATGAATTTTAGTTTCTTAACTATGCTAATACAAATCTAGTCTTTTAACTTAACTGATCTAAATCCATTTATTATTCAAGAATAGTTTTCTGATCTGACGATAGAATTCCATGAAGATGTGAACCAAAAGATATCTAGATTTTCTTAACTATATCTGAAATTTGCATTGCATGCTTCAATGCTACTTAATTCATTTAGTGATGCCAAATTAAAAATATAAATAAAGCGATACAAGTTGGCCCAAAGTAAAATTTAATGTGACTCACTTCTGAATGGGTTCATTGAAATAAGACAATTGCACAAAAGCTTGTCTGGAAAGTATCCCAAATTTAGCATTTAATCTAAATTAGTCAACACAGGCAGCAAGTGCTCAATTGAGTTCTTTTTAGAAGTCATTAAAATAAAGAATAACTTCTTAGTTTTTGCCAGAATTAATCGATGTGTGTTTAGTAATGGTACAAACTGTTTTAATCAAAAAATCAAATTAGAATATAGTCTAATGGATTTTAGTTTTTCATGAAAAAATGCAAATTATTTTTATTTCCAATATGCTGATTCAAGATGGTCTTTACGAATTACCAATACTCATAATTTTATTTTCTTTGACTTTTTCCACTCGAAATCGTTGATTTACTGAAATATTTTTTGGAATATTCTTGCCTATTATTTATACTTAGCGATAATTTAACGAAAGTTAGTATACAATAGACAAGGGCTGGTAAGTCAATGCTATGAAAATAAAAATAAAAAGTAACAAAAGTAACAAATTATTAAAAATGTTTAAGAACTTAAAGATTACAGAAATGTAAAATTTAAAATACGAACTATTCATTATGAGTATGGGAGATGTAATTTGTCAGGTATATATTTTTAACACAGTTTATACAATTAAAGAAAGGTCCCAAATACCATTGAAATATTCTTGGTGCAGTAAGATTTGATATTTTATATTATACATGCAATAAAAATATCCAAAGTGCCTGGAAGATCTATGAAGAAATACATTTATATACATTTAAATTTAAATTGTATGCCTTTTTGAGCAGCACAATGGGAAAAAGCTAAGCATATAATCTACGAATATTTTTCCTCCCGTATAATCAAAATTAAAAACTTTTTTCAGTGATATTTAACGGTAAAAATACAGATTGCCCATTCTTACCAAAAGTTATGGCTTATTTTTACGGAATTACCCATCAGAATGTAACAAACTGTTCATCCATGGATTTGAAACCTGTTCTAGGTTTTTTGGGTCCGATCGGCCACACGTGCGCGCATTATTCGGTAATCACAGACGATAAATTTGTTACACTAACTTCATTAGTAAAGATGTAGACGCCACAACTAAAGGTGCATTGCGTACTTTAGTTAAGGCTGTTTTCGCCATATTACCAAGAAAATCGAACAGAAAAAATGCCTCAATGTTTATAAAAATTTGTAACATTGTAACTCATACATTTGTTTATATAAGATAGTGTTTTTAAAAATATTTCGTAAATAATTAGTTTTTCCATTTAACGCGTTAAGGGATAGCTCATTTAGCATTACGGTATAGGAGAAAAAATGTGAAACACATTTTATAAAAGAAAAAAATGTGTCAACTCGTATAAAAATGAGTATTATGATAAAATAAGGGATTTTTTACAGGATAGTGTAGCCAGAATATAATAATAATGTTTGAGTACTTTTATACATGAAAAAATATTCCGAATTCTTTAACAATAGCCGAAAACAGCCTTAACAGAATTTAAACCAGTAACGCGTGTACAGCGACGTGTTCGAACAGAATGGTAAGTCGATCCTCCGACATCAAAATCTATCCACCAATTGGTTGATTGATTGAATATTAACGTCGCACTGTTCAGCTACTCGAGGGCTTTTGGAGACAGACCACGTAATTATGAACCATGGTCAAGTGACGTGGACGACACCTGAGCTGGCACCCCCTCTCCTAACTACCACACCACACCAACGGGTGGACGTTTCAGCTCTCGACAGATTTAACGTACACGGTGGGTCTTTAGTGGTACTGGGGTCGAACTCGCGACTAGGCAAGCCACGATCCAATACCTATACCACTCGGCTACCGCGGCCACATCCACCAATGGGAAAGAACTTTAAAGGAGACGGGAACTTGTGTTTCTCAAACGGGCAAGTACCTTTAAGAGTGTTTTCGTGAGGGAAAACACTCTGTTGATCGTGTGTGATTCATTTTGTAGGAGTCCTGGTAAGTCTATTAGGCAAGCCAGTAACGATATTCTATTCCGTTCGAACACGTCGCTGTACACGCGTGACTGATTTAAATTCCGTTAACCAAAGTACACAATGCACCTTTTGTTGTGGCATCAAAATCTTTACTAATGAAGTCAGTATAACAAGTTTATCGTCTGCGATTGCCGAATAACGCGCGCACGTGCGGCCGATCGGACTTGACCCAAAAATTCTCGAACGGGTTTTCCAATACACGGATGAAAAATTTATTACATAGTTCCGTAATAATAAGTCATAACTTTTGGATACTTGAAGCCCAGACACCCTGTATATACGATGACAAGTAGGTACATAAAAATATAGCCATCTTTTATATTCATCCTCTTAATTCGAATTTTATATCGATATGATTTATTTTTAATTTTCCAAACTGCAGATAGATGCTGTATTCTAAAGCTAATCGATAATTCACTTACAAATGAAAGTTAAGAGTAGAAGAATCTATAACTCAGCAGTCTTAATAATATGCATCAAAAGGCACAAAGAAAACAAAACAAAAAAGACTGGATTTCTACAAGACATAGATCGATAAAGCATATTTAAAACATTAGAAAAAATATCTTCAGCAATACCTTTTGCAGAGAAATCGAAGGTCTTTGTTTTATTGCAACAACTTAAACCCAAAACACCTCAATTCAGTAAATACAATGGTGAATATTTTATATTTTTCTTATACTGATAAATCTGATCATCAATAGTTCCTACCAGGCACAATAAAACTTTCAGAAAAATTGTGCATTTGTAATCTTCCATGTGATTGTTGCTTCTGAGTGAAAAAGAAAACTTTAACTACGATATTCTCAAAGAATTATTCATTGGTATTGTGTCTGATAAGCCGTAGTAACAAAGGCACATACAATCTGATGAATCCTCTCGGATTTGTTAATGAATTCATTTTAGTGTTTTACACAGAAATAAATATATATTTCGATCAATAAATATTCATCAACAAATTATTCAGTAATAATAACTCGTTGTTAAATTTTTCATTAATAAAAATATTAGAAAACTTTAATTATCAATATTGGGAGAGGAGGGGAAGTCTCCTGTCCGCCTGACGGTGGATCCACCCCCATTGTACAAATTATACAAACATTCATTGCTCAAATTATAAAATTGTAATTCTACGTAGTTCTATTTATTTGTTCTTTTTTCCCCTCACTAAATTCATTCATCTCGCTCTTCTTCAGTTAAATTCATCATTGAAATTCCATCGCCCAACTATTGATTAAGTCCTCGGATATTGATAAATCTGCAGCTATCTCTTGCAGCTTCTTGGAAAATTGAGGATTTAGTTCCGTTGATTATTAATAAGTCTTCGTACCTTTCTTCTCCGCAACGATTCCAGTCCAGACAATCGTTGCGACATTTTTCTACGAGAGCTTGCAGCAATGGACTACTGCAACCGTATTGGTGACATATGAAACGAAGCATATGGTTACCAGTTCAGCGCGTATGACACATGTGAAATTGGGGTTGCCAACTTGGTGAGTTATCTTGAACACTGGCATTGTTGCGATAGTACGTAATAAATTTATTACAGCATCATGAAAAAATCATATTAAGAGAAAAAAGAGTGGGTCATATAAATAAAGTTTTGAACCTTTCTTAACATTGTATAGCAAAAAATTCAAAAACGGTACAGCAATGACATTTTTGATTAGTTATTCCAAAAAATAAATTTCTACGAAATTTTTTTTTTGTATCACGAACTCTTCAAAGATTGTGTTCATTTTCATATTTAATATATATAACCAACATTTCAGTAGTTGTACAACTAAAACTATTGATTATAGATGAAATCAACAATTCTATCGACTAAGCTCAAACAAAAGCAATTGGTAAATACTATTCAATACCTCAAGAAGAATTTGTGGATTTAACTATTAAAGAATATAGAAAATAAAATAATGGTTATTAAGATTTAAAATTATATGTTATATTTATTACCGAGAACTGCTTTGTTTTTAGTGTCGCTACACAAAGAACATGTAAATCACAACAAAAGCTCCTTTTTATATATATTTACACAGCTTATGTTTAACATATACCACAATTTAAATAAAACTTAAACTTTTTGTAACTTTGTTTAACCATTCACAAAGATATATATACTCCACTACCGAACAACTAATCTTTGTTTCGTTTGTTTAATTTTACAAAGGGATTCAATCTTGTGCTTCTTTTCTCGGCACGGTTAATGTGAACTAATATTAGCATAACTGTACTTTTGTCGTTAACTGTAATAGGTAAGCCAATTTCTTTTTAAGCATCAAATGAAGGATTTCTATTTTTAATACTTGAACTCATAGTTTTTCCGGATTGAATTTGTACTGTTATTTTTCCTAAAGTATTTAGAAGTTAATTGTCTTCTGCCCACACACACACAAAGTTACTTGTGCAATGTTGAGGTTATTTTTCGTATTAAAGAAAAAAAAGAATTATGTTGATAAACAAATGAAACAAC
The DNA here is from genome assembly GCA_019973935.1 of Trichonephila clavipes. Taxonomy (NCBI): domain Eukaryota; kingdom Metazoa; phylum Arthropoda; class Arachnida; order Araneae; family Nephilidae; genus Trichonephila; species Trichonephila clavipes. The sequence goes on along the minus strand of BMAU01020834.1, from coordinate 90,966 downwards.
AAAATATTAAAAGGGAAACTTGACAAACGAACTTCAGATTTTCTATCGTAAGACCTTAATGTTTTCTTCTCATTCTTAAAATCTGCATGTAAACAAATCTTTTCTTCTTGTAGGTTAATCTCCCCGGTTGTTTGGGTTGGTTTGAATTAACCAAAGGCGTAGCTACCGCCATATCAATGATACGGGGACCTCCAAGTCAGTGCCGGTTTAACCATTCGGTGCTTGTGATCTGGAGGGTCCCGGAAGGGCCCGGTTAAGCTAGACTTTACCAGATTTTCTGGTTATAAATTTTGATCTTCCAGCGCCAAGCCTGTAGATCTTCTGTGCCCAGGGACCGAAATGAGCTTAAATCGGGACTGCTCCAAGCTGCAGGGGCCCCAACACGTGTAATATTTTTACACTTTGAAATATTTTATTAATACGATCATTTTTATTCACTTTCCAAAAAAAGGGCCCTTAAGAATACTGGGTCCCCTCATGACTAGCTACGCCAGTGGAATTAACATTGCACAAACAAGATGCAACATAGCTTTTGCAGCTATTGTAATTTTGAATCATTACAAAACAAAGACGATACCCGTATTGAAACTCGATTCGATTCTTCACTTTAACTCAAAGCCATCGTGAAGACAGTGTGATAGTTTTAACGTGTATCACCACTCCTGACCTCTACAGAAATAAGAGACTTAGATCCACCATCCATTGGTTACAAGTCTATTAATTCAACCAATCAGGAGCTCGTAAAAAATAATTTTATTCTGAAATGAGTTGCATTTTATGACAATATTTTAGCAAATTTTATTCACCTATATCAAACGTAATTCCTAAGCATTCTGCACATGTTGGATAAATAATTCAATTATGACAAAGCATCCAATGGTTTTTGTAGCATTGCTCAATTTGATCATAACGATTAAATTATTACTAGAGATAAAAGCGATATAGATAATGGTCTTAGACCATAACTCGATAATGAAATCAATGCAACACCTTATTTTCAAACTTATACAACACACCATTTGATAATACACATGCATAGTATATTGTTGAAGAAAAAAGTATGGAATTTTCCACAAAGCTATTACCAAACCAACCTTTCATAAAGTTTACACGCTTTTTCCAAAAAGGTAATTTTTGTTTTAATGATAACTCAAATGTGATATATCCAGAACAAGAAGAGATATTTGCATGAAATTTCAGTTTATCAAATCTTAATAATCTTCCAAAGGGATGTCTTTCCTAGAAACTTGAGTGAGTGTGTATATTAGCGTCGCTTTATAAAGCAATACGAGCTATTGGAAACGAACCTCGTGATTTTGAACCATGGTCAAGTTATGAAGATGACATCTGAGCTGGCAACCCTTCGACAAGCTTCCACACCATGCCAACGGTAGGACTTTTAGCTCTACAAATTTAACGTGCATCATCTTCTCTACAATGCGGATTTATGGTACTTGGGCTCGAACTCATGATATGCCGATCATGAATCCGTGACCATAACCTCAAGGCTACCACTCCAAACTCGAATTAACGAGGTAAGAGAGATCTTTGGTATAATAATTATCAAAACAATCGTGTTGAAAAACAAAAATTACAGTTTTTCAAATCTAACTGAGCTTCAAAGTCATCACGTGGTACAACAAGAATGTTGGAAGTATGAAGTATTAATTCAGGAGTAGCTCTCTGATTATTTGATTCCGATTCAGCAATATGAATAGTGATGTTGATAAATAAAAATATGAATACATAATTTAATATAAATAAATGCTACAAAAGCAAAGTTTAGTGATGAAAAACATAACAAAAGGACATAAGACGTATAAAAATAATAATCAAAAATATACACACTGAACCTTATATAGTATAAAATATCACAACCATTTTTATTGAAATAAATATATTCTGAAGCCTGTGATAAATATTTGAGAGAGAAACAAATCCCCGATAAACAAAAACTATAGCAAAATCAAAGCAATCATTGCCAACGAAAACAACAAAAAACTAATATGTATTATGAAAAGGATTTTACCAATGACATAACTTCATCTAATTTCATTTAGGAGGCTCTACTTTAGCAACAATAGCTTGCGCTACGGGATACTTGTTTTCACAAGATCAATATCGAAAGAAAAATCGAGAATGGATTTGTAAGGGGATAAAAGTCTTCAAAGAACATAGTTCAATTAACTTCTCTACGTGAAACTGAAGATATTTATTATCATTAAGGCAATGTAGATTTTGTATATATATATATATATATATATATATATATAAAGTTTGATATTTTATCTATTTTAATTTAATAAAATTCCCATCAGATAAGATTAATTTGATCCCTAAATACCTTCAAAATTGAATTCATAAGATTTAGAATTTCAATACAGCACTATTGACCAGACCTCGTGATTTACATTTTTTATTTATCGTCTGCTCATGTTTGTAGTTCAATATTCAAATAGTTTTAAAATATATCGTTTAAGTTTCCGAATGGAATAAAAGCATTAGATTCTGTTTAAATTTAATAAACGTAGTGTTCTATTTATCGTTTCTTGGACCCAATTCATTTATACCAGCTTTCACACAGCAATACAAACAGAGAGAAACTAACAGGGAAAAAATGTGCGGAGGACATAACTCCGGACCTTTGGTTTCTTAAGCATGTAACATACCACTGGGCCAAAAGGATCACTTTAGTTCGGAGGCTGTTCTTATATATATATAAAGACACCACCGCTACACACTCCCTTTCTAGTGAGTCGGTGTACAGGCAAACGAACGATATAGTTGTTTTGGTGAGCGTGTGAACTGTTGCGTCAAGCGTGTCTGACGGCTTTGTTTGCTGCGTCATGTGGGTCTGACGGCTTTGGTTGTTCTTGTGTAGGGTAGATGGCGCCTTGACAGTTGCACAAAGGTTGCGTTTTTCTTAGTTTAGCGTCAAGGCCCCCACTGAGGCGAATAGAACTCAGTACATTCTGATCCGTAAGCAGGTAACATACCACTGGACCAAAATGATCACTTTAGTCTGGAGGCTGCTGCTGGCTTATATAGATACCACCGCTACAAATGTATATATATGTGCATAAATTTATTATATTTGAACACTGCTTAAAGAACAGGAGAAATTTTTCCTCTTGTCCCCTTATCATAGATTGTCTCGCTTATTATTTCAAATACTGCGACTTAAGTTTCATCTGTTTGGAAAGTTTAAAGAGTTTAAAACTCGAAAGATATATAATACAAACATTTATATACAGGGTGCTCCAAAATAGTGCCCAAATTCTGCATAACCAGATTCCTTGTTGGAAGTACATAACAAATGCCCAAATAACTGTACCCGTACGATCCATAGCTTACGAGAAAATATGAAAAACCAAGTATGAAGTCACAGCCGTGTAAGACACATCAAGAGCAGCATTTGTACATATTTATTAAGGCAGATGTTCAAAGTGTCAATCATGCAAACCTAGGAAGGCTCGAGCGTGCCGGGAAATAGCTGAGGGCACACGTTGCAGCAGTGTGGAGTTCACTTAAGTACAAACAGCATGGAGACGAGCAACAAAGTCCGTTTGTGTAATCACTACTACTAGATACGCCAATTTCTTGAGATTGCCCCATAGAAGGAAAAATCCAAAGGTGTGAGATTTGGAAATCATGACAGCCATAGAACTAAAGCCTTATATCCGATCTTCAGAAGCAGGTATGCCATATCCAGTTAATCACGTACAAAAGCACAAAAATGCGCAGGAGCCCCTTCATGAACCATCACGCATCAGCATTCATTCTCATCATCATTTACCACATATATTTCTCAAACTATGTATTGTGCAGGTACAATTGTTTGGGAATTTTTTATATTTTCACAACGATGAATCTGGTCGTGTAGAGTTTGGACGGTATTTTTGGTATAAAAATACCGTCCAAACCAAAATATACCGTTTGGTATATTTTGGACGGTATTTTCCCTCAGATTTTTATCCTCTTCGATTAAAATGTAAAAAAAAAAAAGCAAAAGTAAGAACACTTGACATGTTTTATATACTTGCTCTTTTCTTTATAATTAATCATGTAAATCGGAACTTTAATATTACATTTTTAAGTAACTAAAATTAAAAAGTGCAATTATTCACACTCTCAAATTTTCATTTCTTCAATTCATATTTTAATTTTTAACATTAACTAATTAATCATTTTATTATCATTATTTATCATGAAGTTGTTTCATTTTAATGTAACACTGCATTTTTTTATTGTAATAAACATAACTAAATATTAATACATAATTTTCTAATGATATTTACCAGAATACGTATTAATATCTACGCAAAATTTTATTTAAAAAAATTCTCACATTTTTCTGCGTTGCCTATAACTCTGAAACTTTATCACTACTGTCCATAATCACAAAATTAAAACATCGAGTATTTTTAGCTTTTATAGCCATAGACAAAAACAAAGAACTAAGTCAATAGGTTATCTTGAACTAAGGAACTGGATTTTGACCAGCGTCTAATACCAAAAAAATTAACATAGCTGGTTACTAAATACTTTTTATACAACAGCAATATCAAAAAAGTACGACCATATTTAGGTCGCTTCAAAACCTTTCGTTGTGACACATTGTTCTTAATAGTTAAGTCACACATGATATAATATTCATAAAAAACTTATATCGCTACTGTTGAATAAAAAACAAACAGATAAAAACAATATAATGATGTCAATATCCATTACATTAATCCATCTAGCAATAAACACTGCCGTAGCATTTTCATTTTGGCATCATAAACCGACACTTATTACCGCTCATTAAACGGCAACATTAACGCCAACGATATGGGAAATGGAATAAAACAAAAGAGGAACCTGGCAATGCAAAAAACAAAAAAAAAGAAACTAATGAAGAAATCGAATTAATAGACAGTACAAAACACCACCAATGAAGAAACGAGGAAGAAGAAAGAGCAAAACGGGGAGGATCAAAAAACAGCATCTTCTGTCATTACAGAGGGCGCGTCGACCTTGTCTTTGTATGCCCTTTACTTTTAAAGTCGGAGGTGTCTTGAAGGTCAAGATGAAAGAGAGAGAGTGAGAGAGATGTTCAGAACATCATCTTCACAGTCAGACTCGTCGAAAAGTGAAAAAGAGATTCTAAATCTGAAGCAGGTAAGGCAGACGATGTTAGCAATGAGAGCACTAACACCTGCTGTCGAACTGCCAACAGTGAAGAAATGGTGCTTGAGATTGTAAACGAGGTTATATAAACTTAGTGGTTATGTGCGCTGTCTGTAATTTAGAGGCTGTGGATAATTATGGTTCTTCCCCCCGCCAGTAAATTGTGGTGTTTTTTGCAGGTTTCCTACGGTGTTATTTGTTGTTTGGGGACACCGAACCCTGGTTTCTGAGGAAGCCTTCCGGTAACTTGCGATTATTTTGTTTTGCCCGGCTTTAAACGCTTCAGACTGAGGAATGCTTTTTTTAGGCCTTAAGCCATTATACTGTAACAGTAGTATAATTTAGTCTCCAAATTCTTTTTTAAAAAAAGATAGTCATTGCGCTGTGTTGTGCAAATTGGATGTATAGAAAAAAGTACAGACTATTCTCTTAAAGTCATCGATTTACTTTAAATGTTGACAAAAAAAGAGAGGGAGAGATTATGCTAAAAATGAACTAATATATTATTCGGGTTTGCTAAGCTTAGACAAGTGTTAGATATTATAATAAAAAAAGAAAACTATTTATTTTTTGCGGTTAGATGTTTCACTATACGAGTTGTTCTCTCTGCAATATACAAATTAACAATTAATGCTTAAAACTAAAGTGTACAGTAAAAATAAACCTTATATAATATGTAAAAATATAAAAAATAAAAAGTCACATTTTCATAACTTACTTAAAAAATATTGATACGTTTAAACAGAAATAAATATTAAAATATGCTTGTCTCCGTAGATTAGCAAAGTCATGCATGATGACAATATTTGAGCGTTTTTCTTCTATCTGAAAAGCTATTTCCAGTGCAAGTGTTTTAAAAGAAAGGGGGATTCCATATAGTTTCCCCACATAAACGCATCTTTTTTGACTCTCTAAATGTAGGAAAGAGATTTAATTTCAACCAAACACCATTCAATGAGATTAAATTCCTCTGCATGAGAATAATGAATAGTTAATTCGTAAGCGTAAGTTAAATAGCTTCATTAAAAGAAATTAGGTTCATCAACCCTACGTAATTTTGATGAGTGAACATTACCTTTACTCAAGAGGGGGGAGGGCAGTAATCAGGGAAATGATTGTCATGTAGTTATTTCAATGACATTCGATTACTGAAAAAATTACTTCGAACAAAAATTTAATATTTCTTTGACGTATACTGAAAGCGCGCATGTAAGAACGTTTTACGTATCTGAATATTAAAAATATTATCCTAAAAACAACTTTTTTAACTATATTTTTTCCTAAATTAATCAGGAAACTATGTCAAAGACGTTATTATTAGACTATAAAACCTCAGAAATATGGATAAAAATACTCCTGCAAATAAATGAATGGGTTTAAAGTTTTGAATAACATGATATTAAAAAAAAAGAGTTTCTCTGTCATTTTTTAAAAATAAATTTGTCACAAATTTGACTTGGATAAAATGGAAAAAAAGTAGTTCAAGATCGTTATAAAAGCCATTTTTATCATTCATTTAAAATATATTAAAAATTCTAATCATTCTTTCAATAATATAATATTAATTTTTAAAATTAATTATGTGTGTGTACTGGGTAAATATAACTTTCGAAAAACTGAATTCCTCGCTTCTATGGGATCTTAAAAATAATTCTACACTAAGTATACATTTTTATCTAATGAATTATTTTTTTACTGGCTATATTCATTTAGTTTTTATCCTACACCTCAAATAAAAAATAAAATAAATTTTTCTTCATCAATACATTTTGAAAAAATTAACCCTTTTAAAAATTTACAAAATCAATTGAAAAAAAAATTTCTTTCACAATCGCGTGGAATAAATTTTTGAAGCAAAGGACAGTTACCACCTTATTTATATCCCTTTCAGAATATAGATATAAATTTACGTTCTAGGTGCTAATTAGATATCAGTGTAAAAGTGATTTACGTTTCTTTGTTCCATTTACATCATAGAATTTGTCGAGAACAATAATAGTCTTGAATGATGAAGAACCGCGACAAAGCTGTTTTCAATAAATTGTTCCTTCCAGGCTTAATAAATATCAAGTAAGAGTAGAGTATCTTCCGATTTTCTTGAGATATTTATTAAGTATCTGATGCTAAACGTACGTCCAGAAAAAAAAATTATCCGCAAGTCAATAGACAATTTATATGTCGAAAATGGGTTTATCAATAGAATTTTTTTTAAATCAGCACTATATTTATAGCAGTTTAAACATTTTTAATTTAAGAAAATTTTATTCGAATTTAGATTTTTTTTTCGCAAATATAAGGCTTGGCATCCTATCTCATCATTGTTTTGTTTTGTTAATTCTAATATATATTATTTAAGGGACATAGTACGATTTACACACATTTTTAATTTAAAGATTTTAAATATTTTTTGTCTACCTCCTATGTGTGTGTGTCTACTATGTAAAACAGATTTTGTGCTCAAAACTTCATAAAAAGCTAGCCACTTAATTTTTCAACGAAAAAAACCTAAAATTTGTAAAGTGGTTTTAAAATGCTACTCCTCCTACAAAAATTTACATACATGGATAAAATTTGATTTACTAGTATGTCAAACTATGAATCAGAAAAGTTGGTATGGGTTTTGCGAAAACATGATTGGTATTCGTACAATACTTCTTTTTATGAATGCTTATTGAAAATTCCTTAAAAAATGTATAAACTCTGAGTTCAATTATTTTTTAAAAAATAAGTATTGCTTTGATTCAAAAATACATACCAACTTTTGTTACATGTACTATGAGTAATAGGTAAAAACAAATTCAAAGCATTAGGCACAATAGAAAAAAAAGCCTTAGCATTTTAAATGAAGACAAACTGGTTATTTTATCTTTCTGAGATAAGAACGTTTAAAGTTTTGATTTGCCATAGGGATGTGAATAAAAATGAACGTAAAAACTATCATAATTCTGCGTTTTTTAATTTAGAGCTTTCAAATTTTGTGAGGTTATAAAAAGGTATATGAAGAATAATTCAGGCTAAAAAAATTAGATTTGATTTTTTGAGCGATTTTTGTCAATTGAATCGTACTGTATCCCCAATTTTTTTAATTAATTTATTTGAAAAACTCCTCATGCTCCACATTGCATAACATGAGGCTTACAGACGTAAGTGGTAAGACAATTATATCATTTAAAACAAATTTGGAGAAAAACATTTAATACAAAATAAAAAGGAAGAGTGGAAATACAAAAATATAAACAAGGAAATGTACCAATCAAACTTTAAAATCTATACAGTAAACAAATTTTCTTAAGACATTTAGGCTTTCAGTACAATTGACCAACAAAGACAAAACAGGTGGCCAGGAAATACTTAAACGTTTTTCAACTCCTTTTTAAAATTCTCTCTTTTACAGAAATATAGTTTACAATACAACAATACATGTTCCACAGTTTCAGCATCCTGACCACAAGAACAAGTATCACTATCAATTAAATTAAATCTAGATAAATAGCTCTTAAAATTTCCATGTTCTTTTAGAATCTGGGGTCCCCTTAAATTTACTTTTTGTTTAATGCTTAAATTTTTAAATTGTCTTCCTAATGCAATATTCTTCTTTCAAAGCACTACAGCCGGTTACCGGCTAAGGCTGTTTAAGTCAGCTTAGACCATATTGATCCATTTGATGCTATGTTCCTCTATTGGTTAACTTCCAATTCCTTCAACCATTTTTCTCCTTTTAAAATGCAATATTAATTTTTTTAAATAAGTCTTTTTAAAAATTTGGGAACTGCATAAAAAAAAATTTTTTTAATGAATTTTAAACGTATTTTTGTAATAACGGTAGGTATAAAGAATATGAATTATTGCTTAAATAAATTATTACGTCTTTCCTAAAGAAATATTGAAAAACTAAATTAACAGGAAAATAAAAACCATATAGCACTATTGAATACATTTTATTTTCATACAATAAGGAACCGAAATTTAAACAAAAAACTCTGAATAAATTAACAATTTAACATGAAAAAGAATTAGATAAACTTATATTAATATGCTTAGTCGCGAGTGATTGCTCCATAGCATCTCACTATAAAGCATCACTCCCTCTCCGAACTTCTAAGCCACGCCAACGGGAGGACTTTGAGCCGCGACAGATTAAACGTGCATCAGCCCTTCTATACATGGTGGATCTTCAGTGATACTGGGGCTCGAAATGACACGCCGGCCACTCGGCTACCGCGGTCTGTGATTAGTAGCAGTTAATGCTCATATTAATTAACTTAATGAAACAAATCGCAAACACGAGAAAATTGACACTGATAAGCATAATTCAATGGAAAAACAGAATAGTTAACTTAAAGTTTATTCAATTTTTATTTTTCAAATACATTGAAAATTTATTCCATTTCAAATGCTCTACTTCCTAAAAAGTGTATATTTAATTTTAATAAATCAACCCCACCACCACTACCACACCCCCAACCTTTGATGATTTAAGTTTTTTTCCCCATAAATGACTTTATGCACACGTGACTATGTTTCAAGTTTCTTTCGGTTGTTTCTTTGAAAGACGCTAAGTAAAATATAGACATATTGCGCAAAAAAAATGCAAAAGAACTAATCATATTCAATGCATCCAACAATGCGGCAACTCCACACGAAGAAACTAATAAACATAAACTTCCACTTACAATTTTTAAAAAAATATATGAATGTGGTGTTGTTGGAATTGATTAGAATTAAGTCCATTAATATTTTGCATAAGGCGGCTTCCCTCTAAGGATTTAGATAAGCCTCACGTAATTATAGAACTTGAACTTGTTAAACGGGACGTAACTTAATACGCAACTAGCATTTAACGGTTGATGCACTTCTTGCCTGTAACGTGGTGCCATAAGTGTGATCATTTATTTCAAATTTAGTTTTTGGAAGCACAAATTGCTTTTTTTTTCGTCCTCTTTGCTCAGAATCATTTGATTATACAAATAATCAACATATATTTTCAGAAAAAAATAAAAAGTGAATATTCTCTTGATTTGAACTCTAAACTGTGAAGTCTATAAGACCACCGCAAGATACATACACAGTTGTCATTGCTCACGAGTGTTATTTAATTTAAATTTACGTAGCACTTAGCAGCAACACGAGAAAAATCAAGGGCTTTGAGGGGGTGGGGGAGTCCGAACCCGGGGACCCCATTGTGTGCGCCACTGCCGAGAAGAGATTCATTCTTGCATTAATTTAAGCATTTTATACGATTCCATGTAACATGATACATAAAGAACACCTCCGAAAACTACAAGAAACATTTAAATATCAAATAAAAACATGAATATCAAATAAACAAGCCATGAGCAGCATTTAGAACAATGAAAATATTTGATCCAATCTAAAAATTTCCTAGAAGGTGGCGTAAATCCATATTAGTGTTGTTTTTAAATAGGTGTGACAGGAAACGCGACTTCGTGTGATTTATAAAAACTTTAATTAAAGAAAGTCATCTTGAAAATTGCTTTCAAGGACATATTTTTTGTCCGCGTGCGGATTGAATGCTATTTTGTCTCAGCTGAATATCTTTGTACTAGTTTGCGTGCAAGGTTATTCAAAACTATGCATTTGACGCGTTACCAGACAGGTATACATTATTAAAACAGGAAAACTATCGGTCTTCCTACACCAGAACAAGTTTTCTTTAGGTGAAAACCAAAAAAGTCTGACTTGTGGTAAGCATTGTGCGGTTTGTAATCTGACAGAAAATTGTCCTTGTGCATCGTTGATTATAATCTTTTGATAATAGTTTGTAAAGAGGAAACGTGTCGTAATGTTTATATAAAAACTGCAAATGATCTGGGTAAGTAAGAACAGTGCAGGTAGTTAGCAAGCGGCATGTTAGATACATATTGTGTCGTAATTTGAAGGTTGAGAATATTACAATGTATTTTTTAAATCCGGTTTAGTTTGTTAACAATTTGTAAATGTTTGGGTAATGACTTGGGAGGATAAATAATCATTTTGTGGTTTATTAAATGATTTTTTGTCTCTTCTCATTTCGACAGGTGTATATTATAATGGTTAAATTTTCCTACTGTGAGTATTAAACAGCAAACCATGATTATAGAGATTTTTAAGGAGTTAATGTTTATTAACGGAGCACTATAAAGCAACACGAGGGCTGTTGCCAACAGACCTTGGAGTAAATCTCTTGGAAGGAGGAGTTCCCAAACCCCATCCTCGTATATGCCACTGTTAGATGAGTATCTAAAAATGCAATTCTAGTTAATAGAGAAAGAATTATGTTAATGTTGCACTATATAAAGCAACATGAGGTCTAGGGGCAACGGAGCTCGTAATCTCAGCAGATTTAAAGTGCCTCAGCCAGTGTACACGGCTGTTCGTCAATGGCACTAGAGCTTGAGCTCAAGACACGCCGGCTACAAGTCAGTGACCATAACCACTCTGCTACTGCGGAAATTTAATATTAATACCTTAGTTCATTATTCGGACTTTAAAAGTTACATATATCTTATAAAATAACATAACATATTTTTATTAATACACCCATATTAATGAAATTATATTCTACATATCGTCGGCCTAATTATCAGACTGCGGAACTCCACCGGTGTTACTGATTTGATATAAGAGTGCAACGCGCCAAGCGCTTTTTGGCGCACAATTCCTTAATCCTTTTGTTTTGTCTACGTCATGCCTCAGTGCGCACTCCGCTTTTAATTTATTCCTCGAAATAAAACTAGATTTCGAAGGGAGAGGTGATGGCAAGATTTTAACATAAAATAAATGCAACAGAAAGTAATATTAATGTATTGCACTTTCAGAAATAAATTATTTACACTATTTTAAGCGTTTCATTACACAAAATTTGTAACAACGTGTTACTTTTTCTGAACAGAGATCCCGTGGGGAAAAAAAACTAACACTAATATACGTTATCCTCATGGCAACCACATTATCGCACAATAAAAATATCAATGTAAACCATATTGTAATATTATCGCCTATCTTGGCGAACATAAAGAACAACTTGGCGCCTAGCCCTACTGTATCAAATTAGCATCCCAGATGGAGTTACGCAGTTTGATAATTAGACCGACGATATACCTTAAAATAATTCGAAATATTTATTGGGTTTATATGAATAGATAAATATATATTTTTTAAAGCTTTACAGAGGGACATATGTGACGTAACTCGTATTTTAGAGGTTCGATTCTTAATAATGTGGACTGTGTCTAATCTACTGTATCTAATTTTCTTAACTGCCGTATCATCCCGTCGAAAAAACTTATAAGTCTTGTTGATTTAATAAGAAAAAACTTCCATTATTCCACATAATTTCTAGTGCCTTTGCCTATCGAGGCTCAAAGTCCTCACGTCGATGTGGTGAAGAAATTTAGAGTGCCGTCCTCGTCATTTGACCCTCGTTCAGAATTACGAATTCCATTGCCAAAATAGCTCCCGTGTTGCCTCAGTACGTTAATAAAAATCAAATAAAATCCACACAATAATCTTAAAAGGAATAGGACAGTGAGTAAGATATTAACGCCACACTACATTGCAACACGAGGGCTATATGCAACGGATCTTGTAATTTTGAATATTTGGACGAGATCTGCACCTGAGCTGGCATATACCCCTCTCCAATTTACTACATCCCGCTAAAAAAAAATGGGAAGACTTCGAGTTCAACAAATTTAACGTGTATCAGCCCATTTTACACGGCGGGTCTTCTGTTCCACCAGGACTCGAACCCGCGACACTTCAGCCACGAGTTCGTGACCATAACCACTAGGCTACTGCGCAGTCATAACGTAATTTTGGAGTAGTGAGGCAAAAAAAATTGTCAGTAATAAAATATAGTTTACGAGATACAACATGCTCTTGTATCAAACTTCCATGTTATGGAGATTATTATTGACAGAAGCATTTATTCAACGCTCTCTTCAAGGGCATATTATTTACTAAAAAATTCTTCATCGTTGAGTCTAGCGGTACCATAAAAACTATTTGCACCATCCCATGTATGCGACAGAAAAATAAATGAAACTTAACGCTGAATCAATAACCAAAGCTTAAAAAGCTGAATAAATAAAATTAAATACGCGAGAGAGACTCTTGGAAACAGGGAAGCAAATCAGGGTAGCATTTGCACCCGGAAAATATCAACTTAATTTAGCATAACGTGCATTGTCACTCTTTTCGTCAATACTATCGTAAGACAGGGAGGTCAAGGGTGCAGGAGTTGCTTTATTTGTATTCTAAAAAAAATAGAATACTTTTTTATTAATTTGATCCCTTCCTTGTTTTTTGGGAAAATAAAAAAGCACCGTGAATGTTTTTCCCTTACGTGTTATGTCACCGATAAGAGAATTCATTCATTGATCGGAGTTTTGATTGATCCACAGCAGATAGAAAACTTTAAAATCATTGCCTTATACACACCCTCCTTCATTGAAAAAATATATATCCGTCGAGATTGAACAAGAACTAACTTGTCTGAATCGACAAAGAAAACTGATAAGCTTATAATAAAATATTTCCCGGCAATAAAAGTATTTATAGGATTAAAAAATGCATCTTGAGTTACAGCATGGACCTAACTAGTAGAAAAGTTTTTAATTTGTCTCAGTGCTTTTTTTTACCACCCCATATAGCTTTATATCATAATTTAAGGTATCCGACTGCGTTCCGAACCGTGATTTTAAAAAAGCGCATAAATGGATAATTTTCATGATATTTAATGTCTCTTAGATTATAATATATGTATAAAAAAAAAATTTAAGGACATTTTGACAAAAAAAATTATTTAAATACAATATTTCGGCAAAAAATTAACTTAGAATAACCTTTTTTCAAAATGTTCTCCTTTTGTAAAAAAATGCTTCTATTATTTTAATATTTTGTCTGTATGTAGCTCAGACCTCTATACAGAGGTTCAACTATGATTTTTGAAACTTTCACATTTTCAGAGTTACAACTAATTGAAATAATTATCGGCGGTTTTTTCTGAAAATATTTCTCCCCTCGGTTGTCGTAAAACATGGATAAACCCACTTCTAAGTTATATATTTCAAAAATTCTAGTTGAGCCTCTGTACAGAGGTCTGAGCTATATACACAGGCCAAATATTATTCTAATAGAAGCATTTTTCACAAAAGGAGAACATTTTGGAAAAAAGGTTATTGTAAGTCAATTTTTTGCCGAAATATTGTACTTAAAAATTTTTTTTTGTCAAAATGTCCTTAAAACAATTTTATGCATGTATTTTAATCTAAGTGACACTAAATATCATAAATATTATCCATTTATACGCTTTTGCAAAATCACGATTCTGAATGTACTCTAATACCTTAAGGTACGATTTATAAAAAAGAAAAATCTTCGATTTAGTGGTTTTAACAATTCTTTCGCTTGTAACCAATGTATATGAATAACGTTAAACAGTTTTTGTGTTCAAAATAGTGTAAAAAGACTAACCATTTAATTTTTTAAAGAAAAGTTTTAAAATTTATGACGAGATTTCAAAATGCTACCTCACCTACAATAATTGACGTTGTAACGGGTCTATCTGTGCACCTCTTATTTTTAATGTTGTTCGATTGAAAACTTTCTCCCGAAGAATGTACGATTAATGTAAATAAGGCTTGTATTTAGGCATTAACTTTTAGGTACGAGAGAGGTTAGGAGATAGATGATAGAAGTTAGTGATTAGCATAAAGGAATAATAACGACCAGAGGTAGAATAGCTGAGAAAGGAATTACGGTAATTCATACCGTAAGTAATCAGAGTTCTAAGCGTAAGTGAATTGAATCATTATAAATTACTAAGTACCGTTTCTGCCTCGTATATAGTTGTTCCTGTACTTCATAGTAGTGTGCATTTCCTACGCTGGGTTGTTGAAATTTAGTAAAGGAAATAACGAACAAGAATTGTTCTGACTATGGCTGATCTTTATTCTAACTCCCAAACATTAATGAACGGGGGGGGCGTTCCTTACAACATATAGATGAAATTTGGTTTACGAATACTTCATGCTATGTGTAACAAGAATTGGCATGGGGTTTTGCTAGCATGATTAGTATTTGTGTGTAAAACACTTTTTCTGAATGCTTATTGAAAATTCCTTAAAAAATGTGTAAATTATTAATTCAACTATTTGTTAAAAAATAATTGCACTAAAAATGGTTCAAAAAATGCGTGCCAACTTTTGTTACATGCACTAAAAGCAAAAATGAAAAAAAAAATTCAAAGCATTTGGCACAATAGAAAAAAAAGCCTTAGCATTTTAAATAAAAATATACGAGTTTTTTTTTCGAAGATAAATCCATTTAAAGTTTTTTTCATTGAGATGTGAATAAAAACAAACATAAAAGTTTTCATAACTTTAAAAAAAAACTCCAACCAAGAGCTTTCAAATTTTGCTCGATTATAGAAAATTAGATTCAGAATAAATCAAGCTAAAAATATTTTACTTGAATTTTTGACCGATTCTTGTGGATTTAATCGTACTGTATGTCCCCTTATATATATATATAATCATATTTTTAACACCAATTTTAAACTAAAAACATTCCACGTCGAGAATTGTATCATCGGTATCTTATAGGAATGATGCTATTATTTTAGTCTGATAATCGTTTTTATTTCAATTAATTCTCCGAAGGAATTATAATTGTGTTTCAAATTATCTCGTTATCTTTAGCTGTATGGACATGTAAACTATGTTAAAATAGATAAGTTGTATATTTATATCATTTTTGTGGTATGCCACATTGAAAGTTTCCTCTTTTCGTTCGGCATTGTTATGATCATTCAATAATTATCAAGCAATGTATAAGTAATTTATTCAACTTTCTTAAAAGCATTTTAAATGTTTCATACAAAATTATTCTTAAGTCAATGAGTAATTCTAAAAAATAAGAGAAAAGTTAACCCTAATTGTTCACAAAAAAGAATAATGAAAGAGGAAATAAAAGTAAAGGATGGCATTGTAAAAAAAAATTATTAAAATCCCTCATCATTATCAGTTATAATTGAGGACAGTGTTTATCGTAATGGAATTAAGTACCCGCACCAATTCTGATCTAGATTATGAATTTAAATATGTAGAACATCTAGGAATCGGGAATTCATACCAGGAATGGAGTACAGTTAAATTTGTCAATTGAGAACGTGAAAGAAATAAATTTAGAATCTAATTTGCAAACTATAATTGTGTTAAAAAGTTATACATACTGTAAAACCCGTCGTATAACGCGTACCTATACTTTCAAGCTGCATTTCTGAACTTTTAGGTATATTCTTCATACAACGCACATCCCCTTTTTTACGAAGAAACCCAAAATATAATTCTGTATTCGAGGTATTATCCCAGGCTATTGAAAAAATAGTATACTTCTAGAGCTACAACTCTTTAAATTCATAATGTATGTCATTTCTTTTAAATAAACAGTATTTCAATGACGTAAAAGTCTAATTTTTGTATGCTCATTTCCAGTAGGGCACACAGGAATTTTTCAAGTGGGGGGGACCAGGGTCGAAAGTCCACTATTCTCGTATCATGCTCCAACATGCCTCCCAACATATTCTTTTGATTCTGTCAATTTTCGGGAGTAAAAAACAGTAAAAAGTTAATTATTAAATGAATAATTAGCATAATTAATAAAATTAATTAATAACAAATGCTTAAATTTTACGTACTATATGCATAGGATTATGATCAATCCAAAAAGAATCAAAAGTTGTTTTTTGGGGGTTCGGACCAGAGGACCCCCTCCCCTTGTGTGTTCCCCTGCTCATCTTTTTTTTTTTTAAATTTTTATAGCTATCATTTTTATACCCAGCGTATAACACGCACCCGCAAATTTCGATTTTATTTTTGGAGTTGAAAGTGCGCGTTATACGGCGGATTTTACGGTAAATCATTTTCCAAATCCTTTATATACATCTACTGAGTTTTTATTACTTTTCATACTATAATCTAATCCAGGGGGGCAACTAGTTCTGGCTAACAGGCCACATTGGGGAAGCGGAGAATATGGGAATGCCACACCTTTTAAAAAAAAGATTGCATTGATTGTAAATATAAGTTAAATAAAATAGCAGTTTTACTTAATCAATTTATTGTGCTAATTGCTTCTATATAAAAATATGGATGTTTGTATATAAAAAATCGCATCACTCCAGCTCCGTTCAACCGATCACGATGAAAATTGACATGTATATTATTTTTTGTGGAGAAGGTTTTTGTGCTATTCTCTTTGTTGCATATCCCTACCAGATGACACTACAGCATAAGATAAGTACTAATAAGATAAATTCTTGCTATACACAGACATAATGATAAAAAGTTCAATTATAAAAAGATTTCATCCCCTTTACTTATTTATAATATTAGCAACCAGTATAAACCTGACTTTGGCGTGTTTTCTACGCGTTACCTTGTTCGGTTTAACCGCTATTAACAGATATTTGAAAATAGTGCGCCTTCTATTCACAATAACAAGTATGTCATGATGTTTAAAAAACAGTGTCACCTGTTTATAATGTTAACAATCGGTATAAGCTAGAGCTAGACGTGTTTTCTACCTGTTACCGTGTTTGGCTTCATGATCTCCATAACCTATAAGAACCAGAAAGAGTTGCACTGAAGACGTGTTTGCATCCGTATTTGAAAGACATTTTCAAGAAATCGCAGTTTTTCATCTCACACAGTTACCACACAAATGGCAATGCTATTAATTGTGCAAGCTATTACCATATACGGCTGAATTTAAGCACTTTGATTTTAAAGGCCCTGCCCACAATATCGAACAAATAACACGCAAATCACGCGTTCATGTCCAAGGTTACTGAACTATAGCCCACATCAAAAAGAGGATGTCAATAAACTACAAGGATGGTTCATATTTTTCCCACTCGGAATTTCATGATTTCGAGCATTTCCCTTTCATGTACGCGGAGTTACAGGAATATAAAAGAAAAACCCTCGAATACACAAAAAGGGAAATAAACACGATATATTTTGAGCAATATTTTGTGAATTCGGAATGGATTTAGATGAATCGTTTCCAAGTTTTTAGCGTGACAGAAGCGAAGTAAGAAAAATCAAAATAAAATTTTTTTTTATTGCTACTCAACTGCTGCAATTCAGAGAAGGATTTTATGAAAATATAAATTTAAGATGATCGAAATGTTTTGGGGATGTTTACCGCGAAAAGGACGGAAATGCGTGTAGAATCCGAACGAAATCAAGAGAATCTCGATAAAACGATTTTATGTTTTGCTTCAAAATAAGAGAATTTTATGATATAGTTTTATATATATATAATGAGCATTCATTGGGAAATAAAAATAATTTGAAAACACGCCAAAAAGAAAATATAAATATGGAGGGAATTCAACTAACATCCAATAAGGATTTTCCTGCCTAGATTATAGAATCCCAATAATATTTTTGGTTTGTTTAATTACTCTATTGATAATTATTCCTTACTTCTTGAGCATATTTTCGAGAATTTTGGTTTAACTAAAAAATTCTGTAGAAAATTCTAATTATATTGTGTATTTTACCTTGAATGCATTGAAAGCAATTCTACCTATGTCGAAATAAAAATGATGAATTTCATGAGATAATTTAACTTTCGAAATCCCCTATAGTAAACATTTATGAAGTAACAAACAGAGATTATATATGTAACCACAATCTCAATTCATTTTTTTAAATAAGCTTCTATAATTAATTTTGAAAGTAATTTATTTTAAAACATTTTTACCCTTTAAATTTAATAAATAAACATGTCCTTTTTCCTCTCTATTCATTTCCGTTTTTAAATTTAAAGTATTATTTCTTTAAATCATAAAACTGTTCTGTGGAACACAAAAGTATTTTTAATATATAATATATACAAGTTTTTCACATGAAAAGGTTATTTTATACTTCACATTGTTGAGATAGATGAACTTGAATAAATCTCTTAAATTATTTTAATAATATGCTTCGGGGTATTATTTTTTCAAGATGCAACTGTAACCCAGAAGCTACAAATATTAACCTCAAATATTCCGTTCCTGAAATGTTCATACTTGAACTCGATGTGGCTGTTCGAATGTCGTAGCCATAACAAATAAACTCTAGATTAAATCAACCTCAACTTATTAATTTTGGTGATTGAACAAATAATTTAATTTTGGGAAGACTTTCTTGTGCAGCTAGATTATTAATGTTATTTATCTCTCAAATACAAAAGGGATGCAGGCACTTACAGAACTTAAGATATTAACTTAGTCATAGTAAGCTCCCGAAATGTTAAGTAACTGTCCCAACCTTTCCACTCGTCAACACTCATTCTTTAAATTCGCTTTATATAATAAATCGCATCATTATAACTAGTTTGCTCAACAAAATGCTAGTTAACACTTGCAATAACATCAAAGAAAACTCCAAATCATAAGAGGTAATCCTCTCAAAAAATAAATTATAGTTTAAAGAAAGTAAAAAACACGCTTTTATTGTTTTAATCGAACTAAAAAGTAAAAAATAATTCTTAATATAAGAATAAAATGATTAACGAGAAAATTAATGTCATTGTGGTAAAAGCGTGGGGTCCTCGATAAAAATTGTTATAATTTCTAACTAATTCTGTTCTAAAATGCAGAGTTAGTGTAAAATTGTAGTGCACAGCCCACCATGCTTTTACCACAATGACATTAATTTTCTTGTTGATCATTTTATTCTTATATTAATTATTTTATACTTTGTAGCTCGATTAACTATAAAACCATGTTTTTTTAGTTTTTTTAAAACTATAACTTATTAGGAATACTGTATGGATCAATTTATCATTTTATATTTTTGTGGATAGAATTAGCTTCATTATTTTATTTAAATGTGCTCCAATAAAAATAAGGGCTAAAATGGAGCTTAGTATTTTACAGCCCTTCTATCCTTGACCATCATGACGGATTTTCAAATCAAATTGTGAAGGAAAAGAGTTATATAAACCTTGTACTACAAAGCAACACGAGAGCTATTGTTGACGAATTTCGTGATTGTGAATCTTGGTTAAATGACGAGAACAACACCCAAAGCTGGCATCTCCTTCTCCAAACTACCACACCATGCCAACGAGAAGACTTTCAACTCGACAGATTTAATGTGTATTAGCCCCTTTACATGGCAACTGGGACTCGAATACTGACACAACGGCCACGTGTCCGTTACCATGACCACTAGGCTATCGCGGCCACGACGTGGTGTGGAAATTAGTAAAGTGAAGTGCTTGTTTAAATATTCAGGACGACATTTAACTGTGATCCTAAATTATGTGATTTGTTGCTACTAGAGCTCTGTATAGGGTTGCTACAGAAACCTTAACCTTTAAAAGATAAAGAATAAGAAGAAATGAATTTATTCTAATTTTTTCGCAGTAGGCTCCGTTGCAAAAGTTCCCAGAATATTCGACTTGTAAATCATTTTGAAATATTTTGTCTTCGTCTCCATTACCAAGGAAAATTTTGAAATAAATACGTTCTATTTTTCATCTTAAGAAAAACATTTCGTGGATTTCTTACCAGAAAGTGTGAGGTAAGTAATATTTACAAAAAATTCCGAAAAATATAAAACAGATTTTCTAAGAGCAAATGCATACGAGAAAAATAAATTATTTTAATGAAATTTTAAAAAATACAATACTCATAGTGAATGAGATAATTATTTATTTTTGCTTTCATATCTGTTAATGATAGAATATTTTTAAAATAGATTACATAATCCAAGTAATTCTAAGGCAAATTTGTGATTCTACAGGGTTTTTTCTTCGTCTATGTTTTCCATTGTTATAAAACTTAAAACAATCGGATTTCTTAAAGTGTTTATTCAGATTCTAAAGTAATCACAACTAAATATTTTTATTATTACATTTTTAACTGCAAGGAAAATATCGATTAATTATCAGTAATTTTTTTTCTTGTCGGAACATGCTATGCAAAAGGATGGTTAGAAAATTTTTTTTTCAGAATTTCAAAACCTGCCTATGTGGAAAAGATGTCCTTTGTAGTATAGGTAAAGGAAAAATTATATGAAAAATTAGTTTGTTATGTTAAATACTGTCATAAGGGGGATGAAGTTTAGGTATTTGAGCTTTTTTATCGTAAAAAATTGAAGCAATTTTTATTAAAGGAAAACAGGTATTTTAGTATTTCTAACATTTATTGCAATGAGAAGACACCTACTTAATAGTTACAAGGGGAAAAACCATAAGTTAAAAATTTAACAGCTTCTTCAGTAATAAATGTTTTTTAAAAAAAAAACCTATATACTGTCGAAATGACTGTGCGTGATGAAACAGAAAATGATGAAAACTAGGGGTCGGACTGATTCGACACTGCGGGGATGAGAGCTGGGATTATGAAATGTTGGAATGCACATTGTTATATTCACAACTAAGTGCTCGCGTCACAATCACTTTTGGTTATTTATATTGAAAAAAAATTAATTTTATTTAGAACTTAAAATCAACTAACCACACTTAAGATATCAAACTACTTGCGACTTTTTTCAACAAAAAAAAATGGAGTTATGGGGATTTTTTTTCTCTGGCTTTTAGATTTATTTAGTACATTTTAAGAATAATATGCTAAAAATAAGAGAAAAAGAAATTATTATTACTAAAATGGGAAAAAACTGGAAAAAATTTATGAAAAGTTTCACAAATGGACAAAAAGTTTATGAACAAATTTTCAATTTTTCCTTTTTGATGTGTTGCTTTGCTATTCATTTTTAAATGACCTTCAGGATAAGAGATATTTTAATTTTTACAAAAACTAGAGCACTTTATTTTAGTTATTATATGAAATTTCTTTAAAAAAAATTATTACATTCACATAAGGGACTGTAAATTTTGTAATAGAACAGTGATTGATAAATCTGAAGGTTAAAACACTTCTATTATACAAAACATACACAAAAAATTTCAGTTAATTATTTTTAAAACATTTTGAGCAATCGATGTCCCCGTTTGAGCATTTTCAAAAAAAACACGTTTCGAGTAAAATGCACACATTTGAAAGTATGATATTTTGCTTTAAAGTAGTGTGGATCCTGCCTTTTCTAAAACACTTGCGTGAGTGAGTGAATATTAACGTCGCACTATTCAGCTACACGAGGGCTTTTGGCGACGGACCTCGTAATTTTGAACCATGGTCAAGTGACGAGGACGACACCAGAGCAGGCAACTCCCTCTTCTAACTACCACACCAACGGGAGAACGTTTTAGCTCTCGACAGTTTTAACGTGCATAGCTCCCCTACACGGTGGGTCTTTAGTGGTGCTGGGCTCGAACTCATGGCATGACTGCCATGATGCGATACCATGACCACTGGGCAACCGCAGCCCCATAAAACACTTGCAATTTTTGTTCTAGTGAATGATAAATAATATACTTGGGATTTTTATAAAGCTAATAAGATGGCCTAGAAAATAAAATAGAAAAAATTGTCATTTTTTGGCTTAAGCCTTTTACCCATATTTTCGAAAATTTAACCGCATTGTGGCAATATTAAAATTTGAAATTATTATTAGTAGTAGTTGAAATTATATTTCTCTTAATGTCCATATTATAAGCATCTTTTCTGCATAGGTAGACTCCGATGAATAATAATTTTTTTTCCTCCATAAAACCTGATGCATTTCTCTTATGCAATCTACTTCCGAATTTTGAAACCAAAGATATTCAGTTATTCATCTATGTTTCATAACGTGAGATGCATATATATTGCGTTACAAGCAAAGAAATCCTATTAGTAACACTGGCCTAATAGTCATTATTATCTCGAATTCGAAAGAATTTTAGAACTGTTTTTCTCAGATAACGCATGCCAAGAATTTCCAGTCGAATCCAAAATACACAGTCACCGGATGCATTTCCGGAACTTGGTCAAGCATTGTGATAACACCGGAAATACAAATGTAACAGAAAACAGAAATTAATGCTCAATACGGTTAAAGAGGTAAAATCTACATTCATTCAACACGAAAATGTTCCCATTTTACACTTTCTTTTCTCACTATCAAAAAATAGTATTATGGAAAATTTAAAACAAAGGAATCTAGAAATTCGAAGACAATAGAAAGAATTGAATGCCAAGACAAGATATTCATCTTACATTTAGTGAAATAAACTGTAAAGATAAATACATTATTTCTCAATTTCATGATAATGCATTATATAATCTTTTTGGATTAAATTAATCGACTTTAAAAAAAGCAGTGTATTTCATCTATATTACAATCCAAAAGAATGCTCAGTGAACCCATTTCAATGTAAGCAAATAGTCTATATTTTTACGAGTAAACGGATGGAATGGAATGGATTATTTTTTAAAGTATTTCATCAATTCACGTAATTTCTCTAATAAAAAAAAGTTCATAGTATATATGTGCGCATGTAAGGATGCATACACGCGTGCATGTACGAGTACATATATGTGTGCATGTACGAGTACATACGTGTGTGCATGTACGAGTACATACGTGTGTGCATGTACGAGTACATACGTGTGTGCATGTACGAGTACATACGTGTGTGCATGTACGAGTACATACGTGTGTGCATGTACGAGTACATACGTGTGTGCATGTACGAGTACATACGTGTGTGCATGTACGAGTACATACGTGTGTGCATGTACGAGTACATACGTGTGTGCATGTACGAGTACATACGTGTGTGCATGTACGAGTACATACGTGTGTGCATGTACGAGTACATACGTGTGTGCATGTACGAGTACATACGTGTGTGCATGTACGAGTACATACGTGTGTGCATGTACGAGTACATACGTGTGTGCATGTACGAGTACATACGTGTGTGCATGTACGAGTACATACGTGTGTGCATGTACGAGTACATACGTGTGTGCATGTACGAGTACATACGTGTGTGCATGTACGAGTACATACGTGTGTGCATGTGAGTACATACATGTGTGCATGTATGAGTACATACATGTGTGCATGTATGAGTACATATATGTGTGCATGTATGAGTACATATATGTGTGCATGTATGAGTACATATATGTGTGCATATATGAGTACATATATGAGTACATATATGTGTGCATATATGAGTACATATATGTGTGCATGTATGAGTACATATATGTGTGCATATAAATGTGTATATATGTGTGTGTGTGTTTATATATGGATGTAGATATGTGTAATGAATTTTCATTAATTTATTGCATTAAAACATGTTTAAAAACTAATTTGTCGTGCCTTTTTTAATTCGAGTGATATCTTAATCATTAGGCGTCCATTATTCGGTTCGAAAACTGAATTATTGATCCGTAATTCATAATAAACACTGTTGTCATAAATGAACTTACGTTAGTACATTTATTTTGTTCCCAAAATGGATCAATTTTTCAATGACGCCATGGTTGCAGACAGCCAATGACATTCCGTAAATATCGCGCGTTCTCGAACGATTCCCAGCCAACGAATTACAGTAGTGAATCAAACAGTGATGAGTCAAACGATAAAGTGGAATATATTTTACATTTTTTTTAAAAGATTTGATACACTTTAAATTAATAAAGTTAATGAGTACTTTTCTGCTGTTAAGAACTTATTAAAAAAAGTGTATAATTTTTTTTCAAAAGTTTATTGTAAGTACTTTAATTCGGAAATAGATATAAGAAATCCAGTACAAAAAGGTTACGGTACATAAACTTTTATAAAATTATTCGATCATAAAATACTTAAGTTTTGGTAGATTAAATTATTTTATAATGAATTGATATATAATATTTTTTGAAGAGTTGAGTTTCTGAAAACCATTGAACTTGATGTAAGCATGTTGGCCGTAAGTATTGGGAAAAATGTCTTTAACCTTGAAAAAGATTCGAAGCCATTGGTTCCAAAGCGTTTGAGACACGCTGCGCCCTTTTTGAGCTAAGGGTTTTCCCGTGGCGTCCTACTTAGTCAAAGCGTGACTAATTATAATTAAACTTCTGCGGAATTCCACGGCGCCCCTGTGAAGACGTTAAGGCTCCCTAGGGCGCCGAGATGCATCCTTTGGGAATCCCTATCCCAAACCATATATAGAAAAGGATAACAAATAGACTTTAACCTCAATGAAGTTAAATTTATTGGTCTTGAACCTAATAGTTTGATTTGATTTTAATTTACATCGCATATTTTTAAGCAACACGAAGTCTATTGGTAGAATGCCCAAAGGAACCGAGCTCATTCGAAGAGGGTTTAGAGCTACAAACTGATCCCTCGGGAAACAACCACCCCCACGTCCAATCTTTATTGAAAAATAATCAAAGCTTACATTTTAAACAGCAGAAGACAGTAAAATAACATAATTCAAATTTAAATGTAACTGCACGATATAGTATATACATATACGTAATACACATATACAAAGCAATAATAAAAAAAGAAAAGAAATGGTATAAGAGAATAAAAAAAAGTATGCATTATTCCAGCATTCTCTCTTGCAAATACATAAAAAACAATAAAATTATCCATTACAAATGCACCGTTCAGACCCAAAGAAAAAAAAAAGGCAGGAAACAAAATAATAATAAATAAATAAAATGTTTCCAGTGGTGGCAAAACACGTGATTTTGATTGATTGATTGAATATTAACGTCGCACTGTTCAGCAACACGAGGGCTTTTGGCGACGGACCACGTAATTTTGAACAATGGTCAAGTGACGTGGACGACACCTGAGCTGGCACCCCCCCTCTCCTAACTACCACATCACACCAACGGGAGGACGTTTCAGCTCTCGACAGATTTAACGTGCATCGCTGGCCTACACGATGGGTCTTTAGTGGTACTGGGCTCGAATTCGTGACAAGGCAAGCCATGATCCGATACCTATACCACTCGGCTACCGCGGCCCACACGTGATTTTGAACCACCCCAGTCAAGCGATAATGACGATATCTGTGCTGGAACACGCCAAAGAAAGGCATTGAGCTTCCACGGATTTAAAGCGCATCAGCCACTCTACACAGTGGGTCTTCAAGGGCACTAGGACACGAACCCGTGACTCAACTACCCCGGTCACAAGTTCGTGTCTAGAGACGTACATAGACCTCTCTTAGTAGGGGAGGGGGTATATTATAATAAACACATAGACGAAAATGCCGAAAGATAATTCCTTCGGTAAAAAATAAAAGTTATTCATCTAAGGGAGGTGAATCACCACAACTCCCTCCTATTTGTGTAAGCCACTGTTCACGACCACGCCCTTAAACCTAATAAAGATTTTTATAATATAAATATTTTTTTAAAAACAATACTGAGGAATACAATTTTCAATATTTCTCCTTTTCGAGAAAAACTTTTAATTCCCCTCTTGGAGCATTAAGTGGGGAAAATGTAGTAATCAAAACACTGCCCCACTGCTTCATTCTTCATCAAAACAAATTCTTAGGCATCGATCTTTAAATTTCCTCTTTTTCACCTGATTTTTCCCACCTGTACGCAGAATCGTTGATTGACGTCAAACTTTTTCGTCACCTCTAAATGAAAACAGGGGAGGGAAAAATCATCACTATTTTTCGCAGAGACACTGAGGACTTTAGTGGACTAAAATAGATTTCAGTAAGTAGGGTGCTGTTGTGGGATGGGCTGTAAGTATTTTTAACTATGAAGATTATGACATGGAAAGAATAGAAATGCTTACTACAGCACAGCAAGACGCCATCGACTGAAATTATTCAGTGATGCAATAACGCTGTTGGCTGTTGTCTGCCGTACGTCTCAATAAACTCAAGGCTGGATAATGTTTGTTCTTTATAATCGACTAATGAGCAATTAAGAAATAGTTTGGTAATATAGGTTCATTCGGAACTTCGATTTTGAAAAAGCGTATAAATGAATAATTTTTTTTTGTTTAGTGTCAATTGAAGTAGAATACATATATAACTCAGGGACGTTTTAAGACTCTTGAGGCCCTGGGCTCCTATGCAAAAGTAGGCCCTAACTAAAATCTTTAAAAGTAGACATTATATGGCATGCATTGTTAAATACCCGTTCAAACAGTAATTTGAAACAAATAAATGTCCGGGACACACAATCCCAAAAACCTAGTTTGACAGATGGCCGCATTTCGACTAAATGATTTATAGCAGGGGTACTCAACCTTTTTTCTGCCGGCCGCATATGTTAGCTATTTCACCCGGGCCGCATACAGAAAATGGCTGTATTTCACGCGGGCCGCAACATGAGAATTATATGCGGGGGAGAATGCTTTAAGACCGGGATAACATAGAAAATTTAAAATATTGAAAATTGATCAAAATATCAAAACTCTTATTTTGCTTTTTTTAATTATTATTTTTCACATTTTTATTTTTGTCACTGAATTCTTCGAAATTAGAACCATTTAGAATCACTCCTTCGCAATTTTTGCATCAGCAAACTGTTTCATATGATTACCAATAATATTACAAATTTCATAGGGTGACTTTGTTACCGCCGTGACATTGCCACTGTTAAAAGACGTTTGCAGTTGTAAAGATTATTCAAGAGTCTATTTATCACCCCTTGAAAGACATATTCGAGAAAAAGTATTGAACAATCCCTGTTTATTGGTATTTTTTAAATAGAACACTTTTGCGACAAATCAAACAATTACTGATCCATGCTTGTTTTTTTCACAACAAAACAGTTAACTTCCCCAACGTCTTGAAACAATGTATTTTCTTCGAATATTTTTCGCTTACAAGATATGAAAGATAGTTAAAAATTAGTTCAACTCATAAAATGGTCACTACTCCACTGTTCTCTCTCTGTTATCACTACTCACAAAAAAATATATCAATTTGCACCTATGTGACATCGACAGCAAAAAGCAAAATTGATATATTTGATTTCTTAACAAAGAATTTTCTACTAAATTTTCATAAATAAATGAATTTCTTAGAGCTATGGACCATGACCGGGCCATTTAAGAAGGTCTGGTGGGCCGTAGGTTGAATATCGCTGGTTTATAGTATTAGGCATGGACAACGGTCATCACATAGAAACACAGTCTTGCCCCGCTTTAGACAGTTGACATGCAGTTTGAAATTAGCTGCTTTTCGAAGAATATGTACGGGAATAATATTTGACCATTAAAATTATCCTAATAAGAATCTTATTAGACCAAGTCGAGAACAAAACTAGGCCCTAGGTCCGGGCCCAGTTGGCCCTTGCTTTAAGACGTCCCTGATAAAACTGTTTAATATAAGTACAATAGAAAATCATTTAATATAACATTCGAAAAAAATGAAGAAAGAATTATATATCTTCAAAACATTCTCCCCTTTTGTGAAAAATACTTTTATAATAATATTAATAATATGCTTATATATATAGAAAGACAGTTATTTTCAATCACTGTGCTATGGCACTTTTGTGAGCTCCGCCAATTTTTCTTTTTTTTTTAAATTATTAGTTATACGTACTCTGAGAAAAAAATAAAATCCAGAACCGAATCGTTCGGCCGTTTTATAGAAATGAACTCAGTGTATCCGCGGTATATTTAACATTCTTTCGTGAATAGATGGAAAAGTACATTATAGATAAGAAAAATTCTCTTAAACTTATTTTATTGTTAGTGTGCCGCCAAATTTTGAAATTGTTATAAGCGTACTGCAACAACAACAACAAAAGAAGTTGAGAATAATTGAGCTAAGACTTTCTCTACAGAGCCTGAACCAGGATTTTCGAAAAATTCTCATTTTCAGAGTTATTATCAATTGAAATAATAACAGGTGCTTTTAGTAATATTTTCTCTCTACTCAGATATATAAAATAATCCACTTCTAATCTATATATTTCAAAAATCATTGTTCAACCTCTGTACATATAAGTCTTAGTTGTATGTAGACAAAATATTATTATATAGAAGAATGTTTCATAACAGGATAATAGTTTCGGAAGTATTTAATTCTTTGTTCGTTTTTTGCCAAAAGATTGCATTTAAATAATTTTTTCTTGTAATAGTATTCCTAAAAACAATTTTATATGAATGTTCTTATTTAAATGACACTAAGTATAAAAAAATTATTTATTTATACGCTGTTTCAAAATAACGTTTCTGAACGAAATCGGATACCTTAAAAATTTCAGTTCATTTCTCCTGTAGCTGAATGAATCGATTTAAAAGTTAAATATTTAGTCGTTTCTGCGCCTTTACTTAATTTCATAAAGCCTGATTCAAACTCTCAACACATTTCCGCACAGGGACATGCAACAATTTTCTTAAAGATTTATGAAGCTATAATATGCATATTCATGCATTATATATTGCTTCTTTAAAATTTTGAAATCTTTTATGAATATGCAGTTTTTTCCTTTGACGTAACACGAAAAACAGTTTGGCATTACGCAAAACGCAAAACATGAAATTCATTTTACACACACACAAAAAAAAAGGTTATTTCAGAATGAGGAACAAAATATATACACACCTCTCTAAAGAGTAGTGAAGTCAAAATGTGTGTAATGTTCAGTGACATCTTAAGATTTTTTAAGGCTCTGTGCAAAAATAGGTCAAACCTGCAATCCTTTGAAGCAGACAGGATATAGCATGTATTATCAAATACTTATATAAACGGCAACCCATAACAAATAAGTGTGCGTGACATTTACAAACTGACTCGACCACAACTGCCACCTTTAGTCTAAATCAGTGGTTCCCGATATTATTCAGGAAATCCGCGAAAAATTAAAATTGATTTTGGGATCCATGAACAAGGTCTGGGGGTCCGAGCAAGTTTTAATATAAAATAAAAAAAATTTAATCCATTTTTATTTTTATGAAAATTTAAATAATTCATTTGTGTATTTCCGACTGAGTGTTGAACTCTTTTGCGCGTGGATTAACTCAGATCCTAAACACGCAGATGAATCCATGCTATTAAAGGAGCGCCTTATTGAAATATCCACAAATTAGGAACTTAAACAAGGGCGCAGCAACCGCCGTATCAGCTGTGTCAATGATACGGGGCCCCTAAGCCGCAGGGGCCCCAAAATGTGCAAGGAAAATATCGCAAAATATTAAAGGACCCCACAAGGAATTTTTGATACAGGGATCACTTAGAACTAGTTACGCCAGTTGACTTAAACTAATGTTTGAACAAGGATACCACAAATTCTAGTTACACAAACAGATCCCAATGTTATATCCTGCATTACAGGTTATTCTACAGAAGTTGTTGACTACTTTCCCGTCTTCCAATTTGGTGAAACGTGGATTCAGTCCCATAAAAACCTCACCACACAAAAAAAGAAACCAACTAAAAACTAGTGCTCGGTTGCTACTCACAAACATTAAGACGGACATATATATAAATGCACTCATATCTCATCAAGTTCATCCAAGTCATTAAATTTTTTTTTAATTTTATTTTAAGCAAAAGTTATAATTTCAATAATTCATCAACAAAATGGGTTTCTTTTTCAATTTGTAATTTTTATAAGCTTTTTTACTTGGGGGTCCTTAGGAAAGGTTTGAATATAAAAAGGGATCAGTGTTCAAGTTTTTACTATAAAAAAGGGTCCATGGGTTAAAAAGTTGGGAAAGCACTGGTCTAAATGATGTGTAGGGTAATAAACCTAAGCGGGATGACAGAATGCAGACTTGCCACTGTTGCGGGTTGACATGGAGTTCGAAATTGTAGTTTTCCGAAGAATACCTCCAGAAATGACACACACATTTGACGATTAAAATTATTCGGATTATGATCTTATTGAGGTGGAGTCAAGAACGTGACACTGAGTGAGTAAATATTAACATCTCACTGTTCAGCTACACGAGGGCTTTTGGCGATGAACCTCAAAATTTTGAGCCATGGGAGTTTTGAGCCAAAATTTTGAGTCAAGTGACGAGGATGACACCTGAGCTGACACCCCTCTCCTAATTTCCACACACCACTACAACAGGAGGACGTTTGAGCTCTCAACAGATTTAACGTGCATCGCTCCCCCCACACAGCTTGAGAGCAAGACAAGACTCCCTTACAAGGCCGAGGCCCTGTGTCCAGGCTCAGTAAGCCCAAGCCTTAAAACGTCCCTGATAATGTTAATAAAGGAGAAATTTTCAATCTGAGAAGAAGTTTTCTGAGTCCAAGCCCTGCCGCATAGCATGTGAAAACGACCTTGAGTTTTAATTGAAAAGGTTAGGGAAAACAAGGAGCACACACACACATACAATTAACTAAACAAACGAATATGCTAACTAAAAAAAATCTCTTATAATTATTTGGGGGGGGGAATTGAATGCAGTTTTAAACGATGAGTCTCTGCAAGAGATGTATTGTTAAAGTATTATATTTATTTTTAAAAAATTTCATATTTATATTTTAGTTAACTAATACCTTGTGATGGATGTGGTTTTAACCTTAAATTTATACGAAGGGCAAATTTTTGTTTGCAATGTTAAATGATATTGTTTTGGGAATATTATACTAAATCTGCAAAGCTACTTGTTGCACAATTTTCCATTATCAATTTCAACGTGGGGAAAGAAAAAAAAGATAACTTGTGTGCAAAAGTTTTCAAGGTGAATTTGTAAGAGATTGAAAAGTCTTCCTGACGTAATAAAATATAAGATTTTATTTTTTGTCTAGTAAATTGACATCCCCCTCATTAATTATTGCCGGTGGATCTCAATTCTGAGCTGAAGTGAAATGAAATGAGCGATATACCATTTATATTTATTGTTTATTAATGCTTCGCTGAAGCTCCAATATGACCGCCATTGATGACTGATCTCGTAATTTTCAGCTGTGGTCGAGTGACGAGGATGACACTTGTGTGAGCTCTGACACCCTACTTTCCAAGCTTCCCCATCACAACATGGACTTTGAGTCTCGACAGAGTAACTATGCTTCAACCCCTTTACACGGAAAATCTTAATTGATTATATTATATATATATATATAGGAAGAGTGTGAACTAATGGTAGGAATTGAAAAAAAAAACCATGAAAAGTGTTATTCAAATACAACAAACGAAAATCATACATAAAGCACAAACTATTTATAGTACAACAGCCCTCGTATTATACCTAGATTCAAACTCTATGCTCATTTAAGAACTAAAAAAAGTTAGTCCTAATGAAATGAAAAAAAGTTATTTTATATCGAGTTAATCATTTTTTTAAAAAAAATAACAAAATGCTTAACATAAAATCTACAGAATTTTAATTTAAAATTTAAAATATTTAAAAAGAACGATCTTTCAAATATTGTTTCAGAAAATAAGCATAAAAATAGGAGCATACAACTCATTTAACTTTAAACCAAAAAGAAATTAAGCTAAATCTATTCATTGATTCTTAAAAATAATGCAATCAAAAACATTTTTAAAATACAATAATTTTTATGTTAAGAGTTACAGTTTTCAAAACAAATCGAGACAAATATTTGTTCTGTTTTATTTGCTTCAAATAAAACAGAACATGATCCGTTAAGGAACATTTAATTTAAAAGAAATAGAAAACATTAAATATTTAAGCCGGTCCAGCCGGCAGCTGTTCATATCAACTGACGCGTAAATCATCGACATAAATAAGAATCCATTACAGGTTTCGAATTTATCATCTAAAACCCTTTTCTAATCGTCAGATATGAGAAACTCATTGCGTGCAGAAGCTTCTCGAGAAAAGATTATTCCGCAGGGATAGATGAATTTTTAATTATTTAATGAAAGCTTCATTTAATATTGACGAGCTTTTCGTTGATATTGAATGGAGTACTCTAAAGATTAGTGTCCGTTAACTGGTACACAAACGAATGCCGAAAAAAAATTGTTTAGTCAAATTACAGGGATTTCGCTATATATGATGCGATTAAATATTTAAAAACATTAAAAGCATTATTTTTTTCAAAGTTTATTCATTTCATATTTAACCTTTCAATTTTTTTGCACACACAGTTCCAAAAAAGGCACGTTTTTTTATTGCATACAACTAAGCATAATGCTTAACTGAATACGAAAATAGAAGAAAATGTTATTTTAATTTTCAATTTTAAAATTTTCACGCAAATTTTATTTCATAATTGTGGAACACAAAAATCCCTAAGTGCTTACTTTTTTTAGAAGTATACTCTGCATGTTATGAAGATTGTTTCATACATCTTATATAAAAGAATTTCTCTCATTCTTACAAAAAAAAATTCTTGCTCGCACCTTATTTTCAAACAGTTGAGGATTGTGTGTGGATGTATTGGAGGAATAACAGATAATTATACTTCCGTTTTAGAGAAATTCAAGACCAATCCTTTTTAAATCATGAGGCAAGGGGTATAAAGACGTTTTCCAATACAATCGAACGTTAAATGCTATTATTTAGATATCAATATATATATATAGAGAGAGAGAGAGAGACATATCATCATGAAATAAATACTCAACGAAGCGGATGTAACAGCTTGTATATTATACAGAATGTCCGAAAAGTAGGACTACACTTTCAAAAATTAACTAAAAATAAACGAAGGTTTTCACAAGCAGAAAGAAAATATTAAACTTTCTGTTTAATGAAATGCAAACTAGATGGCGCAACATCCCCGTTTTTCAACATTCCTTTTCTAAATGGCTTCACCGCAAGAACAAGTGCAAGTTGTGGCATGCTTTAACGAATTAAAATCTGCAACACAAGTACAGCGTGAATGGGGCAACACCACACTGGAGTATAGTAGTAAAGTAAAGTTCCATGGGTAATGGAAGGGAAGAGGAAGTTCAATGGCGTGCTTCGCCATCCAGACCTTTAGACGCAATATCTTTGGACTTGTTGTAGGGAGGGATACATGAAAAATATAGTTTACCAAACTTCAATAAGTGATGTTGATTGAATGAAAAGTCGAATTACAGTGGTCATTGAGATTGTTGATCTTGGAATGCTTCACAGAACGTGATTAGAAATCTCGTATAGACTAGATGTGTGGAGCCACGGACGTAGCTACCGCCATAGCAATGATACGGAGCTTCAACATATCTAAGGGAAAAATTTAAAATTTTATTTATAGTCCAATTAACTGAGCTCCCCTTTTCAAAAAAAAGGTCCTTCTCCAAGGAATTTTTATATAGGCAGGGACGTCTTAAGACTTCTTGAGGCCCTGGGTCCCTACACAAAAGTAGGGCCACTGGCGTACCTAGTTCTAAGAGGATCTGTATTAAAAATTCCTTGGGAGCTCTTGTTAGCCCCTTTTGTTAGCTCTTGGATCCCTTAATATTTTACGATTTTTTGCTTACACGTGTTGGGGCCCCGTATCATTGATACGGTGATTGCTACTCCCTTACCTCATATGACCTTTAAATTACAGTACATAGCATACGTTGCCAAATACCCGTACAAACAATAACCCGAAACAAATAAATGTGCATGATTTACAATCACACAATCCAGCTCGATCAACTATCACCTTTTGACTGAAGAAGTAATGATGGCGTATGGTGGTAGGCCTAAGCCTATACATGGACGACAGTTCTTACATGTAGCCAGTTGAGATATCGTCCGAAATTTCCAATTTTTTGGAGAATACAACCGGAAAAAAACACACACATTTGACCGTTGAAATTATTCATATCATTATCTTACTAAGGCTGAGTCGAGAACGAGACGAGGTTTTGGGCCCGGGCCCAGTCGGCCCATGCCTTAAGACCAGGGTCTTTTTTAGCCTCCCTGCGCCCTAGGCACTTCATTTTGTTACGCCCCTCCATTATTTCCAGAGAACCCCCCTTCAATTCTTACCTTGCCAGTTTTGGTTCGGGAAGGACTTTCCCTTAATTCTCTTATTCTTTTCCCTTTATTTATTTTTCCCTTTAGACAGTCTTTCCATTATCCACCACCTATTGATCCAACGTGTCAAGGAAAAGATAATGGCATGGTTTGGGCACTCTTATTCATTTTTTACCTAACAGTATCACGGGACACCCACCCACCCTTTTGTAAATTAGTACAGTATATTAATGATATTGTAATTACAATATAGAGTACTCATTATTGCATGCACTGCTTTCAACTTGTTATAATTTGATCTTATTTTCATCTCTTCACTACCTTTTACTTTTAGACATTCTTATTCTTTGTTAATTCGCTGTCGCTGTACATGTACAACAAAGGTTTTCTTCTATCTCTCCTCATTGTCAAATCATTAATGACATCATTCAAATCACAATCTCCATTTTAATACAATTTAAAGTGCACAACAACAGCAAATTGTTAAGCTTTTCATTTTCTATAATATATCTCATTTCAGTCTTTACTTTCTTATGGGCAGAAATGCTTCTCTCATAACTCGCTAGGAGGTGGTACATTCGCTGTAATTTTGATACTTTCTCTTTTTTCACGCTCCAGTTTTTTGCGCCCAAGGCAAGTGCTTAGTGTGCCTAAGCAGAAAAGCGTCCCTGCTTAAGACGCCCCTGGATACAGGGCCCCCCTCAGGGCTAACTACTTCAGTTTGTGGCGCGCAACTAATGGTGTGCCCATTGGAAGCGTACACGCATTGTAAATAAATTTATTGCTTTCTTTATAGAACAAAAAAAATCATAAATGAATATCTTTAAGTATTTATTTATTGTTATTAATATATTTGAAAGAGTAGTCATACTTTTCGGACACCCGATATATTTTTCTATATTTTAAAGTCGGAAAAACCTTGTTAAAAATTTGATCAAAAAGAAGCTTCATTTTTCAGTTATAGTTAGTAGATAAAATTCAAAACACGTAATGCGAATCGTACTAGTAGATAAAATTTCGCACTCGAATTGCATCAGCTTACTCACTATCGTCACCCCACACACTCCCTTTCCACCCACCTCGTTTGTAGTATCGATCCACACACCCATTCACTTCAAAGTGAATGAGTTTGACGACCTTTCCCATAGGTTGGGCACTGGGGCGCCAGTTTTGATGGGCTCTTCCCCTCACCCACACAAGTTACATAACACACTCGAAAGCAGACGATGAGAATTTTAAGTTTCATCTCTTTTGTGAAATCATTTTTAAAAGGGGAAAGGTCAAATGCATATGTTTATTTCTGCTTGAGTTGACAAATTACAGAGTGCGTGAGGGACAAAAGGAAATAAAACTTCTTGTAAGATACGGAAGCACATTAAGTATGCGTTGTTGAATTTTTTTTAAAAGAATAACTTACAAAAGTAGGCATTTAATTGGTTTTAAAATGCAATTTAATTTATTGTTTCTATAAAGAAACACATTTATCTTAAAATTTCAAAAAATGCATGGACTGATGGAATGTAAATCGTTTAACAGATTCACTATCGTGAAGATAGTGGCGTAACGGAGAATACTAAGGCCTCCCTGCAAAGTCGGGTTTTAGGCCCTCAATCGGATCTTACAAAGGATAGCAAGATCATAACACAGGCTTTGGGCCCTCCACGATGCGGGGTGTACATTATGCCACTGCTTGAAGATTTTACAAGATTTAGAAAAAGTTAGAACCCGGTATTAAAAATCACCAAGACCTCAATAATCTGATCCAAAAGCATACACACAGTGGCGTAACGTACACCCCCGCATCTCGGGAGGGCTGGCATGATTCTAGAGGGCCCAAAGCCTGGCTGACGCCAAGTACGGCTTAGGGTTCAAAACTGACTTTACAGAGGGGGAGGATACGTTTTAGAAAGCACGTTATAGAAAGTGTCTCAAGTCGTAACCTCTATAGTAAAACTTAAAACTCTTTAGGTCTTAGAAGGGGGGAGGATGAACCGACGAACACCAACCTTGTGTATGCCACTGTCTCATCATTGAGTAGATACCTTATTAATAACTGGGAGAGGTTTGTCAAATTTGGAATGGGGTGCATAATCTGGATTGAAGGTAAGTGTATTTTTGGTTCTCTTTTAATAAAGAAAGAACTCGCAAGTGTCTTCCAAATCAAAGTATATGAATAATAAGAATTAAGCAACCAAGAGTAAAATATGGAATTGAATACGTAATAAAAAATACGGAAATGAGAGAAATCAATTCAAAGTGAAGAGGAGATTCACATCCAATTTAAAAATGAGATTAAGTGAATCTCTCGAAAAGATTTCAAAGTAAAACAACGTAATATACGAGAAAACTTTATTAAAACTATTTTGTTAAAGTCTTCAAAAATGTCTTGAGATACCGGAACGTATGATAAAAAAATATATCTACAAATGTGAGTGATATCATTTATTTATATGAAACGACATCAGGTCTTCAAAAACTGTTTCACAATAAACCTTAGTCATTTTTTTCCGAAGTTTGTCTAAAATTTAATAGGCATGTCATCGTATATAAAATAAAACATTGTAGGGAAAAACCAAAATCTTCCATGAACAGGCGTAAAATTGAATGATAATATTTCATAAAATTGTATATATTGCCTACAAATTGAAATAGATGGATTTCTATTAAAATAAACTACTGCAAATTGCAAAAAAAAACAGAATATTGTTTGGGGTTGGTGCTATTTTGTAACTTTTTACTGCGAATTTTCAGTCAGAAAGTGTGAATGAACTCGTAAGTCATAGAAATCTTTTCTGCAACCTGTTTTGGTCTGGACTACGTGCAATAGCCCACGCTGTACGTAAGGAAAAAAAATTCTCACATGCACGAATGTGCGAACATAAAAAACCTGCGAGAATTCAATTATACTAACTATATCTTTTTAGAGACATATTCACCAACATTAAGAAACAAATAATTTTTCGGTAAAAAAAGCAATAGATATTGCTTTTAATGACAGTATTCCCACCCTGCCCTACTTATATATCCAAGTTAAAAATAGTTCTCTGTTAATATTTTATGCATTACCTATTATTCGAATAACTTCCGCCATAATAGTCTGTGGGTAATCAGCCGAACTTTTCGTTCTTTTTTATCAAACAAAACTAAAACTAAAAATATGAGAGCCAAACCCATCATACCAAATCCAAAGCGTAATACCAGGAAGCGTAACCTTCAAGGTAAAAAAAAATCATCAGACAGTTAACTTGATCGTTTGCATTGATACATCCCATCAAAGGACATGAAACAAAAATTGGATCACCCAATTTCCCCAAACTAGAAAGAACAAGAGCCGGTACGCTTAAATGAGAAGAAAGAAAAATGAAGATGTAATCACAGACACACAGAGCGGTTCATCATCAGGAGCATGCATGTTCTGTCACCGAAGTGCAATGAAGGAAAAGTGCTCGAGGAACTGGGTCTACCTACGTGATTCGTGGAACACGTGATATTAACCTTGAAATCTATATGAAGGTCAACTAAGTGATGAATGATATTCCCTGACTTAAAAAAGAAAAAACTTTTTTTTCCAACTTTAATATTTGACATGAATATATTCCTTCTTCATGGACCGAAATAATTCTTTTTTTTTTTTTCATATTGTTCAAAAAATAACTTTAATTCAAGGATCATCTTAATTGGTCGTGGAGTAGCATTTAGAGCGGGGAAATACGGAACATCTATTTGTAATTAACTGTATGGCCAGCTGATATAAATTTGAAAATTTTCCCGGGTGATCTAACGTATGGCAGGAATAGGCAAAAAGAGTAAATTTTTATGCAAGTTGGCTAACTTGCAGGTTGTGATGAAAAAAAAATTTCAACAAGAAATTTTGCTTATGACTTCAAAAAAGTCGCAGAAAAAATGCGATAGGGTCATTAAATAGGGTCATTATGTCATTAAATTTATTCTAAAATTAAACGTGTCTGCAGCTATAGATTATATGAAATTAGCACTATAATTAAATTTAATAAAACTGCACCTATTTTATTTAACTTATATCTATTGATTTTGTGTACTTATTTTTATATATTTTACGGTAAAATTTTTACCTTTTCTAAGATATTAAGTTAACAAAGTGCAGCCATCCGGTATTCTCCACTCCCACAACGTGATCCTCTAGCCAGAATAATTCCCCCCTCCCCATGGCTTATGGTAGTTTGAGAACAAAATTTGTTTGGGAACAAAAATATTCGTAGAACAATCTTATTAGAGGTATTTTTGTACGTACACGCACTACATTTCTTAAAAAATATGTTTATTAAGGTTTAAAGACACATTGCTTGATATTTTAGAACTTGCATACATTATATGAAAAAAAA
Source organism: Trichonephila clavipes (assembly GCA_019973935.1). NCBI lineage: Eukaryota > Metazoa > Arthropoda > Arachnida > Araneae > Nephilidae > Trichonephila > Trichonephila clavipes. Next base: position 51,665 of record BMAU01020834.1, on the reverse strand, counting down.
AGCTAGCCATAAACAATTATATTACAGCTATCTTCGTTATTAGTCATACCATTTAAAAATATATAGCTAATTTTTACTATGACTTTTGGCAAACATCTTTTTTAGTTATTTGATGTACAATTGCTTAGGAGATAGATGGCAACACCACCAAAACAGTTTAGTTTCAATATTTGTAATCTATTTGTATCCCCAGCAGAGTGTGGGAGTGTACCAGAGACGAGTTAGACAGGAGACAGATTTGTGAGGTTGTGTAAGGTAAATGATATGCAGTGGCGTAACGTACTTCCCCGCAGCCCCCACCAGGATTCTAGAGGGCCCAAAACTTGACTTTGCAGAGGCGCCCTTATATATTTTCCTTTACTCCACTGATGATATGGTTTAGTTGCAATAGTTTCTCACTAAAAGTTATTTGCTGAAACTGTTGAAGGGTTCAGTATAGGTAGTGAGAGAGCAACAACAATTCCATTAGGATTGTTCAAAGTCAGGTTAATTTTAGATTGAAGATAACAGCTTTAGTTTCCTAATTAATGCTTGATGTGTATTGATTCGATGGTAATGACTGTCTTATTTTAAGAATATTTTTATCCTATGAGAAACACTACGGTACCTAGAAAGGAAGGGGGAAAATCACGAAGAAAAAAAAATAAGTATCGGGTCTAAGCTTCACTATTTTCCTTCGAATGGGTTGAAAAAACAGCACGTAAAACACAAAAACTCTATCCAAGTTTGAAAAACAATTATACGTTATGTGAAATATATAATGTGTACTATATTATACGTATTACTACCCTGCCAATATAATTATCTTTCTGTGTATACTATTCATTTTTAGCGGTCGTAAAAATGAATGGTTGTAAGTCATATATATATAGTCGATGAGAAGATGTGTACATTTTCTGTACATGATATCAATACTTTGATTTAGAAATACAGATATTTGTATATAATGTATGATGTCACAAACCGGTTCAAATAAAAGGTTATTTGTATTTCATATATTTATTATTGATAGCTCTCAAAAGTGCTTTGTAACTAATGCACAAATACTTGTACTCGTCTAAATGGAGGAGGGAAGGGGGGAAGTAGTTTGCTATGATAGATGTAATCCACGGCAAATCACTTTAAATCTATGTCAGGTTTGTCAAAATAGGTCCAAGACCTAAATGAAGAAAGCCAAATGAGTTATTAATAGATAGGTGGTGTCTTATGACCTATTCTTGGATGTAAAACAGACTAAATGAGTTTTGTTAATAAAATTGAGTGAAAAAAGTCAAGAATTTTACTCTTACATACAAAATACACTTTGAAAGAGGACGTTAGCAAGAAAAACCTCTACTTTTTGTTCCAGATTTATTAAAACTATAAGACATCAGTGCATTAAAAAAGTGGTTCGGAGACTAATTGTTAAGTTTATTTATTACGTTCAGTAAGAATTTTCATCGAAGGGCATTCAAAATACTCAATAAACAATAAAACTGGCGTTGATTCAACATAAATCACCCGAGGCATCTTAAAACACAGGCTAACTAATTGGGGCTCTTCTCGTTCTCGACTAGGCCTCATGACATGATACAAATAATTTTAATCATCAAATGTTATTTGACAACAATTAATACGAGTAATTTTAATTTCCAAATGTTATTTGACAACAATTAATCATTTTAATCGTCAAATGTTATTTGACAACAATTAATACGAGTAATTTTAATCTCCAAATGTTATTTGACAACAATTAATAATTTTAATCGTCAAATGTTATTTGACAACAATTAATACAATAATTTTATTCGTCAAATGTCACTTGGCAACAGTGGCAAACATGAACAATTCCGCCAGTACTTTACATACTCGTATCTGGTTATCACGACTCCTTCAGCAATTGTGTATTAGCTTTTAGAAAATATATTTTACCAATCATAAAATATAACGGTTTTAAAGCTGTCATTCTGTTAAAATGTTGAAAAAAAACTTTTCGAAAAAAATCCATTTAAATATTGAAAAAATTTTGTTTTGCGATTTAATTTTTAATCTTGCTTTTAAGTATGCAACCAGACCACATACCTTTCCTGGTGACGAAACCCGGAAAGCAAAATCAAAGCAAACTTCAGGAAGCAAATTACATGATTTTTGTTTGCTGAGTAGATATGGCCCTATATCTAAGAAATACATATTCCTGTTTCACAATGACTCAGGGGATTGCTTGAACCTTTGACCTTAAAAGGGGAGATATCCTTACGTTCGAACTCATCGATTACGGATGGAAGTCAGCTTCTAGAGTTATATAACGAATTGAGAGACAGCTTTTCCCGTTTATGTCGAAATTATAATATGAAAGGAAAACGTCTCCAACGGAAAATTATTTCATACTGTGAACTGCTCACCGGAAGATATTGTTAGACCTTAGGCTTGAAAAAAAATGGAAAAGCAGTACACACGTGCCTGAAGCTCTAATAATTAGAGCTGCAGTTGAATGAACTGTTATATAATAAATGTCTGAACTTCTAAACCCAAGGTGAAAATGAGACAATTCGAAGGAAACGTTCTGAGAGATTCCGGTCGAAAGGCGTTTATGAAGAAATAAGTGTTCCAACAGAAATTGCTACTTTTATTGTATTCTAAAACGAACAAGTTTTCCTAAACGGAAAATTATTGCAAGTTATGGATTGCTCATCGGGAAATATTGTGAAACATTATGCTCAAAAACAGGAAAAAGCACATGGACATGAGCCACGTGTAAAAAAAAGGACTTGTCCGAGACATTTTTAACTAGAACTGAAGTTGAACGAACTGTGTGTTATAATATCTATCCGTTCTTCTTGCAAAAGATCTGGAAGGCTGAAAACGAATAACAATTTCGAAATGGAACAAAGTATCCAAATTTAGACGTCACGATTTTATTTAGTTTTTAGTAAGATTATATAATGTAATGACTCACCGTTAAACTGATAATCGATCCGATTATAAATGGTTTTGGGGACTAATTTGGTATGGGTACGCTACTCGTTTGAGGCGGGATTTGAAAGTGGCGCAAAATAGATCTTTGGTGGCCAGGCTAATATTATCATAGTGTAAAATTATCGATCCAACTTCGTGAAATATTAGAACTATTTAGCAGAAAAGTCCGTAGAATACCGATATCAAAATGATACTGGTTTTTTAAGCGTAGTTGCTTCTAATTATTACATCTTAGTAGTTAATGTTAATTTTTTTATGTTCAAATAATTGAAAATATTCAATGATACTTTCTAAAAACTGAAAATTACAAAAGGGTATTTTATTCTATTTTTTAAGGCATAAGAGAAATATATAAAAGAGTTTTTTTTTCAGGTATTGGAAATTTGTTATTATAACATATATATTTATAATAACATATATTTGTTATAATAAACTTTGTTATTTATAACATTCTTCATATACGGATAAAAAGACAAAAGTTTATATGAACCTACTTTCACAACAATATTTTCTAAAGAAAAATATTAAAAAAAGATTTTTCTTTAGAATTTTAATGAATTCAAATATAATTTGTTACCTATCGGTTGACGTAATACATGTAATGATATATTCAAGAAAAGGATGAAAAAGACAAAGTCAAATTATTCAGAATTTTAAGACAATTGTGTAGCAGCATTATTCATTTTGAAATTTGAGTTATTTCTCAATTTGGCTTTATTTTTTTGATAATTTAGGAGATGAATAAGATTGATAGATGAAATTATTGCTATTGCTTTGAATTTCTCCGACTATTCTTTTCATTCTACATGAAATTTTTGCATAATTTTAAATTTGCGCAAGAACAAAAATTCCAAGTTAAGCCTTTTCGTCCGAAAGTTTCTTAATTTCATCTAATTTACACTTTTTTTTATTATTTACAATCAAATTAAATAATACAATATATATATATATATATATATATATATATATATATATATATATATATAGTTTTATTTGAGATCAATATAATTGAATTTTATTTATAGTACATACTTTTATGATAAAAACATTCAATTTGTGCATTGCGATCAAAAGATTTTTCCAATTCTAAAATGTTCATCGATGAACAGAATTTAATTTAAGACGCACACACACTATTTTATCTGAAAAATAATTTTTAAGAATTCCTTCATACTAACATTCTGAAATAAGCTACCGGATATTTTAAAAGAATTTCCGAAACAATACCGTTTATCTCATCTAAAATAATTAGAATTTAATTCTTGCTAACTTTCAGTATATATTTTTCGTGTTTTAACTATTCCATCATTCAAATACAAAATATCTGAACTGCTCAATGATTGTGAGATATAACTTTTATGAAAAATAACAGTTATTTTTCAAATGAGTGTGCTTATTTTATTCGTAACAATATCATTAACATAACGTAACAATTATGTCTTATCGTTAAAATGTGGTAACACGGTATAAGAACAAATTTTGAGAGAATGTTTTTCTCAATGATTCATGTAGTTGCTTATTGAAAATAAAGACCGTTGAGAGAGTGTGTGTGTGTGTGTGTATCAGACGTAAAATATTATTAAAACTAACAAAAGACTGTTTTCAAAGTAATATTTAAAAAGAAGGATGTATAAAAAAATCTTATTTGATTAAAATCAGGAAAAGTACTATTATGCTTCGCAGAAAACAGAATCCGGTTTTATACTAATTTTTTCTACAAAAAGCGTATTAAGTCTGATTTTTAGCGGATGTCTTATTTTCATGAATAATAAGCTTAATATGTTCAAATATTACAATGTCGTTAGTAAGTGAGTGAATATTAACGTCGCACTGTTCAGCTAAAAAAGGACTTTTGGCGACGGACCTTGTAATTTTGAGCCATTGTCAAGTGACGAGGACGACACCTGACCTGGCAACCCCCCTTTCCTAACTACCACGTTAACTGGAGAACATTTGAGCATCGGCAGATTTAACAATCATCGCTCGTTACGGCGGGGTTTTAGTGGTACTGGGCTCGAACTCGTGACAAGCCAGTCATGATCCAATACCTTAACCACTAGGCTATCGCGACCACATTACAATGCCGTCACCTGATTTCATTTCAATTTACATCGCTCTTTGAAACAACTTGAAGGTTATTGGCGAAGGACTTCGCAGTTCTGAATCGCGATCTAGTGGCGAGAACGACAGCTGAGTTGCCACCCCCTTTCCAAACTACCCCGCCTAGCCAATGGGGGGGCTTTCAACCTCGACAGTCTTAACTTGCATCAATCCCTCTAAACGGCGGAATATCAAAGACACTAAATTTCAAACCCGCGACTGTACAACAGCGACCACGAGTTCGCGACCATGACCTCTCAGCTACTGCGGCCTTCGTCTTTTTCTGAAACATTGTCAAAGTTTATGCTGAAACAAACCCATCCATCTGGTGTTGTGATACTTGGAATTTTTCTGGCGATTAGCCTAACTGTGATGTCATTGTAAGGGCAAATGCTTGAGCTAATGTGAACCAAGAAACTATGCTTTCTTTTCAGCAATTCGTTCTCAAATGTCTTCAAACTCAAGAAATAATGGCTGCCGATACACTACACCCAATTAGCACATTTATACGCTTCTTAATATTTACCTCGTCCACCTATTGACTCGGGCTTTTCCTCCTAAAATCTTCCGCGATTATTTTCTTATACTAGACAAAATACCTCTGTTTTTGTATTCATTTAATTCGAGAGAAACAATATCATTTACAAATTTATTATTCAATCAAGCGCTAATCGTCTCCTGCAATATGCGCAACATATTTTTTATTAAAGATTCTAAGAAACCGCAGCCATGTTTGTCAGTTATCAAACGTGTCCCTCTTGTGTTGAATCTGAAATTCGATCTGTCATTTGGAAATTTCTGGTAGACAACGTTCTATAGTTTGTTTTTTTGAGGAGAAGGGAGAGGGGATTATACTACGAATATCCCAAAATTCATTCCAAGGCTTAGTCTTCAATTAGGTCTATACATTTTCGGCGTGAACAAAATATTTAAATTCATAAATAACTATTGGACAAAAAACAGTATATATAATTTAAATGAATTTCTTGAAGCAAATTTAAGGATATTTTAATATCATTAAATTGTAACAATGATACAAGAATAGATTAATTACACCCAATATTAAATTGAGTTTAACGGTCGTATTCTTTTAGCTACATAATAAATATTAATTAATAGGTTCTGTAAAAATATTAATGTTAAGGTATCCGACTACGTTCGAAGCCGTGATTTTAAAAAAACGCATAAATGGATAATTTTCGTGATATTTAGTGTCACTTAGATTAGAATATATGTATAAAATTGTTTTAAGGACATTTTGACAAAGAAAATGATTTAAATACAATATTTCGGCAAAAAATTAGAATAACCATTTTTCAAAATGTTCTCCTTTTGTGAAAAATGCTTCTATTATAATAATATTTTGCCTGTATATAGCTTAGATCTCTGTACAGAGGCTCAACTATGATTTTTGAAATATTCATATTTTCAAAGTTACAACCAATTGAAATAATTATCAGCGTTTTTTTCTTAAAATTTCTCTCCTTTGTTGTCGTAAAACATGGATAAACCCACTTCTAAGCTATATATTTCAAAAATTCTGGTTGGGCCTCTGTACAGAGGTCTGAGCTATATACAGGCAAAATATTATTATAATAGAAGCATTTTTCACAAAAGTAGAATATTTTGAAAATGGGTCATTCTATGTTCATTTTTTTGTCAAAATATTGTACTTAAATAATTTTTTATTGTAATACTATTCTTAAAACAATTTTATATATACATTTTCTAATCTAAGTGACACTAAACATAAATATTATCCATTTATACGTTTTTACAAAATCACGGTTCCGAACGCGCGCGCGCGTAGTCTAATACCTTAAGGAGTTAATATCGAAAATTAAACATGGAATTTAGAAGTTAAAAAATAGTTTTACATGTTTGGACAAGTGTTTATAAAATGATCAAAAACTGATGTTATTACACAAATTCTATTGTGTAAACTAAAGAATCGGTGTGGTGCCAACACACCACCCTAACAAACAAAAAAACTTACTACCTGTATTTGGCAGTATCATTTAAACAACTTTAAAAGAAACAAAAACTTTCTTTCAGACAGTAAATTGCTACTAACGACTGCTATTTCTCAATAAAATTAGCTACAATACAATAATAGATTTAAAAAAAAGTAAAATTAAATTTCACTTTTTAATACCAAGGCGAAAGCAAACGTTTTCAGGGAACAATAGTTAAACAGATGTTCCTTTTTTCTACGCCATTATTAGTTTAATTGTCTACAGTTAACTTTCTTTTTCGAAACGGGAAAAGATAACAAAGTTGAAGTTGTAGTCCTTTAAACCGATAATGTAAAGAGAAGGGAACATTAGACGATGCAACAGTCCGTGAAAAAAACAAGGTTTCTCCCTCGTAATAGAAACATAGATCGATTGCATCATCAAGTTGCATGACGCAACTGTATTTTTCAGAATAGGAATGATATCGTGCGAAGAAAGTTGACAGGCGTGATTTTCATATGGAATGAAGATGAATTGAAAAATATAGATAAAAAGGTATCGAATCAAATTATATTTTCAAGGTTGAGGCCATTTTGAATTCCTGAAAATTTTTTAGAATATCGATTTTACTTCTCAAAAACTCAGACTAGTAATTAATCTGAATACAATGAAATGAACAGCAATTTTAAAAAAATAGGTTTTCTAAAATGACTTATCTCTATTTTTTTTTAATACTTTTTTTTATTTTAATGATTTATTTATGAATTTCTATATCTTTCGAAAAGATCTAGAAATATTTTCAAGTATCTGAGGGAAAATATAAAACAATTTTACTCTCTTTTAGTACTCTGTCTTCAAATCTTGTTCTAGTCTAGGTTTGAGGTAAAATGCAGAATTTATCCCGTGGAATTAACATTGTATGCCGATGCATTAAAGTATATTTTCACAGAAAAGTTATTTAGTTTGCAGCATAAAGTTACGAACAATAACGCAAAAAAATTCCACCATCGTAGAAAATGATTTTTATTTTTCAATTTCTAACTGAATAGGTATTTGTTAATGTGTGTATTTCACTCTTATTTCTTAATTTTTTTACTCAAAAAATGAAATTATGCTATTTATCTCTTTTATCGCTAAATTTAGGTAACCTTTCGAACCAACACAAAAGTCATTGGCGACTGACCTCGCAATTTTGACAACCTGATCAGCATCAAATATTCGAAACTTCTACACCACGCCAACGAGAGGACTTCAAGCCTCCATAGAGGACCTAAGGCAACAGACTTAATACACGAGCAGTCTTTAGTAGAATCAGTATTCGAACCCACGACTCGACTGTGGCTGAATTCGATTACATGACCACTAGGCTACGTGACCAAGATCTTTTTTGAAAATAATGGATATATTGTTAGACTGAGGGTAAAATCCCAGTACAGTTCACCTTTGACGACGGAGTAAGAAATAGCGTTAACAGTTCATCCTCCTGTATTGAACTTATATCCAATTTGACGATAATAATTCATCAAGTTGGTGATAAATAAAGGTATGCCCTAAAATACGATGCAAGCAAAATAATAGGAGAATTGTGTTTATCTTGAAATAGTACTCAATATTCAACTTTTTGTGAAAAATTCAGAAAAAAAAGGAGCAAGAAATGCGATTAAAATCGATTTTTCCTACATATATTTTAATTTATGATTAATATGAATTACTCATTTCTATTACAAAATAACTAACTGAATACAAAAAAAGTTATTTCAAATGTAAAATATCTTGAATAAAATGCTTAGGATTAATATTGAAAGATTATATTCCTATAAGTCTTTTTCTTACAGAGGACAATGCCAAACGCACCCTTTCCCCAAAACCGTTCAAAATAATTATTTGCTTTTGCTTCATTTACATCACATTACAGCTACTTAATTATGGATGAAACTCTGAGCCACGCTCAAATGACGAGGACGATACATTAACTAGAGCCCCACTCTCCAAACTTTCCAGATCCGCCGACCTAAGAACTTTCAGCAGATTTAACATCCATCAGCCCCATTATATGGCGGATCTTAAATGGCCCAAGCACTCTACAAAATCAGAACCGGTCACGAAATCGAAATCATGACCATTTGTTTATTGCAGTCTTCTATTTGTATAAAGCCAGTAAAATCCGACCTAAACCATAATGCTATTTTGTAAACCCTTACAAGCGGTAAAAAGACAGAAATGAAAATAATTTACATTCACATTAGTAATTCTAAAAGATCAACCATTTCTATTTATTTGCTCTCAATTAATACAACTATTATTTCCGACTGTATAAAAAGTTTTTTTTGGCTAAATCGATAGAATGTAAAATATCCGCTACGAAAAGCCTATAGTCAAGAATTTATTTGCCAACAAGTGCAGTTTTATAATTATTTGTCGTATTTCCAATAATATTATATAAAATTAATTTTATAAATGAGATTAGTAAACTTACGTAAATTGAATAAAATTATGTAGAAACATTTTTCGTGTACAGATGAGTAACAGGATTAAAAATTATGTGACCAAATTTTATTAGAATTAACAAAATGTAAATTCACGATAACATTTCAGTCATGCAGTTGGATAAAATTTTTAAAAAAATGCTACTAATACCCAGTATTAAAAGGAAATTTCTAATTATTGCCATGAGTTAATTCATTTAGAAAGCTATTAAATACTTTAATGAATAATAAATATTGAAATCTTGCTTGAAATAGTATACTACTTTTTTAAAAGGATAAAAGAGAAATTTTGCTTCACAAATTGGTCTGCTCTAAAATTGTGGTTATTTTTTAACACGCTGAGAAAGTTTAAAAGGTAGAAATCATCGTTCAAAGAAAAAAAATTCAAAATATTTTCAAAACGACACGAAAATGACCTTTCTTAATTCAAACATTTTAAAGAAATTCTGAATTAAACTTACATAATCAAATAAATGATTCAAAGTTTATCAATTTATTCAAATTCCTAATATTTAAAACGTAATAACTATAAAATTCGAACGTTATAAAGTTGCATATCAGTACAAAAATCAAACTTTCCTTAATAAGTGCACACCATCAAATTTAAAACAAAACTTAAATAACCCTAATTTAACCCTTTCTCTGAGCCCAGATATATTCAGAATAGTTAAAAATCAGAGAGGGAAAATATAATCTTTTTTCTTCCTTTTAATGCACCGCCACCTTAAAGTATTTTATGGTTTCGATCGTTAAAATATTCAAACCGAAGAGTGATGCAATATTTTTTAGAGCTACATAATAAAAATCTGAAGATATTTTTTTAAAAAATCATTTTAAATATCAAAATGAAATGTAATTCTCAATGAATTAATAGTTTTTATTAAGATGCTTGTTCAGCTTTTAACACGAGGCACCGTTTTGCTTGGTTAAAAAGATAAAAAATTATTTAAAATTTAGTGACATCTAAGATGCAGAGTTTGTATGCACTGCATGTGCTTCAGGAACTCCGATATCCTTTGATATAATTATTCAATTTTAGATACATATGCACAAAAAGATAAAAGAATTTATTTAAAAAAAACACGTCTTTTGCTTAAAAGAAATTCTCAAACGTCATTTTTATACCATTTTAAAAATACGAATCAGCATATTTTGAACCATTCTGTTAAATATTGCCATTCTTTCACCTTTCAGTATGCTGTGAAAACTGTTTCTTTAGATAATTAATAAGATTAGATTAATTAATTAGATTAGTAATAAGATTAGATAATTTTTTACATACACACACAGAAATGAAAAAAAAACTATCTTTTACCCTTTTTAAGGATTAATAAAATATTTTTATGAAAAGGATTTTTCTTTTACTCTGTTATTTTAATTTATTTGGTTTAAAAATTATTTTGTTCTTTAAGATTTAAATACTATACAAGCAAATCTTATAAGTTCTAATGGTTACATTTTTTTGCAAATACACGTATTATTTTAAAAACAAAAATTCGATTATATTAATCATTAAAAAAAATCCAATGTTTAACAAAATTTTATAAATAAACACTGAAAAAAAATAGTGAAACAGCATCTAACCGAAGCCATTAACAAAACACCCGGCGTCCCCCGTTCGAATGCTAACCGCTCCCCGAACAAAAGAACGTTCTCAAAATCGTTAGAAAAACAGAAAATGAATCTACTCACGATCAGTATGAAAGTTCCCAGGAATTCGCCCAAAAACTCGCGTACCACTATATTTCGGATTCGAAGTTTTCTTAGGAAGCCGTAAGGTACCGTTTCACTCATGGCTGTTTTTCTTGCAGACGACTTTTTCTGTACGAGAAGATGGAAGAATCGTCTGCGTCCTCTCCAAAAATGATGCGGGATGAGAGTGTTCTAAAACCACGCGGTGTGTTTGTTGAATAATCCAGTTTACTCGCTCTCGACAAAGGGATGCTGCGAGGGGATTTGCCATATTTGGCTCCTTCTCACCAAATTAGGCGTTTGTTTTGGCGCTGGTATTTGGCTAAGAAATGCATCAGAGTTTTTTTGCGGGAACTGCTTTATTACGTAAATGTTATGTATTTTGTTGTCTGAATTATAAAACGCTTTTGTTTTGGAATTTTCGACAATTTATCTTAGATTAATTTTTAAAATATTTAAAAATAGTAATTTTTTAATAATCTCAAAAACTTAATATTGTAAAAGCAAAATTAGATTCTTATTAAAATATTAGGGGGTTTTTTCTCCCTTAGTGTAGATAAACTCAAATGCTAGTTGAAAACACATTTTATGTAGTATTTGTTTTTTGCAAAAGTTACATAATTACATTTATGAAACAGTCGTTTTTTTTATGAATGCCACATATATTTTTAAACATTTCACTTCTGCATTTTCATTTTAAAGTTTGCATATTTTGGTCTTATCAAAAATGCTCCCGAAAAAATTCTTAATTTTTCTCTAAAGAGAAAAATGGAAATGTTCTAACTATAAAGGTAAATGATTTCTTTATTTTTTTTCAAATATTAATGTCATGGAATATCTTATCAATAATTATAATTCTTTTTTTTTGCGTGAATAAGAAATACCTTTTTAAATCAAATTAAATCGTAAATACGATACATTGTTTTTCTTTTGATTATCCCCTTGATTGTTATTCATAATAAGCTAAAAAGTTTTAAAGAAATTTCAATAATCACACGAATTTTTAATGTATTCTCTTCAAACTCGTAAGTAATTGTAGGATTATTTATGTACTACAATGTTTTTTGCTTGAGAATTCAATTTATATAAAACTTTTATTATTTTCCCAGCAGAGCTTGGGAGAATTGCCAAGTTTACTTGTTGAATACCAGTTGGACATTTCCTATTGTTGAAACGAAATTTCCATCTTGAAATATAAAATTTGTTGAATGTTTTAAAAAGTAAAGCGTATAGAATTATTTAGTAAAAAAAATTAATTTCTATAAACATATTACAACACATTATGATTATGACATTACGTTTGTGATTATTACATTTTGACATACAGGAAATTTTCTCAATGAAAATATATTATGAATCCATTTTTAAAATGTGTAGTTCATTAAACAAAAAACAAATACTCATGCTTTTAGAAATAAGTAAATTATAAATAAAAATTCATAAGAATATATAAATATATATGATAAAAAAATACAATAAGAAAAGACTGGAGAAAAACAAAGCATGAAAAATCGTTATAATGAATTATCATTCTGAGGAAAATGTATCAGAATTTAACATAAAAAAATGTACTTTGTATAATTCAAATAATTACACTTGTTTACTTTTGATAATCTGATATGCTAAAAGAAACATTTAAATGAATTTTTAAAGTTATTTAATTATTTCTGCATTATTTTTTGAAATAGCATGTCCTTAATATCATCTATTAATAATGTCAATATTTTCTACACAATCTTTTAAAAAGGCAAAGTAAATAATTTGAAACATCTTTTTCCGTAACAAAAAGATGCGAAAAATTTCGAAAACAGTATTTGCATTATTATAGGCTGTATAAATAAAATATGAAAGTACTTTATGCATAGCATGTAAAGAGAAATTCATTAATTCTTTGGATATTCAGCTGTTTTATATAAATTAACTTAATTTGTTCTGAAATATATATGACGTCAGGCATGAAAAGCATTCCTCTAAAAAGCTAATTAATTTTAGAATTATTTCTTCTGATTATTAATGATGGGAAGTTACTTTTTAAAAAGGAATTCATGATGGGATTCCCATAAAGAATTTCTTCCATAACCATTATAACCTAATTATAATTAATTTTAAAAATTAAATTTTTATATTGGGCAAAAAATTTGTTGTTTTTGGTTTATTGTTTTTGGCAAAGGAAAATAATTCTTAAATTTCTCAGGAAATATTTTTTTTCGATTGTATTTTTTTCGCGATTGTATTTTATTTTACGATAAGAAGTTGACTTTTATGGTAACATTTGACTTTTTTTCATTCCTTTTTTGTGATGAATGATTCTATTTTTTGTCCTACATTTTGATGCATTGAAAAAAAAAAATTTTTTTTTAATGTTTTGTAAAAAAAAAAAAAAATGCTAATGACCTAAAATCTTTTCCCCCTTCAATGCCCGATTGTCAAGTGAGTGAGTGAGTTAATATTAACGTCGCACTATTCAGCTACACGAGGGCTTTTGGCGACGGGCCACGTAATTTTGAACCATGGTCAAGTGACGTGGACGACACCTGAGCTGGCACCCCCTCTCCTAACTACCACACCACACCAACGGGAGGACGTTTCAGCTCTCGACAGATTTAACGTGCATCGCTGCCCTACACGGCGGGTCTTTAGTGGTACTGGGATCGAACTCATGACATGCCTGCCATGGTTGGATACCTTAACCACTGGGCTACCGCAGCCCCGCCCGATTGTCAAAGACATTTTTTAAAATATCTAGGTTGGATACGATTCCCCACACAAAAAAATTAAAAGGCATTTATGTTCCTAATTAACATTAAACTGTTAATTGAACGTTTTATGGCTGCCTTGTTATATTCTACATAAGGTTGTCTAGCCACAGCTTGATATGGTGTAGAAATCAGGAGAATTTATAACTGACACAGATGTCATTCTCGTCTCTGTGCTTCAAAATTACGAGGTCCGTTTCCAATAGACTTCGAGTAGCTTTGAAGTGCGCATTTAACACAATCAATCAATTTCTACCGCATCCAACAATTTTAGCGTTTTAAACTAAGGTTGGATGACGAGGTTGACACCTGCTTTCTTATTTTAAACTCCACCATCTAAAAATGGTATGGTTTATTTTATTTTATTATTGAGGTCACACTCTAATGCAAAGTGAAGGCTGTTGAGGATGTACTTCGTGGTTTTGAACCTCGGCCAAGTGACGAGGACGACACCTGATCTGACACCCCTCTCTCTAAACGTCCACACCACATCTACGTGAGAACGTAAATATGTCGAGGCTCAAGTTTCCTCCCGTTGGTGTGGTGTGGACGTTAGACGAGTGGGTGCCAACTCAGGTGTCATCCTCGTCACTTAACCATGGTTCAGAATTACGAGGTCCGTCGCCAATTGCACTGGTGTAGTTTTATAATGCGACGAAAATATAGCTCTCACTCACTTTCAGTCCTCCCTTTGGCGTTGTAGGGAAGTTTGGAGAGGGCGCTCAGATGTCAACTTCGTCACTTGACCGAGACTCAAAATTTCGAGGCCCGTCGCACCTAGTACTCGTGTTGCCTTAGAATGCGTAGTTAATAAAGTCAAATACGACTTTTATATTCAAACTAAAGTCTTATCAATCAATTTCCTTCAAAAGTCAAATGCGACTTTTATTCAAACAAAACAAAAATCGCATCAATCAATTTTCTTCAAAAGCCAAATACGACTTTTATTCAAACAAAACAAAAGTCTTATCAATCAATTTCCTTCAAAAGTCACAAATACGACTTTTATTCAAACAAGACAAAAGTCTTGTCTATCAATTTCCCACAAAAGTCAAATACGACTTTTATTCAAACAAGACAAACATCTTATCAATCAATTTCCTTTAAATTCTCTATTGAATAGTTATAAGAATAATCATTTTAGTAAATAATTATAATTATTCCAGTGTACAATTTCTGGGAAATTGTTACTGCATCTCTCTCATTAACTACAGACAAGGCAAAACATTAAATGCCCCTTAACGGGACTATTAGCAATTATTAATGTTAATTTCGACAAGAATATTAAAACTATTCTTGATGTTAAATTATTACTGATACCTTAAACAATCGATAAATACTCAATGTAAATTATTTGAGCGCATGTTTTCAGATGCTTATAAAATGTATCAAGCGTAAAATTTTTGAGTTGTATATAAAACAAGAAATTAACCTTAAAAAAAGGAGGGGAGAGAATGTGCAAATTTTTGACTTTTAACGTTAAAATTGTTTTCAGTACAAAAAATTATTGACAATATATTTGACTAATTTTGAATACTCACAAAAGCATTTTTTCCTTTTAAAGATAGAATCAATTTTAATGCATCATATCTCATAATAGAATATATTTGACGGGGGAAAAAGAGAAATAATTTGAAATAATTAAACACCTTTCTTTCAGATAAGTTGATATTGTTCCTTCGGTGTTTGGTATTCCTGGACGATACACTATTGCCAATTTATAACGCATGAAAAAATACGTAGCAAATCATGTAAAATAATATAATTACTTAAACCGGATTAATCTTGTTTATACGATTCATTTTGTGCAGTTGAACACAAGAGGTTTTTAAAAAATGAAACAAAATAAATACCAAAAACAAAAGGATCTCATTTCATATTATATTTTCGGCGAAATATAATACACGGAAAAATAACTTCCCATTTTTATGTTACATGCTTGGTACTATTATTTCACTGTTTTTTAATAAATTAAGACCCAATGGTCGAGTGCTAGCGTATCCCACTTCAACACCTCAGGTTTGGATTCGATTCCCGGACTAGGCAAGGTCAACATCCCCCCTTTCATCCCTACAACAGTGGGTCGATTAATGAGTACCAAGCTTACTTGAGGACTTACACTGGGGGTCTCGCTTCAGACTGACCACCTGATCGGCACATGTGCTCATGAACCTTAGCGCCCAATGATTACGTATACTGGAATGGGCACAGTAGGCCCTGGCCATCATAGGCTGTTGCGCCACTGAGTTTGAGTTGAGTTTATTTTATAAAATTAAACGCAAGGGTAGCGAAATAATACATTTTTAGATCGGAAATGTATATTTTTCGTAGATTGATTGTATTTCTTAGTTAAATTAATGTTGGACTGAATTTACAAAGTAGATTATTGGTTTGATTTTATTTTAATTTACGTCGCACTGTGAAGTAATACGGCTATTGGCGACGAACCTTGTAATTTTGAACCATGCTCAAGTGACAAGGATGACACCTCATATGGCAACCTCCTCTCCAAACATCTACACCATGCCAATGGGAGGGATTTGAGACTCAAAAGATTCAGCTTGTATCAGCCTTTCTACACCGGGGGTCTCCAGTGAAAGTTTCGAACTCTAAAGCCTCGACGTGGAATAATAAAGGCTGTACCTTAAATGGAACTGGGCAATCAGAGTCTTTCCATGATGTAGCGTGGAAATAAGGCTGAAGTATTGAAATCTTAAGTATCGTCCTCATTACACTTGGTTGTGGCTCAATATTACGAGTTCATTCAACAAAAACATTCATTTCGCTGTAGTGTGCCATTCATAAAACGGAAGTAGAGAACGAACCCTCGGTTGGAACGACTCGTCGATTTTGAATTTACTATTTCTATTATTAAGGCACTACTACCTCCTTTGTTTCGCTAAAAAAAAGTGCAGAAAAAGCAACAAATAAGTTCAGTTATGGACTTGATGTATTACAGGTTTATTTGAGAGTTAGCGCTAGAGGAAAATTTACGGCGCGCTATAAAGTTGCACGAGGGCTATTGACCTCATAATTCTGAACCATGGTCAAGTGACGAGTATGACCCCCTCTCCTAACTTCAACACCTCACCACACCGACGGGAGAACATTTGAGCTTCGACAGATTTAACGTGCATCTTCTCCCTACACGGCGGGTCATCAGCGGTACCAGGTTCGAATTCAAGTCACACCGATCACGAGTCCGTTACTTTTACCAATAAGCTACCCCGGCCACTCTTTCATTTGAAATTATGCGAATAAAAAAGAAATTACAGTTTTATGCATTGTACTCGGTTTTCTGCTTGCATTAGGTCATTTACAAAGTCAAACAATGTGTATATTTTTTTTACTTTTTCAGTGAAATATTTATATAATTTAATTTTGAAATAGAAAGCTATGCAAATTAAGGATAACACGCGCGCGCGTATACCTCTTAAATTAAAATAATTACCTTTTACATGAAAAACGCAAAAATTTCCAACATTTATATTTTTCTGACTAACTGTATACATCCTCCATTAAAAATATTTACTGTTATAACCCATCCTGAATAACGCAATTATTTCTGATTATCTTAGATCTAACCCTTCCGTCAATGTTTCCAGAGAGTGGTGTTTGTTGTGATAATATCAACAGTCATCTCCTTCGTGGATGGTGATCGTAAACTCGAGTGCCTTTTTTTTATCACTTTCATCAGATGTTGAACAATCTCAACAAGTGAGGAGAAAAATATTTTGTCTTCCTTGCCTACAAGAATACTCAAGGAGATATTGGGAGAGTGCGAACTTATAGTAGGATACGATTCAATAAATAGTGCGAACTAATAGGAGGGTACGATAAAGATACGCGATTCAATGTTCTTTCAAAGTATTAGCATCGTTTATCTTTACTAATATTATAAACGCAAAAGTTTGTGTGGATGTTTGGTACTCTTTCATGAAAAAACAATTGAATGGATTTTTATGAAACTTTACAGTAAAATAGCTTATACATCAGAATAACACATAAACTATAATTTATAAAGATATTGTGTGGTTTCCAAAATATAACGATAATTGTCAAGAAAGCAGGAAAAAATTCTGCCATCTGTAAAAAAGTACGAGACAGCATATATCTATCTTTTTGTGGGAAGAAAAGCTTTCCCTTTTGTTTTGTATACGCCATGCCTCAGTGTACGCTCGCTTTTAATTTATTCCGTTGATCAGTGTAATCACTATTTTTTTTATTTCATAATAAAACTAGATTTCGAAGGGCAAGGTTTTAACATAAAATAAATACAACAGAAAGTAATATTAATGTATTACACTTCCAGATATAAATTTTTTACACTATTTTAAGCATTCATTATACAAAATTTGTAACAATGTGTTACTTTTGCTAAGCAGAGATCAGTTTAGAAAGGTGTTTTCAAAAATCGACTGACAAGGGAGTTACGGGGAGTTATAAATAAATACAAATCCCTTTTATCAGCTATTAGATCTACGACTTAAAATTTAACAAATGTGTTTTTTTTGTTTGTTTGTTCAGCTGAGATATGCAAAAAGCTTTTTTTTTTTTTGTTTAATTTTCAATTCACGTAAAATTAACTCATTAAAAACTTCTTTATCCTTCAATCTGTATTGTTTAATTTTTCAATTTCCCGTGCGAAGAACGGGTGTACCAGCTAGTTTATAGTAAAGAAATCTCAGTAGGAGGGATTTTTCTCTAATTCGTAGGGCCCCATTTTAAAAATCAAATCCGATGATTCATCATTGCAAGTTACACACAACAGCAGTGACGTCTTAAGGCATGGGCCAACTGGGCCCGGGGCCTCGCTTCATTCTTGACTCTGTCTTAATAAGATCATGATTCGGATATTTATGGTTAAATATTATTCCCATACATATTCTCCGAAAAACAGTGGATTTCAAACTACATGTAAACGTGTAAAAGTGATAAGATTGTATTATTATGGGATGACCGCTGTCCATGTCTAGGCCTAATACTTTAAGCAATCATTCAACTCATGTAAAGAGTGTTTTTTTTCCAGGTATAGAAGTTTAAGTTGGCATTACTTTCCAAGATGGCGACCGATTTAACAGCTGTCAAGTGATTTATTCTCAGTTTGGTTTGGCAATTCATCAAAACGATCATCAAGCAAGGCGTAGATTCGTCGAATGGGCCCAATTACCGATTTTCATAAGTGAATTTTGTTTAGCGATGAAGCGCACTTCTGGTTGAATGGCTACGTCAACAAACAAAACTGCCGCATTTGGAGTGAAGCTAATCCACAAGTGTATGTCGAAACACCGTTACATCCAGAAAAACTGACTGTTTGGTGCGCTTTATGGGCTGGTGGAATCCTTCTTCAAAAACGATGAAGGCCACAACGTTACAGTCAATGGTGATCGATATAGAGCCATGATTACTAACTTTTTCATCCCTGGATTGAACAATCGTGATGTCCAGGAGCTGTGGTTCCAACAAGACGGCGCAACATGTCACACAGCTCGTGCCACAATCGATTTATTGAAAGACACGTTTGGTGACCGCCTAATTTCACGTTTTGGACCTATGAATTGGCCTCCAAGATCTTGTGATTTAACACCGCTAGACTATTTTCTGTGGGGCTATGTAAAGTCATTGGTCTATGCGGATAAGCCACAAACGCTTGACCATTTGGAAGACAACATTCGCCGTGTTATTGCCGATATACGGCCACAAATGTTGGAAAAAGTGATCGAAAATTGGACGTCCCGATTGGACTACATCCGAGCCAGCCGTGGCAGTCGTATGCCAGAAATCATATTTAAAATGTAATGCCACAAGATTATCTTTCGAATAAAAAAATTCATGTCAATCGAATAATACATCGTTCTTTTATTGCAATTTAAAGTTCTATATATATATATATACACTGGTGTGCAAAAATTAAGGACGAGACGGTTTTTTCAATATAACTTTGTACAAAAGCTTTCCAAATCAACACATTTAATACCGTAAGATCCCCAATACGTAAGGACATGTGTAATATGTAAGCAACACTTACTAAAAGAGAAATCAGAGGGATAAAAAGAAGCTTGATTGAAAAAGTAGCATGGAGCGCAATGCGACTGAAGGCCGAAACATACATGTGATGGGTGTCCAGCAAGAAACATCCGGTCTTTAGTAGGGGATATGATCTCCCCTGACTGCTAGACAGGTTTCACAGCGTCTGCCCATGCTGAGAATGAGGGTGTCAATGAGTTGTTGAGGCATTACTGCCCATTTGTCTTGCAGCGCCAATCGAAGCTCTCGAATCGTTACTGGTGGTAAGGTACGAGCTGCCAAGCGTCTGCCTAGAAAATCCCATACATGCTCGATGGGATTGAGATCCGGAGATCGTGCCGGCCAATCCATACGTTCAATATCCTCACTCTCTAAGAGCTGTTCGGCAGCTACTGTGCGATGACATGGTGCATTGTCGTCCATGAAAAGGAACTGCAGACCCATAGCGCCTCTAGAAAGACGCACATATGGAAGAAGAATCTCGTTACAATAACGGGTCCCGTTGACTGAACCTGCGTCGAAGATGTGAAGGTCTGTACGACTACCAAACATGATGCCTCCCCAAACGAGAACACCGCGAGCTCCATACCTGTCCCTTTCAATGATGTTCGAGGGATGATTGCGGCTTCCCCGCTCTCTCCAGATGAGTATGCGATGAGAATCGCTACTCAAACTGAATCTGCTCTCATCTGTTAAGAGTACTCGTCCCCATTCATTGTCTCTCCAATTCCAGTGTTCCCGGCACCACAGAGAACGCCTTCTCTGATAGGCAGGCGTTAAAGGTACACACTGTACAGGGCGTCGTGCAAACAGACCACCACCGTGCAGTCTTCTGGTCCGGTAAAACGCGATATATCGGTCGTCCAGTCACCTGTGTCGTGTGTCTAGCGATTTCTCCCGCTGTCTGCCGCCTGTTTCTTCTGGCCTGTAAGACAATGTACCGGTCATCTGCGGGTGTGGTTCCTCGTGGATGACCACTACTGAACCCCCGGATAGCTGTTCCTGTAGTTTGAAATTGTCTCCAAAGTCGTGAAACGATGCTGTGAGCAATTCCGAACTCTGCAGCCACACTTGTCACACCGCGGACTTCCTCCAACTTCCCAATGATTCGACATCGGGTAAAAGCATCCAGATGTCGTCTAACAGATTGATTATTCGCCATTTCTGGCTGAAGCAGCAACTCGGTGTGATTTTAACTGCTATACGGCGTGCAATCTCTTTGCCAGAAATACTGATCTTACACCGACAACATGCTTTATACTACTCAGACACTCCTCCATTACGTCTACCTGCATATCTGCGCATGTGCTACCGTACATCACCTTACTTAATCTCCTGATTGGTCTTTCTGTCCGTTCTGCCTCTTCGTTCAGCTGATATGCTAATTTTTCGACTTCGTCCTTAATTTTTGCACACCAGTGTATATATATATACCTCTAAAAAAACACCCTTTAGTAGAAATGTGGCCATCAAGTCGACCTGGTTTATGAGATAGCTAGTCGTGTACATTTATGTTTCAAATAATCGCTTGTACGAGTATTTCACAATGCATATTATAAAGCCGCATTCACATCAAGGCAGTCAGCTTCAAGAGTTGAGCGTCTAGCCAATCAGAGACTTCATCTTGGATGAGATGAAGTCTCTGATTGGCTAGACGTTCAACGCTGAAAGCCTTGGTGTGAATACAGCTTAAACTGTCTACTTTTAAAGATCACGGGTAAGGCCTACTTTTGCATAGGGGCTCAGGGTCTCAAAATATCTTAAAATTCATCTGAATCCAGGGCTTCAAAGAGTCTTAAGACGCCGCTGTACAACAGTTAGAAGAATCACCCATCAAAGGGCTTACTTTGATTGGATTTGAGCGAACTATACAAGCTTAAAGTTTCCAAATCTTACTTTTGTTGTTGTGGCCTAGTGGTTATGGTCACGAACTCGTATGCGGCATGTCTCATGAATTATGATCCATTGAATAACCACCTTGAAAGGGGGTTGAAGCACATTAAACCTGTTAAGTCTCAAAGCCCTCCCGCTAGCTTAGAGTGGTAACTTGAAGAGGGGGTGACAGCTCAGATGTGTCCTCGTCCCTTAACCGAGGTTCAAAGTTACGAGGTCCGTCACCAATAACCCTGGTGTTGCTTTGGAAAAAGCAACATGTTTTTTTAAAACTCTTTCTGTTAAAACCGGATACACATGTGTAAATTTGTAACCAGAATTATGTTAAAGCAGTGCTTCTCAAACTTTCAATACTTGTGATCCAATATTCAATCATAATTTCCATCGCGCCCCCCTCCATACAATAACAATGTACTGAATTCAATAATACTATACTTTGACGCTGAAGCTGCCATCGGCGTATATGAATGTCTTGCTCAGTCGACGAGTTAATTTTCCCGGACGTATATATACGTCTTTCCGAAGTATGATATTTTCTGTGCATTGCTTTCCATAAAACTATTCTAAAAGCTTTAGAATGTAATAAAAGGGCCTTGACAGTGTTAGTGAAGGATTTACTTACTTCAGAGGATTTGCTCATTTTTATTCCTTTTCTAACCTTTCCCCTCAATATATCGCTTATGTGGAAGGCTGCATTGGGGAGCGAATAGCGTACCTTTTTATCGGCAGTTAAAGGATTAATAATAAACCGTACAAATTATCAAGATAAGTGTTAATTTTGTATTCGTATAATTTTATACATGACAAACCAATGGGGTCACTTGTAATTTTTTAACTTGTTCTTAACCATTTACTTTCAATAAATTATTACTTTTTATATAATCTTTCATTTTCGACTTTTCAATATGCTCACGCCCCCTTGCAGAGTTATCAAGCTCCCCTGGGGGGCGCCCCACAGTTTGAGATACATTGTGTGTTAATGTACACTTCTTACGTTTATTTTTCGAAAATCCGTCTGATGTTAATTCCAATAACTGATTTTCTACCGCATGCAACAAATCTTCTGGCATGGATATTGTGTTAATGTTTAACGGATATCTTATCCACTCAATACTTTTGTTTAAACCAGGGAAATAGTTTTTCCAGTCAGGGAATAATTTCTCATAAGAAAAATTGCACAAAAACTAAAAATACACACGCGCCTGGAGAATCCACTAACTATTAACGAAGTAACTTTTCTTTGTAACGAAGTGTAGCTTCGTGCCACACCGGACCATCTCACGCCTCACAAGACTGTTTTGACAGGGAGGTCTTAAGGCATGCGCCAATTGGTCCCGGGCCCAGAGTCTCTGCTACAATGGGGGAAGGAAGCTCGTCTCGTTCTCGACTCAGTCTTAATAAGATCACGATTCGAATAATTTCAACGGTCAACTGTTATTTTAGATTGCATTCTCCGAAAAACTGGGAATTTCGTATGATATGTCAACTGGCTACGTGTGATGACTGTCTTCCATGTCTAGGCCTGGGCTTGCCACCATACACCATCATTACTCATTCAGTCAAAAGGCGGCAGTCGGTCGAGCCAGTTTGTGTGATTGTAAGTCATGCACATTTATTTGTTTCGGGTTATTGTTTATGCGAGTTTTTAAGAACTTTTGCTATGTACTGTCATCTTTTAAAACGAAAACGAAAATTAGATGAGACGGGTGCCAGCGAAATAAATCGCTTATACCCAAAATCGCGGAGAAAAGGATGAAAGAGAGACCAGTATCTGAAATCACTCCCCCGCAGGGGGAGGCTGGATGAAGAAAACGGCCGAACGAGGACGAAACTAGAGTACGTCACGAGGGCGAGGATTGGAAGAGCGCAGGAAGGGGGCTTTACAGCCCCAAAACGCGTTCAAGGAGCACCAAAAACGCAGTGGGAAGGAAAATGCTGATTTTTTTTTTTTTTTTTGCAGCTAGACTGAAAATGAAAGGAGTCTGCAAGGGAAACTTACAAACGACACAGCAGGTGTAGCGAAGTTGGAGCCAGCTTTTTAACACTGATCCCAGTTCTGATGAAAGGCAAATGCATATGAATGTTGTAGAGTGTAGCAATTAAGTGTTTTTGTTGTGATTACGGTGGTTTTAAGGGCAGATTCCATTTAGTAGTTTTGTAAGCAAAATTTAGTTTAGAGTGAGGATACGTGAAAAGTGTTTGTGCTTTAATTACTGGGTTTTCGTGATTTTGGATTGAAGTAAAAACATTTCTAGAAGTTCTAGTGATGTAATTATCGATCGGCTCCATGTGTAAGTCGTGATGAATGACACTATTTCTAACGTACCAGGGTGCGTTAGTAATGATTCTAAGAATTTTATTTTGAATGATTTGAATGCGTTTTGTGTGGGTCGGGCCGTGGCTCCCCATACGGGGGACCCATACGTTATTGTTGGACGCAGAATTTGCTTGTAGAGAATTACTTTATTTTCCAGGGAGAGAGGGGAGCTTCTCCCAATAAGGGAGATAGCTAACGCTATTCTACCCCAGAATTTGTCTGAAAGATAGTCAATATGTTTCTTGTCTGTCATCTTTTAAGATCATAGGTAGGACCTATATTTGTATAGGGGCCCAGGGCCTAATTTTGCGTAGGGACCCAGGACCTCAAGAAATCTTAAGACGTCCCTGTGTCTTGACCTGACTTATAAGAACGTAGAATTAAGCCGCATTCACACCAAGGCAGTCAGCGTCAAGCGTTGAGCGTCTAGCCAATCAAAGACTTCATCTCGGGCGAGAAGAAGTCTCTGATTGGCTCGACGCTCAACGCTCGATGCTGACAGCCTTGGTGTGAATGCAGCTTTAGGCGCAGCTGAGCACGGTGCAATGCATATCCCTACCGAATTGCGCAGCAACGTGTACCTCCACCAAACTTTTCTCATACCCTGGGGTTACGCGTACCACACTTTCGGAAAAACTGACGTAGATCATACCTTATCTGATAACACATTCTCCTATCACACTCTCTCTCCTTTGAGAGAGGCTCTGTTTCATTTTTACAAACTCGACAGTCTATCTCATTTCACATTAATGGATCTTAAGTAGATTAATACTTTACTAACGTCACACTTAATAGCGGCACGAGAGTTGTTGATGACAGACCTCGTAATTGAATCACGGTCAAATGATGACACTTGTGTAAGTTGGCATTGCACTCTCCAGACTTCCACACTACGCAAGGACTGAGAACCTTGACAAATTTAAAATGCATAGCCCCGTTACACATTCCCGCATCTTTAGAGCCACCAGGACTCAAAACAATGGCTCGACTGTAACAACACCGACAGAAAACCCCTAACCATCACCACTCAACTACAGTTGGTATTTAGTAGTGAGTGAGTGAATATTAACTTCGAACTATTCAGCAACTCGAGGGATTTTGGTGACGAACTTCGCAATTTTGAACCATGGTCCAGTGACGAGGACGGTAACTGAGCCGGCACCTCCCTCTCCTAGCTTCCACACTACACCAACGGAAGGACGTTTGAGCTCTCGACGGATTTAACGATCGTCCCTCCCCTACACGGCGGGTCTTCAGCAGTACTAGACTCGAACTCATGCTAGGCCAGCCATGAGTCGGTTACCTTGACCACTTGGTTACTGCGGCCACTCTGGCATTTAGTACAACGGGAGTTTAGCATTACCAGGTATGAACCTCATACGAATTACTCAGCTTACAAGTAATTAGTTGGTTTTTTTTTAAAAAAATATATTCTGCATTATTGTTTCATGTTTTACATCAACGTATACATTATTTCGATTTCTATTTATTTTCTTTTATTTGCGACACACAATTCTTCTTTGTAAGAAACTAAATTCACATTTTATTTTCTTATCCCAAACTTCCTTCAGGGCTGCGGTAGCCCAGTGGGCATGGCATGGCCGGCATGTCATTAGCTCGAGCCCAGTACCACTAAAGAACCTCCGTGTAGGGCAGCGATGTGCGTTTTATCTGTCGAGAGCTGAAACGTCCTCCCGTTGGTGTGGTGTGGTAGTTACGAGAGGGGTGCTGGCTCAGGTGTCGTCCGCATCACTTGACCATGGTTCAAAATTACGAGGGCCGTCGCCAAAAGCCCTCGCGTAGCTGAACAGTGCGACTTGACTATTCACTCACTCTCAAACTTCCTTCAAGTAAAATCTACTATGAATACAAATACAGTAACGCGATTTTTAACTCGATACGGTGAGATAAGTTTGTCTGTTGCATAATTTTTCGAAGAAAGAACGAAAGAAAACGAGAAAGTAGCTGCCTACACCAATTATTGCGTAATAGTTGCGCTCTTTTAAAGCGCGAGCCGTTAAATTATATAAGATCATCCGTCTCATTAGTCAAATTCAGATCAATTTATTCAAGCAGTTGTACAACCGAGCAAAAAGTTTCACCGCATATTGATTTTCTCACAACAGGTGGTAAACCTTGTCACCCAACAGGTGGGCAAGAAAAATCCATAATTTTTCTCTATTTGGTCTTACCTGATTTACAATGTACATAGATTTGGGTGGTTGTATCATGCTTTATTTTATTTAAACGGCCTACAGTTCACCAATTTAAAATTTTAAAACAACATCCAGTTGTCATATCTAAAAATAAACTTCGTCATCTACTTGCGATTCATAAATTATATTAATAGTACTTATTTTATTATGTATAATTTTATTTTTAATAATACAGTCGAACCTTTGTATAACGAAGTCACTGAATCCCCCCCCCCCAAAAAAAAAAGTTCGTTATATAGAAGTTCATCTTACAATTTTCTTTTTAAACCACATAAAACAAATTTTAAATTCATAAACACTATATATTAAAAAAAAAAAAAAAAAAAAGTAGTATAAAAAATTTTTTAAGTCAATTCCTACTTTGATTAACAAAGAAAAATTTTATTTTAGCTACTTTTTATTAAATAGTTACAATTAATATAAATGTGTATATACATATGACACAATATTAAGTGGTAATTAATTTTTATTAATTATCATTTAAGTATCGTATTGTCATCCAAAATTGCCATCCAATTATAAAATTTCAGTTCAACTGAATGCTTTAATACGTGAGAAAAAAACCTCTTTTCAAGTTTTGACACAAGTCGCCAAAAGGGTCGCTAAGTCGCCAAAAATGATGCCAACGTGGCTGTATTTGTAATTCTTTAAATAATTAGTTTTAATCAAAATTAATTTTTATTAATTATGGTTAAATTATTGTACTGTCATCCAAAATAATCATGTATATAAAATTTCAGCTCGATTGAGCGCTTTAAAATGTATTTTATTAACGTTTGAAAATTCCACCAAGATAAATAAATAAATATATAGAGATTGTGAGCTATAATAGTGTAGGAATTGAAAAAGAGTAATTCTTCACACCTTTTTGTAAATTAACAGAATTTATTTATATCTCTTACCTATAAAAAAAAGGAAGAAAAACTGCAAGGAAAGTTTCTTGACGCCTTTATCCGCTTCCTAAAGCATTTTTTTCTTTGATGCTCAAGCACTTACACTTTGACATTTTCGAGCTACAAGAAACGAAGTTACCAGCACCACTGATCAACACTACAAATGAATGGAGACTACTTCAAGGACACGGGGACACGAGACAACTCCATTGAAGGCGAAAGGGGATATTGAAGATGTTTCCAGTGAACTAGACGATGGGGTTAAAAGTTGCACTTCTTGGATGAAACGCCCAAAAGGTACCTAAGGTAGGCACCAGCTAGGTACCTAATAAAACCAGTTCAAGATTTATGACCACCATAAAATGAGTTAAAAGAAAGAAAACTTGTAGCCTCCAGAAATACTTTAAAAAAGGCAGAAAAAAAGTCAAGAAAAAGAGAAACCACAAGAGAAAAAGTTCGTTATATGGAAAATGCACTTCGTTTTTGGGAGGTTATTTTACGAAGAAAATCGTGAAATATTCTTGGTTCAAGGAAAAAGTTCGCTATATAGAAAAATTCGCAGTATAAAGGTTCGTTATATGGAAGTTCGACTGTATTTGTATTTGTTTTTAACAAGAACAAGGAGGTGAATGTGTATTTGCTGTAATGTTGCACTTGCAAATAAAATGCTTTGCCTTTCAAAGAAAATTGATCTCTGAACTGTTTTATGACCGCAGTGGCCGAGTCGTCACGATCGCAAATTAGTGACCAGAGTCTAAAGGTGGGTTTGAGTCCTGGTCCCACTGAAAACCTACCGTGTATAGAGAAGCTGATGCCCTTTAAATCTACGGAGGCTCAAAGTCATCTAATTGAACGTGATGTGGAAGTTTGGAGAGGGGTGTACCAGCTCAAATTTTGTTCTAGTCACTTGACCACGATCCAAAATTACGTTCATCGGTAGCTTGTGTGCGACATTAATAAATAATCCGTGAATCATCTCTCAGTTGTGGTTCAAAATTACGAGGTCTGTCACAAAAATCCTCATTTCGCTTCTAGTGAGCATTGTATTTATCATGTGACTATGAACGTCACATGAATTTTCAATCTGATTGGCTGGAGAGGGAGAGAGTTATATTAACGCCGCACTATAAAACAACACGAGTGCTATTAGCGATGGACCTCATAAGTTTGAACTTTGGTCAAGTGATGAGGACAACGCCCGAGTTGGCACCCTCTCTCAAAACTACTAGGCTGCGGCAATCGGTGGACTTTGAGCTTCAACAGTGTCCACAAGCCCCACTACATTGCTGGTCTTTAGTGGTGCTATGGCTCGAACTCATGACACGTAGTTCAAGAGTGCGTGACCATAACCACTAAGCTACCGTGGCCTATTGACGTAGCTAGCTCTGAATAGGCCCTGTGTCAAAATTCCTTTGGGGCCCTTTTTAGATATGGGAGCTTTGTTAGTGAACTGTAGCTACACATGTTGGGATTTCTGTGGCTTGGGGGGCGTCGTATCATTAAGAGGGCTACGCCCCTGCGTGGCCCTCTTCTTGGGCGAGGTTGATAAAACCACATTGTGGCCGAAGTAGTGTAGTGGTCAAGGCAACGGACTTGTGGCCGGCGTGTCATGAGTTCGAGCCCAGTACTTCTGAGAGGGGAGTGTAGGGGGGCAATGCATGCTAAATCTGTCGATGCTCAAACGTCCTCCCGTTGGTATGGTGTGGAAGTTAGGAGAGTGTCATCCTCGTCATTTGACCATGGTTCAAAATTACGAGATCCGTCACCGTAAGTCATCGAGTAGTTGAATAGTGCGACGCTTATACTCCCTCACTTATTCAATAAAACCACATGATAATTAGAGGATACGGATTTTGTGGTTTGATTCACCATGACATCGTCCTATTTTTCTTTCTTGTTCCTCCTTTCATTCCCTTTTAAAAGTGAAACCAATTATTGCTATGATATACTTTTAATTCGAGCACGAAAATCCGAAAGAATTCAATACTAAATTCAGGCAATTGCAACATTTTGTAGAAAATAGGATCAATTTCATAGAAAAAAGTACAAAAAGTTCACTGTACGGATACTATACATCTCTTGAATCCAAAAGAGAAAGAGAAAGAAATTGTACAAGCCAAGTTCAAAACCGACAATTTACATCTTTGTGCATGAGATGTTGCACGTATATCGAGAGCAACCTGACTCATTGCACGTACAATTGCAACTATTGTTCATGAATCATATTCAGAGGGTTCACAGAATTATGTACTAAGGAAAAAAAGCACGGATTTTTTTTTCTTTTGAAAATTAGATCTTTTTAAGAAAATGCACTGGTTTTTTTTGGGGGGATTATTACCGGTATATATTGTGAAAATATTTCATTAGATAGAATTATTTTATTTACGTACCATTGTAAAAAAGTATGGAAAAGGAGTTAGCGGAAGTGTTACACAATTTGTTCTGCCTTTTTCCAATATATAAATATGCAACAGAATTTTTTTTAAAAAAATTTAAAAGGCTTTTTGAATACATATGGGACTTTACATAAAAACACATGCAAATATTTTAAGAATTTTTTAAGGCCCTGTGGTCGAGTGGTAGCGTATTGTGCTTCCACACCACAGGTTCGAGGTTCTATCCTCGGGCTGGGCAAGGTCGACTCAGCCTTTCATCCCTCCTGAAGTGGGTCGATAAATGAGTACCAAGCTTTCTTGGTGACTTAAACACTGGGGTCTCGCTTCGGACTGACCACCTGATCGGGACATCTGCTCCTGCAACTCAGCGCCCATTGGTCACGTACACTGCGATGGGCACAGTAGGCCTTAGCCCTCATTGGCTGTTGCTCTACTGAGTTTGAGTAGAAATTAGAAAAACAATATGAAAACACAAGTGTTTATTTGTTTTATTTGCCAGTTTTATTTGAGGGTGTAAATATCACAAAAAAATAATTTGTAACTTATAAATTATAACAGTATATACAGAGTCACAAAAAAGTATTGGTACATCTTATTTATTTAAATCGGTATTCAGTCTGTAGTACTATAACAAATTTTTGACAGGCAACCTTAAAAAACATAATGCATCATTTGTACTGTCATTAACCCTGGAACGTAACTTATTGCACAAATTACTAGCTGTCGAAAACGCTCTTTCGCTAATTGGTGGTACTATTAGCAACGCGCGATATACTTTTTCCAAGTGTATCGACTTGGAATCTAATCTATTTATATCTAATCTAATCACTATCTAATTGGCTTAAACCTGCAAATTAATTTTTGTGTGTCAGTGAATTCTACTTAATAACCAGAACTGTATCAGCTCTACTTCCAATGAAACTAGCTGTTGAGGCATTTTGAAGGGGTGATTCTAATTTATAAACAGCTAATACAACAATAAATTTCATGTTGTAGTCCCTGAAAGGACAGCACACATCACTATCTGAAGAATTATATATTACATTGAAAAACTGCACAGAAGGAAGGCAAATCGAAATCGAAAATTTCTTACGGTATTTACATCATTATAATGATTTTGATGCATTATGATTTTTAAGATCACATTTCAAAAATTTGTAATAGTACCATAGACTGAATAGTGATATTTACACTTTTTTGTGTGATTTAAAAAAATAAAAAGTTCCTTTACTTTTTGTGATTCTTTGAATATATACTGTTATAATTTATAATTTACAAATTATATTTTGTGATATTTATACTGTCTGATAAAACTGGCAAATAAAACAAAGAAACATCTGTGTTTTCTTTGTTTTTCTATAATTTCTACTACCGGTATTAAAACCAGTATCTCGGTATTAAGATTTTAAAAAAATACCGAATACCGGTATTAAACTTTTTTTTTTAAAAAATCCCTATCTCCACCTCCATGCTTCAGCATGCAAGTGCTTGCGTGGAAGTATAAATCGGCTTCATGTTTATGTACTTTGGTATATTTTGATGGTACTGAATCATAAGCTCTAATTAAATATTTCAATAAACAACTTGAAATTATTCGACCAAAAATTGGAATGGAGGAAAATCGATGCAGAATTTACAAAAAATTGATGAAATCTATACCAAGACGTTTAAAAGTTGTTGTGGACACTAATAGATATCCTACTAAGTACTATTTTTTGAAAATTTTTTAATTTTTTAAATAGTAGTTATACTATGTTTAAAAAATTGGTTATATTATTCAATTAAGAAAAAGTTGCAGATTTCATAAAAAAATTACAATTCTGATACATTAATTTTTATTAGATGAAAACATTAAATTTTATAAAAAATTGCAAGTGTACAAACACTTTAGTGGGTTACTGTATATACAATACATCGCATTTCTTGCACTCAAATTACATTCAATATGAAAATTTTACATTTATTTTGATTAAAAAAAAAGCTTTCAATCAATATATTTTTATTTCTGTCCTCAAAAAATATACACACAAATGTATAGACCAAGATAATGTGTTTTCAACTTTGTGTGAATTAGTAGTTTTTGTATCCCTATTCATACGAAGCGTCGGTGGTATAACGGTTAGCATAGCTGCCTTCCAAGCAGTTGACCCGGGTTCGACTCCCGGCCGACGCAAGTGATTTTTTTTTCATCTGCATTTTTAATTTTAAAATAAAATGATTATAAATACAATGTCAATTTTTTTTTGTTCAATTATAAAAAAATCACATGTTTCAGAAAAGT
Source organism: Trichonephila clavipes (assembly GCA_019973935.1). Lineage (NCBI taxonomy): Eukaryota > Metazoa > Arthropoda > Arachnida > Araneae > Nephilidae > Trichonephila > Trichonephila clavipes. The sequence continues at coordinate 19,698 of BMAU01020834.1, read as the reverse complement.
GATCTGTCTCTTATCTTTACTTAACTTTTTCTACAGGTTTTTTCTAAACAAACACAATATAAGGAAATATAAACAAAAGAAAATTTTTCTCTTCCATTTTTGTTAAATAAATCCATCGTATCAGTTAAAAGCTTACTAATGAGATAAAGAATTTTGCTACAAGAAAACAAAACAAAAAAATATTTGTTTCGATAAATAAATTTCCGGAAAATTTCTAAATTATTCCTTTCCACGGAAAAATATTACGAGTTAATTGGTTTTCAATTTCAATCTAGCACTATCATAAATTAGACATTTAACGATGCATTAAATTCTACATCTGTGAATTTTTATGAAGTTCAGTGGATAAAGTAAAATATTAGAGCTTCCTAATTATTAAAATTTGGAAGTTCAATGGTCAAAAAACTGACAGTTTTTAAAAAGGTGAAATTTATAGAATTCCCTTATTGTTATATATTTACTAGGAAGGTAAAATATCTTACCCCTAAATATTTGTGTTTCCTTTTTTTTTTTTAATTCTTTTCTTCCGAGTTCTCATTTTAAGGAAATTTACAATCATAAACTAAAATCACTCCAACAAGTCTGAGTTAAATTGAGTTATTTTGCTGTTTTGGATTTATATATAATACCAATATTGCATTATTTCATTAAAAAAAAAACTGTAGCTACTGCTTCTGTCAAAAAACTTCTAGAATTCTAGAAATTAACATTACAAATCTTGCCAATCCGTCAAAGAAAAAAAGTTTTTTTTTTTTTAAATCGTTTGGCGATAGTGTCAGCTTTTTTTTTTTTTTTTTTTTCCAATTTAGTATTGTATTGAGATTTTATTTAGTAGTCTCAATATATGGGTCACATGGTCCCAGGTAACAACCAACAAACTGAATACCAATGATTCAAACAATTATTTACAAAAATTAGAAACATTCGAACATGTACAGTTATTTCATATTTGTATTTCAATCGGTTAGAAATGAATGTTATCTTTTGAAATATAAATAAGAGAAAGAGTTCGGAAAAAATAACTTGAAAAATGTTGCATATAAAAAAAACTTTATTAAACTTTAATGAAGGTTTACTCTTAAACTAGGAAATAGATCTTATATTATTTATGAATTCAATTTTAACTAAAAAATTAAGAAATAAATTTTTATGTATGTGCATTTCAAAATTATACTAAAAAATTTTAAAATTATATTCATGAAGAAAATGTACACTTCTAACTTCCTCGATAGTTATTTAATTTATTTTTGAACATTTTTTTTTAAATAAATTTCATTCACGGGAATGGAAACGAATTTTTTTTCTGCAGTGCTGCCATCCATTAACTTTAATTCATACTAATACAGTAATGGCCAAAATTGGGGACCCTTTTTTTAAAAAATTGTATGTTTTTTACGTTTGAATGCTTATAGAAAATTTAACGTAGCACAAAATGCAAAGTATTTTACATAATTTTAAAGATAATTTAATACTAAATTCAATACAAAAAAGGAAATTCAAATATGAACAACGAAGAAAAGGTTATGCTGCAATAACTGTCGATATGTATAAGATGATGATAGCAGGGTTGCCTTTATCATTTATTACAGCTTTGTATCGATTTTTCATTGATCTGGAAATAGTTTTAATCTATTTCTTTATTGTTACATGATGCCAGGATACAGTTATATCCTCAATTAGTCCCTTTTTATTTCATGGGTACCTCATTCGGACAAGAGTTTCCAAACGTTGCCACAAGTTTTCGATAGGAGTGAGGTCAGGACTATTTCCTGGCCAGGATAACAATGATACTTAGTCAAAAAGCAATGTCATCAAATAAAAGAGTAGATTAGACACATGTGTGATTAGAAACCGGTATTTCCTATGTTAACATTGCATAACAGGTGGGTAGTTTAGTAACTACATCGGCAGACAGAAAGTTTTGTTTAAAATGTCAGGAGACAAATTTAACAAAAAAAAGCAGGAAATGGCCGAAAAAGGTACACCAAATCTGTTGATGAAAGAAAAAAATACTATGTTTCAGAGATAAAAGAATTTCATAGACATCCATCAGAAGTGATCTGAGTAATGCTCTGGTGTTTCTGTCAGTTCAAAAACAATCAGAAGTAGATTAGCAGATGTAAGACTAAAAGGTAGAATTCCATGAAAACAGCCGTATCTCAATTTTCTGCAGCGTTAAAAGGGACTACAGGGGGCAATGGAACCCATTAATTGGACAAATGATTATTGGTCACAAGTTATATAGGGGGACAAAACTAAAATATCGTTATTCGGTAGTGATAGCCTAAAATATGTAAAACGTAGAAGAGCGGAAACTCTACATCCTGACTAAATCCAGGCAACTGTGAAGTACCCACATAGTTTTATCATTTAGTCATGCATATCAGTAGGTGGTATCGGTTGCAGTCATATCATCGATGGAACACCGAATGTCATAAAATACATTGACACTATTCTAGAACTCAAACTTGTGCCTTCCACCAGGGATATATTTACCAACAAATGCTTCATTTATTTTTCAGCAAGATCCTTCTCCTTGCCATACAGTAAAGTAATTGAAAGACTGGTACCGTTCTAAGAACATTGAGTTGTTGTCCAGGCTAGAAAACAGTCCTGACCTCACTCCTATTGAAAATTTGTGGCAGCGTTTGAAAACTTTTGTCCGAATGAGGTACCCATGAAATAAAAAGGTGCTAATTGAGGATAAAATTGTTTCCTGGCATCATGTCATAACGAAGGAAGAGCTTAAAACTATTTTCAGCTCTATGGAATATCGATATGAAGCTGTAATAAAGAATAAAGGTAACCTCACTAAGTTCTGATAACTCACTGGTATCATCAGTATCTAACGTGCATCGACAGCTATTGCAGCATAACCTTTTTTGCGTTGCAAATACTTGAATTTTCTTTTTTGTTTTGAATTTAGTATTAAATTCTCTTCAAAATGCTATAAAATACTTTGCATTTTGTGCAACGTAAAATTTTCTATAAGCATACAAACTTAAAAAGCCTAAGAATTTAAAAAAGTGTCTAAAATTTTGTGGCCACACTACTGTATATATTTTACAGCGAGCCGTCTTACCAAATTGTTGAAAATAACACTTAATTAGGAACACTTTCTTCAACTAAAAGAATCTTCCGACATTAATCTATTTCGATTTAACTAATGAATAAAGAACAGTTTGTTTTATACCTACGTTTTATTGTATGTGAATCAAACTGTCTTTCTTGAAATAGGAATTAATACGAAATGATTATTACTGTGTTATAAAGTGAAAAATTATGCATTTATAAAATATTTCTATAATGATGCATTTTATTAAATGGATTTTTTGGGTCATAACTTTATGAACTTAAATTCAGATATTGCTTCAAACTGCAAAATATGCGAATAGTGTAAGCGGAGCAATCATAGTCAAGAATTCTTAATTCGCTTTATATATTGCAGTCGAATCATGGGTTCGGATCCTGATTTCTCTAAATACTACTCACGAAATAGTTAATGTCGAGATGGTGATTAAAACTGCTGAGTAGGATATGAGCTCAATAGTTATTCTTGTCACTTTATGAAAAAATTACGAGGTCCCTTGACGATATCCATCAAGTAACTTCTCAGAACGACATAAATTTGTCTGAAAAGAAAATGTTTCCCTTGTGGTTTTTGTTCTTCAAAAGTATAATGAAATAGTTAACGATAAATTAGATTTTTATTGTAAAAGCAGTAAATCTCTAAAATTCACATCGTTAAATAGAATTATGTAGTTACATACTGTCTCTAATTCAGATCCAAGAAAAAGCAGCTCTTTTTCCTGAATGATGAAATTTTCCCTGGGCAATTCTAAAATTTTTAACCTAAATTTAAATTAAAAGTGCCAAATTTTTACAGTAAATTTTTGTAGATTATCGACTTATGTATGTATTTCTGGACTTCTTCCTATTTTTTGGTCCCACCTTTCACGTAACTTCGGAATGTTACAATAAAAATAGAAGATCTTTCTCATAATTCAACTACAATATTCGAAATAAGGATCTAGAATTTATTGATAATAAAACTTTAAACATTATCGCGTGAGATAATCAATCAAGATTTAGAGCTTTAACATCACAACAACTAATATTACTTGTAACGGATCCAACAACAACCACAAGCAGACTCAGAGACTAATCCTAACCTTGGAGCTAGCAGCAACTAGGCTACTTAGATAGCCATAAAACGCGATATTTACACTGCTGGCGATTAAAATTGCTACACCAAGAAGGCGACATGCTACAGACGTGAAATTTAAGCGAAAGGAAAGTGCTGTGACATGCAAATGATTTGCTTCACAGCTCATTCAGACAAAGCAGAGGCTGGTAGAAACACCTACAATGTGTTCAAATGAGGAAATTCTTCAGTCGGTTTCTCATACACAAATTGTATTTGAACGTCATTACCTGGTAAAAAGTTGTCGTGATGCCTCGTGTAAGAAACAGAAATGCTTAAAAGCACGTTTCTGACTTTGATAAAGATCGAATTGTAGCGTACTGGGATTGCGGTTTACCGTATCGCAGCTCGCGTCGGTCGAGATCCAATAAGTGTTAGTAGAATATGGAATCGATGGGTTCAGGACGGTAATACGGAACGCCGTGCAGGATCTCAACGGCCCCCTATCAATAGCAGCCAAGAACACAGGCATGTTACCCGCAGGGCCTTAATGGATCGTGCAGCCACGTCACGTGTTATGAGTCAAGAATTGAGGTCGCTTGCAAGACAAGTGTCTGCACGAACAGTTCGACAAAGTTTGCTGCAGCATGGACTCTCAGCTCGGAGACCATGTCTGCAGTTACCTTTGACGCTGCATCACAGACAAGAACGTCTTCATCTGTGTGATCAACGATGAACCTGAGCGCACGAATAGCGAGACGTCATTTTTTTCTTAGATAAATCCAAGTTCTGTTTGCAGCATCAAGATGGTCATATCCGTGTTTGACGACATCGGGGTGAACGCACATTGGCAGCGTGCATTCGCCATCATCATACTGGCCCGTCACCTGGCGTGATGGTAAGGGGTGCTATTGGATACAAGTCTCGGCCACCTGTTGTTCGATTTGACGGCACTTTGAATAGTGCACGTCACATTTCTGGTGTATTATGACCCGTGGCTCTACGCTTTATTTGAGCCCTGAGAAACCCTACGTTTCAGCAGGATAATGCACCACTGCATGTTTCCGGTATTGTACACACGGAAAATGTTCGACTGTTTCCCTGGCTTGCATGTTCACCAGATCCTTAACCAATAGAAAACGTCTGGTCAATCGTTGCCGACCGACTGGCTCGTCACCATATGCCAGTCACTACAGTTGATAAGCTGTGGTATTGTGTTGAAGCATCATGGGCATCTGTACATGTACATGCCATCCAATCTCTATTTGACTCAATGCCCAGGCGTATAAAGGCTGTAAGTACTATCAGAAGTGGTCGTTCTGTGGGTACCGATTTCTCAGGATCTGCGCATCCAAATTTTTTGAAAATTGAGAGAATCACTTATTTCCAGTATAATATATTTGTCTAATAAATATCATTTTGATATCTGCATTTCTTCCTGGTGTAGCAATTTTAATAAAGAGTTGTGTATTTCTTTTCGTATTTTTTTGTACAGTGATGTCTATATAAATAAGTACTAATGTATACTATATAGCTAACCATGTCATCACTATTACATAATATTTTTAACTAAAATAGAAATTCCTTTTTATTTCACAAAATTTTCATTTATTTATAATTCCATGTTAGTCTGGAAAATATATAATAGAAATTATTTCACGGATTGTGATAAAAAAATGAAAAGGAATAAAGAACTTTTTAATAATGAGAAGGAAAAAAATTGTTGAAAAAACTTTATGCATTATGTCAGAGAGAGAAACATCTTTTAAATATTTCACCTGTGTCTGTTCCTCTCCTTTTTTTTCTTTTGTAAAAATAGTGAAAACCAATAAATTTAAAAACCTCAATATTGCAACTTCACACACAAAATCAAATTTTATTTTTAATTAACAAAACTCGGGAATAAAATGACAAATTAATAGCTGAAATCTGAAAAGTTAAACTATTAATGATTGAAAATCAATGTTTTAAAAAGTAAGCATATGTTATGAAGATAGAATATAACTTAAATTTTCAGTTAATACTGTTGAATGATAAATTCTCTTTAATTTCAATGGCAATTTAATTCGAGAATTGGATTTTGGAAAATCGAAAAAACTCGAACTGCATTTTCTATTTGACGAACTTTTTCCCTTGTGATTCGATTTTTTTTCTCCCTATTTTAAAAATATATTTCTGGACATTTCAAATTATTCTCTTTTAACACATTTTATGGTGATCAATGTCCTTGAACTGGTTTTACCAAGTTCCTAGCTCGTTTAGAGCAGTTGTCTTCAAACTGTGTTCCACGGAACCTTGGTGTTTCACCACAAGTCACAATATAAAAATTAAAAAAGAAACTTATTAAGTTTGTATAGTTACAAGCATCTAAAGTTCATCCCATTCATTAAATCTAAAGATTTTATTTATGTAAAATAACTTTATTTTGCAACACTTAAAAACATTATAAAAGAATATTAAAATGTTTTATCTTTTTATACATATACTTCCTGCTAGATTGCGAATATTCTATGGTTTGCTATTTCGGGTTTCATGAGATAATTTTATGCTCGTTAGTTAGCACAACGTCTTGCAAAATAAATGGTTTTCTAATGGAAAATGCACTTTTTTGCATTTGTGGAAAGAAACACCTATAATGAAGGAGGGGAAACAAATTACCAACAGCTTCGATGTTAAAATCTAAATTAAAGCAAGAACAGCTTTAAAATTTTAGGTTGCAAATTCAAGAAAAATACACAGTATTTCTGAGGCAGCTATAAACATTTTAATGCCGTTCAGAACATTGTGTTTAAGGGAAATATATTTCTCAACGCTTGTGGCTACAAAAACAAAATCTAAAAATAAATTAAATTGGGAATATATAATGTGATTGTATTTAATCTCAAAAGATCTAGACTTTGACAGTTTGCACCCCAATTACTAAATATAATGTATGAGTAGGTTTACACTTGGATCACAAATTATTATTGAATAAATTCTATTAAAGATTCATATTAGCATTTTTTAATAATAAATGCGATATTTTTTAAATTGCCTTTGCATAAAGTATCTATAACATATTGATCTACTTTAATTATTATTTTGAGATATATTTTTCGAAGTATGTATGTGTAATGGGGTTCCACATGAAAATATTTTCTAGTTCTAAGGGTTCCACGAAAACACATTTAAGTTCTTAGGGGTTCCATGAGTTGAAAAAGTTTAAAGCCCACTGGCCTAGAGCAATAAAAGTGCATAATTTTTCAAAAATACACTCAGGAACATTGAAAATAGCGACCCAAGGAGGAAGCTAATTACAATCGCAAAACTTTGCAAATAAGTACAGCGTAATGTGATATGCAAATGATCCAAGTTTTGTGCCAATACGCATGCTCATACACGCCGAGGTGGCGCTACAATCAGGAAGAGGGTGCTATATAAGCCAGCGCAAATTCCAAGATTCATAAACGTGACGATTACCCACCGATTGTAGGAAGACTTTGGTAAGCGAAACATGCCAGGTAAACGTGCTAGAAGACATTTCTCACAGTTAAGCGAGTTTGAGAGAGGCCTGATCATCGGGATGAAAACTGCAGGCTGGTCGACGCGCCACGTTGCTGGCCAGGTGGATCGTTCGGAGTGTGCCGTTAGAAATTGTTGGGAGCAGTGGACATAAGAAGGTACACACGCGCGGAAAACCGGGTCTGGAGCGACCAAGAAGACCACGAGGAGAGAGGATTGTGCAGCAAGCACTTGTGGACCCCACAGTGACTCGTTCAACGATACGAGCAGACGTAGCAATTGTTCCACAAACAATTTCCAGACACCTTGTAGAAGCAAATCTTAAATCCAAGCCCCCTTTCCGTGCACTCCCTTTAACACCGGCAACTGCGTCTACGGTGGTGCCAAGCCAAATCAATGTGGAATGTCACAGATTGGCAAAAGGTTGTGTTTAGTAATGAATTCCGGTTTGTTTTGGGGACAGATGATAACCGTGTACGGGTGTGGAGGCGCCCTGGTGAGCAGTACAATTCCCCCCACACTGTTCTACGTCACACTGCCCGCACAGCTGGTGTAATGGTCTGGGGGGCCATAGCCTATGATAGCCGCTCCACTTTAATTGTGATATGTGGAACCTTAACGGGCCAACGTTACGTTGATGATATTCTTCGACCCCATGTAGGACCTTTCCAAAATGGTCTCCCAGGGGCAATTTTTCAGCAAGATAATGCTCGTCCGCATACAGCAAGAATTGCTCAAGACTTCCTACGCCATTTTCAGACTCTTCCATGGCCGGCCCGCTCCCCCGATTTGTCCCCTGTAGAGCACGTGCGGGATCAGCTAAAACGGCAGATGCCATCGTGTCACTCTGTACATGATTTAGAGTTGGCTGTTCAAGATTTGTGGGCCCATCTGCCTCAGGACAACATAAGGTGTCTAATCAACTCAATGCCGGACCGTGTGGTGGCATGTATTGCAGCTGGAGGTGGTCCAACACGCTATTGAAGTTGCCCAGTTTTAATGTCGTTGCACTCCCTGTATTCGTTTGTCTTGTTTTTGAGATCAAGTGAATCTCTCATCTGTGTCATTTTGTGTATTAAATTTCATTTCAATCCGATGCTTTCTTCTTGGGTCGCTATTTTCAATGTTCCTGAGTGTAATTAACAGACATTATCAGTAATTAAATTTAAGTACTAATGTAGATATGCTTAAAATTACTTGTAAGCTCCCAATTAGAAAATGTCAATAAAATTCTTTCATTAATTTTAATATTAAATTATTTTTAAAATAGAAAATACAGTGCATTCTCTACAAGATAATGTATTTTTCCTTGCAGATTTCTTTTTGATGGGTAAGATTTGTAAAATAAATAGATATTAATTTACAAAAAAAATGAGAATAATCACTTTTTTTAATATATAGTTTATGAATATAAAATTTGTTTAAAGATGAATCTCTATTTAACAAATTTCCCACATAACAAACTTTTCTTCAGGATTTAGCAACTTCATTAAATAGAGATCCGACTATATATGAAGAAAGAACAAATCTTCCTCAGACATAACAGAATGAATGAAAAAATTTTTTAAAAGATTAAGTACATGAGTTCAATACAAAATAAAAACTAAGTAGTTAGTCAAACTTCAGTATAAATCATCACTTGCATTAAATAATTTGTTAAATAATGAATATATTAATGAAATATATATGCAATAAAATTACCCATTTTAAATATTTTTTTTTTCAAAAGAAAAAAAATTAAATTTATCATTTACAATACTGTGTAGATATGCTGAATAATAGAGAAATAGGTTAAAATCAATAGAAAAAAAATCTATCAGTTAAAATATATTAATACAAAGCCAATAAAAGTATTTTATTAGGAATTTTTTCTGTGAAAAAACATAGAATTTGTGATACAGTTTCACATATATATTACATTGGACAGGTTTAACAATAGAATATTCTTTATTAATCCTTAACTTGGTAATAAAGTATTCCAAGATGAAAGTTAATAACAGTTACAAGCTATGATTTGTATTAAGAAAGATTATAGTGAATGTGTTATATACAATTAAAGAGCAAACTGTTGATTTTGGCATGAGTATTTGATTTAACCCGTTAGCTCACAGCTACATCATGTACAGATTGGGATGAAAAAGAATTCCTCATCAAGCCAGTTGTTGAATGCTTTTATTACAGTTCTTTGCATCTAAGCAGAGGTAGCCTAGTGGTTATGTTCATGAGCTTGTGGTCGATGTGTCCTGAGTTTGAGTCCCAGTAGCACTGAAGATCCACTGAGTAGAGGGCTTGATGCACATTAAATCTGTCATAGCTCAAAGTCCTTGAATTGGCATGGAGTTGTAGTTTGGAGGTTCCAGCTCAGAGATGTCAACCTTGTTAATTGACCTTGTTTCAAAATTATAAGATCTGTTGCTTATAGCCATCATGTTGCATTATAGTACGATGTTAATAAACACTCGTTCACTCCTTTGCGATTCGCAGGAGTTGCCACAAAATAAAGGAAAAAATTCAGCATCAAAAAAACTTTATGTTCATGCATAACTTAAAAACATATGGGTACAAATTAAATAAGTGTGATAATGAAAAGTTTGGACTTTGATAGAACATTTACACCAATGTTCAACTTATAATTCAATATAATACAAAAGAAATAGGGAAATATGAATACAATTCTACTTTCTGAGAAATAAAAACATCAAGGAAGTTAACATATATAAATAATCAATAAAAGGAGATTCCACAGTAACAGATTTAAAAAAATAATAGTTTACCTTAAATGATATTACAGAATATAAAAATAAGGAGTAGGAATAAAAGGAATACATATAAGATGAGATAAAACATTTTTAAAAAATTACAAATTAGAATCCTTTGTTTTTTGAGTAATCAAATCCATTTTTTGGCATAATTATTCAAATTGACATATCAAAATTTCTTTCTTTTTATTTTAAGAGAGGGCTAGTAAAAGTAATACTAGCTAGCAAAATTCTTTTTTATTGATTTAATATTTATTTTTAACCGTATTAAGCTTTGAAAAACAGTTCTAAAAATAATCAAAGAAAATTTTAATAAACAGCTTATAGTAATAAGCTTCAGCATTTATATTTTACAAATATAAAAACAATTTATACAAAAATAATAAATGAAATTATACCATTTAGAAACAATGGAAAAAATTATATTTAAATCAACTTTAAAAGCTTCTAATGAAAACAACAGATAAAAAAAAATGAACAAAACATACACAGATATATATTTTTAAATGTAGGTTGTAGCTTTTTTATATAATTAGGAAATTTATACATAATTTAAAAAACATTTCAACTTTTTGTATTTTTACATATTAACAGTAACTCAATTTTGGCAATTTTCATCAGTAGATGAATTTTCTAGAGAATCACTGTCCGTATCATCTACATTTACTGGTGCCTCACTCGCAGGTACAGTTGCTGGTATCTGTCGTATACCAGCAATACCCTTTTTTGGAACAGATACTAAATCCCGTTTAATGCGACGTCTACGATAAGAATCACATCTTCTCATTTGAAGATTTTTCTGAAAATCTATTATGTACAGGAGCCCTGCTATAAGAACTTCACACCTACAAGAAGAATATATATTTGTTACAACCCTTCCATAAAAATAAAATTTGTAAAAATCATGATTACGTATGAAAAAACTGTTACAAATTATCATTTCCAATTTTTGGCATTTTTTAGATAATTAAAAGATTATGAATTTTTATAATTTATTTTTGTATTCAATATCTTATCTATATTTTAAAAATGCAGTATGTTTCATGTATTGGTCAATACTATTTGTGCAAGTTTTCTACTTGGATATTAGCACAAACAGTATACTCCATAACATAAAAAAGGGACATGATCAGAGCTAACAGCTCACCACAATATAAACGTACTCAATTGGTAGGAAATCTAGTGCCAGGGAAGTGTTGGAGAAGCACAAAGATAAGCAGTTAGGCATTATCCTGTTGAAATGTAAACCTAGCCCCCTCCCCCCAAAAAAGAGGACATAAAAATCTTATCAATGATCCCTGCAAGGCAGTAAACATTTTAAGGATGACAATTAAAGGAGTTCGACTATCAAATTAAATGTCATCCTGTACCATAACAACTTGGTTTGCATGGTGGGCAACAGTGAGGTGAGTATAAACATGAAGGGCCATGCACTGTCGAAACAGTCCAGTTTGCAGTGAGCTAAGAAATGATAAAGCTGCATCAGAGACACTTTACTAGTGTCTCAATGAGTATTTGAAAATAATTTAAAATATTAAAGGCCTTGTTACACCTACCTTTAAGATCTTGTATATGAATACGAAAACTACACTTCTTGTGCCTAATAAGTTATACAAGAGATTCCAAGACAAATCTAAACATTCAGTTTTGTAAACCCAGACCATCAATACAAGTTGCTACATTACAGTAAATAGCTTAAGATAAGAATCCCTGCATGCATTGGTTCGAGTATATTATAGATGATCTTTGATTTTAATACAAATGTAGGGAATTGGTTGATTTAAAAATGATCATATCCAATTCACACAACTTTTTAAACAATTTTATACGTATATGTTGCATAATAATTCATTAAAAAAGTTCTGGCTTAGTTTGTAAACATTTGTAAAAGAATTACTTCTACACTTAAGTTAATGTGAGAGAGTGAATTTTTTAAATCTATGTCTGCAGGTGACCGTGTTGGTAAATGAATGTATGTACGTGAGCTGTCATTTAGAATGGCGAGATCCAGATTGGATACCATCCATTCAATAATCACTTCCCTAGAGTTATTATCATAGCACCCACATTGCAATGTTAATAAAAATACACTCTTATGCTACTAAGGCAGTGCTCCGCAACCTTTTTATTACCATGGTCCAGCCAATATTTGATAATTTTACTGCGGCCCACAGAGGGTGGTACATTGATTGCTTCATTTTAGATTGTCTTAATTTAATATTCTCAATTTAAATGTATTTAAATATGCCTTCAGAATAAAATACAGATACACCAAACAATGAATAGAAAGTGAGTTTACATAGAATATACAGGGATTTCCGTGAAATGTTGCACAAACCTGAGAAAAATATACCACAGTAAATAGAATGAAAATAATTTTATGTTCCTTGGTAGGCCCAGTACCATTTGATCTATGGACCGGTACCAGTCCACAGTTTGAGGGTTGGGTACCACTGTACTACAAGGTTACTAGTGATGAACCTCATAATTTGGATCCAAGGTCAAGTGATAAAGACATTTGAGTGGGCACTTTACTCTCCAGGCATCCACATCCTCACCCCCGTGAAGAATTTAAGCTTTAAAAGTTTTAACACATATCAGTTCTTCTAAAAGGCAGGTCTTCAATGGCATCCAGGATTCAAACCCATGATTCAAGGCAGTGAACACTTGGCTACTATAATCTCTTATAGAAGTGAAATAAGTTTCCTCACATCTGCATATTTTGCTCTTATTCATTTATTAAAAAACTTCTTAAAAGTATAGAAAATAAAATTGACATTTCAGTTTTAATACATCCTATAATTTAGATTAATGATTTTGTTTCACATCTTTTATTTAATATTCAATATCAGAAAGTTTCAAGCATAACCATTTTTATCACTATTATTTATCAGCAATAAAATTTTACATTCTTCAGGGGGAAAATGCGATCATTTCATCATGGCTAAAAAATACTAACTAAAAGACAAATAATAGAGAAATGAAATGCAGAAATCTCCAAAGTTACACAAAAAGAGGGATAAAAAAACATGGCAAAAGTTTAAACACAAGTTAAAATAACTACGCATTTATAAAAATGTCACTTTTAAAATTTAACTTAAATGAAGAATTTTAAATAAAACTAACATGAAGAATTTTAGATTTAATTATTTAAGAAAACATTAATAGAGAGTTTCTGACTAGAACAAGAAACAATGAGGAACTATGAATCTATGGTAGTTGAATAAGGCCAGATTTGAGTCTTAATCAAGAACCATCAACTTACTGTTGTTCTCCATTTTTGTAAGCGGTTTCAATTTCGAGGCTTGTGCGATCATCATACTGCCACCAACCATTTCTTCCTTCATAAAACCACTGATAAGAACCTTCAAAAGCTACTGATGATTGTGCAGCAGATATCAAAAGAGGATTGTCTAAGTAGTTTACTGGGATTTCCTGAAAATTTAAAAATCATCAAAATGTCAACAGACAGTAAGAAACTTGAAATGAACTTTTTCTAATAATTCTTAAATTTGACAAAAACAGTACATTTATTAATTATTTTAGTACAATTATTCACATTTTAATCCAATTTTTACTTTCGACAATAAACACTGTAATGGAAAAAGTTAATATTTTTCAGATGAATATGCCATTGCAATAAAAAGTTTATTTCTTTGTAAAATAGAATGAAATGTGTGTCACATAAAAGATTTACAATATCATATTTATCAATCACTAAGTCAATAAATGTTATATGAATTTTAAATACATTAAAATGCTTAGCATTTTCAGGAATACCTGGGGATAAAATTGGAACTAAATATAAAAGCTAAAAACTATTTTATTCAAAGTACTTAAAAATAAACTTTTGGAATTGATATATTAAAAAATAATAGTGATTTAAAAGTAAAAAAGAGAAAATAGAAATAAATATATTTTAAAGCAAATGTAACTTTCTATGTAACAGAGAGAAAACTTTTTTTTTAAATAAATATATAAATTAGTAACTATTATAAGATAAGACATTATTTGCACTATACAGAATTTTAAATTAAACTAGAAGTTTTGGGCCATGTTGATCAAGAGTTTCATGAATTAGATATAACAATAGTGGTTAAATTACCTACCATCAACCATAATTATATGCATAATAACATTTAAATTCTTCATTTTCCCAAGATGAAGATTAGAATGAACGAGTGACAGTCATATTAACATCACACAATAAAGCAACATAAGGAATATTGGGGACGGACCTCATAATTTTGATGGATTCAAGAATGAATGGTTCTATTGTAACCCATACAACAATCTGTATTAAGCGTTAAACATAACAAAACAACCTGAATTTATTCAATGTAGGCTGGTGGGTTCTGTTGCCTACATAGGAAGGTGCAAACATTTCATGAATAGGTGCAATTTACACATGAAAGATTCCATTTAATTTGCATAAAAGCTCTCTTCACAGCTAGAAATAAAAGCTGTTTTTAGCTCTGAAAAAAAATCTCAACTCCCATATGAAAATACACAGAACTTATGTAGAATAAAAGAAAAAATGTTGGACACGTGAAAAAGAAGTTTCAACACAAAATAAAATCGGGGTAAGTAAATGATTTCAAATTGCGTCAAAGATGATTTTTGGATGAAATTTTCTTGTCATTTGATAGAGGCTCTAAGAACATTTTTGTGAAGACAACAAGCCAGGAAAAATACAGTTTTACAGTAGTTTTGTACTGTATAGAGCAGGGGTGGCCAACCTGTGACACACATGCACAGTGCGGCAAGGCAGAGTTGTAACAGTGTCACATAAAGACTTACTGAAAAGCTTAAAAAAAAATAATAAATAACAATTTTTTTTAATAATTCTATTGAAATATGGTTTTCTCAGACAAAAAAACATTCAAAATTTTAAGTACATTTAATTAATTGAATAACAAAAAATTATCACGCAGAGTAAGTACTCCTTCATTGTTGTGTACACTGGCTTTCCAATGGCTGCTCCATGAGATTTTGGGATTTGCGGATGTGTCCTTTAAAATATCTGGAAGAAAACAATCATTGCTACTCAAGAATGTAGGTTGGCTAACGGATTTAGCTCTTCTTACCGATATTATGGAGTATTAAAATTTAAATTTAAGATTTTCCTTAATGTAGTTGGCAGTGTATCTTTTTTTATAAGCAAAATTTTGCCTTTTTTGTCTCAATTTTAGAGAAAAAAAAGATTACCATACTTCACAATAATGCAGGAGCTATCTACCAAAGTTAATAATCTTCTGAACTATGATAGATTTAAAAATTTATTAACCATTTTGAAGGATTCATTCAGTGCTAGGTATGATTATTTTCAAGATGATAAAGAAATGCTGATCTTTTCACAAATCCTTTTTCAGTTCCTCTGAAAGACATTAATTGTTCGCTTCTTCTTCTTTATAAGTGTAACAACCTCTTACAGGTCTTGGCTGCCTCCACAGCTCACTTCCTCCAATTCCAACAATATGCAGCAACTCTCTGCCAGTTTTTAATATTTAGAGTTTTTAAGTCATTTTCAACATCATCTTTCCACCTTGTTGGTGGTCTTCCTCTTGTTTGAGATCCCATAGGATTCTTAAAAGTGTAAGCTCTGATCTGGTTGTTTTCAGGGCTTCTCCAGATGTGGCCGAGCCATCTCAATCTGTTACTTTGGATCACTTGAGTAACTTGAGGTTCTTTGTAAAGCCTATATAGCTCGAAATTATATCTAGTATGCCAACATCCTTGATCTTTAACAGGCCCAAATATAGTTCTCAGTGCTTTTCTTTCGAAAGTTTCCAGAGCTCGTATAGTCTCCAAATTCAGTGACCAAGTTTCGCTAGCATACAGCAACACAGGCAAAATTAATGTCTTATATAATCTTAACTTTGTTTTTCCGCTGATAAATTTTGATCTTAATTGCTTCTTTAGTCCAAAAAAACATTTGTTAGCCGATTTTATACGGTTGTTTATTTCAGCTTTCAGCTTATTTTGGTCATTAATAATGGTTCTGAGGTATTTGAACTCACTAACCCTTTCAAAAGAATGACCATTTACACAAAAAGAGGTGTTGTTTACAGAAGAGGGCAGTGTTTCCATGAACTTTGTCTTATACTCATTGATAGTGAGGCCCATGACATTAATTGTTACCCACTTGAAATTCAAATCAAAATTATTGACCCACAGCACCATATTACACTAGAAAGCAAATCTACCGAACTTATTTCAACTGAAAATGATCGTAATTATATTGAATTTTGAAAATTTGTACTAACAAGCAATTTTCCAAATTTACACGAGCTGGCTGTGAGACATTGTTGTAGATTTGGACCAGCACATGTTTGTGAACAAATGTCTTCCAATTTGAACATAATAAAATCAAAATATATCACAAAATTAACTGATATGCACCCAAAACAAGATAATTTCAAGAACAAATCCTAATATAGATAACTTGGCAAAAAAAAATATATAAATTAAAAAAACCCATACTAACCAAATACTAATCATTTAATAATTATTTAAAGTTAAATGTTTCAAGTCATTTTTTTTTCACCAAACACAACCAATTGAACATGTAAAATGTTTATTAAAAAAACCCTAAGTTTGCACTTTTGTCTTATTTATTACATTATTTTAAAATTTCCACTACTTAGACTCGCATAAAAAAATATGCTTTGCATAAAAATACCATAATTAGCCTATAATTAATACCCACCCCCCTTTTTTTTTATTTATTGGAAAGGTTGGAAGTGGCACACATAATGTTTTTTTTTATCAGATAGTGGCACTCTTCGTAAAAAGGTTGGCCATCCTTGGTATAGTGGATGGAGCCTACTTACCTCCCATAATTATTTTTAAAAGAAAATTTCTGTCTAAGGATATAAAATTTCCAAGTGGAATTTTAGTACATACCATGAAAAAGGCTGGTAAAAATATAGAATTGAAAAAAGTCTCTGTATTTTCAATATACACTCCATGTTGGTTTAGGACTCATACGAGGCTCATCCAAAAAAGGAAGTAATACTAGGAGATCCAACCTCGATGCTTTAACCCCTATACATTTGCATATAAATCCTATTCAAAGTTAAACAGATCTAAATAGATGGAGAGGATGGTAACAGTCGTCAATGAAAAGTGTCAATTTTTTAAACAGTAGGTACTGTTACATGATAAGTGAAACACATTTCCGACAGAATATCTGTTCAAGTAATAGTCTGAGCTTTTAAAAAGGGAAGTATCAGTAACTGTATGGACGAAAAGGAGGAAGATTTTGTGTTCATAGATTATAATAGCGAAAGTGATGATTCAAGTCGGTAAACATGGATTTCACAAACTTTTTAGAAACTTTGATTCTAACATCAATTTTAAAAGATTTATGTGACCGCAGTAGCCGAGTGGTCAGGGTCGGATTATGGCTGGCCTTGTCATGAGTTCAAACCCAGTACCACTAAAGATCCGCCATGTAGGGGAGCGATGCATGTTAAATCTGTCAAGAGCTCAAATGTACTCCTGTTGGTTTGGTAGTTAGGAGAGGGGGGTGCCAGCTCAGGTGTCGTCCACATCACTTGACCATGGTTCAAAATTACGAGGTTTGTTGCCAAAAGCCCTCTTTTAGCGACGTTAATATTCACTCACTCACATGATTTTTTTCCCTTTTAAAAAAGGTTGTTTGTAAAGCAACAAAAAAAATAAGTTAAAGATTCAAAACTTTTTCACATGGTAAATAGAAAATGTAGAAATACCATTTTTTGTACACTGTTTTTTAAGATTAATGGATCCAAACATATATAAACTAACGGCAAGCAACCTATTCACGACATTATATGAAATTAAGCACATGATTGTCAATTCAGCACATACAACACATGTGAAATTAAAGTGGTCAACTTGGTGAGTTATCTTGAATGTTGGCGATTTGTTGCAATAATACATATCAAATTAACTCCCGTACTTTAGCTTTAAATATTTCTGAGATTACATTACAAATGGAAATATACAGTATTTTTGTAGGATAAAATGAAGAATGTCTCACATGGGCAAAAGGAAATTGAAATATTTCTAAGAAAAAGTACCTGTCGACACATAGCACATCGCTTGCTTTGATAAGTTACACCTTTAACACACAAATAACAAAATACATGACTACATGGTAGTTGAACAGGCTGGATACAAGGCTGAAGACAGATTGCACATTCAATTTTATTAGGAGTACCATTATCTAAAATTTAAAAGAAAAAATATCATCACTAGGTTTTTTTTAATATATCAAATTAAACTATACAATATTACCTTACAGGTTTTTAATTAATAAATAAACTTATAATTTAAAGTGAACAAAAGTAATATTTTGTAACAATTAAAAAGATTTGATAATTAGAATAAAAACTTTAAAAATGAATACATGCTTTTAAATCATATTCAGAAAAACAAGAATTATATATCTACCATGCTTATTATTTAAATTTCACAAGTAACAGCTTAAAAATCTTTATTCTATATGATATCACTGTGCTGTAAACTCTTTAGGAGAAACAGAATATAACAAAAAATAATACAAAACATTACCATCAGTTGTAGTATCAGGCTCCATTTTGTTTCCTGAAAATTTAAAAGAACAAATATAAAAAAGATACTCATAAAGAAAATTTTATAGTATTAATAGCATACAGTGAAACTTTGTTCAACACTCATACAATTTTTAATGGGAGAAAAAAATTGAAACACTAAGTTTTGAGCAAGACTTTGATTAAAATTAGAATTAGATTTTAAAAAAAAACTACAAAATTAAATGACTTTAAAAAAATTATAAAATGTCTTTTAGTAAAATCAGATACAAAGAAATTTATAGAAAAATAATTAATCCTGTTAAAATACATGTACTTAAAAACAATGATAAAAAATGTAGAATTGATAATGATATAACGAAAATTATTTGAATAGCGAGTTACTTTGATATTAAATACGCAAAAATGGAGTTAAAAAATTATTAATGTATTATTCATTAATCATAACTTGAAATAGTTTTTATGTTAAAGTCAGAGAAAATTTTTACAGGAATCCTTTTAGTAAAAAACAACCTTCCAAAAAAGTGCAGTTGTTCACGAAATAATGCAAATTGTTTTTAAAAATAATTAAAGCACGAAAAATTATTTTGACTACATTTGAATGAATGAAAAACAATTTTAAGCGGCACAAAAATGAAGTTTCTCAGAATCTCAATATAACAATTTCAAAAATTATCTCTTCTACTAAAAGTTTTTAAAAATCATTAAATTTTCTTACTATACTCTTTTATAAGTC
>BMAU01020833.1:202500-406876 GCA_019973935.1 Trichonephila clavipes | reverse complement strand
TGGATTTAATTTCTTAGAAAAAATATAAAGGTTTGACTTCAGAGTTAGGATATCTTTGTTCTAAAACTGCCCCTATGCCTCGAGAAGAAGCGTCCGTTGTTATTTGTAACTCCGCGTTTGATCAGGTAGTGCCAAGACCGGTGGATTCAATATGGCTTTCTTAATATCATCAAATGCCTCCTGCGTTTCGGATGTCCACTCAAATGGAGTGTCTTTTCTCAATAGATTCGTTAATGCGCACTCACAGTTTGCGATTCTAAATTTAATCACAGTATTTTTTTTTTTTCTTAATTTTATTTGTAACCAATGCTCGTAGTGAATTTTCTTTTAAAATTCCTTAGGCTACTCAGCATTCTTGCAGGTTATAATTTTTTTTTTTATCATTTATACGATTAGTTAATTTATAAAATTTTAATTTGCAAATCTGAATTAATTCCGTTAAATTTTTTTTTTAAAACTTTTATTTGTAACCAATGCTTGTAGTGAATTTTTTTTTAATTTCTTAGGCTACCAAGCATTCTATGAAGTTACAAAATTTTTTTTTCTCCACTTATGCACACTCATCGTTTCAATCTCTTAATTTTTTTTTACTTTTACTTAATTATTTTCATTAAATATTATCAATGCTCTTAGTGAACCACTGAAATTTTTACGCTTGAGTATGTAAAGAGTTCTGCTAGTTTTTTTTTTTTTTGGTGGTCTGGCACTTTCACTTCACATTGGTCGTGTCAAGATTTCGATGTTAAACGATTATGAAGTGTCTGTTTCTGGGCGCCACGCTTGAATTGTATGTAAATGTTTTCACTGGCGTTTATTTCTTATCAAAGTATTTTGTTCAATACTCCTAAGTGTTGTTTTATTAGTTGCGCAGTTGTTAGATACGCCAATTTTGTATTCTTACGTGTTATTTGTCTTAATATTTTTTATTATTTAGTGGCACACGATTCTTTGTGATTGTTTAATTCTATTTGTCAGTCTGCGTCTGATGTTTTTGTGAATTGTTTGGGTGATCCATTCAGTAATTTTTTCCCTCCTCTTTGTACATTAACGTCATTGTAGTTGTTGATAGTTAATTTGGTTTTCCCTCACAGAATAGGTTAGGAACTTCAGAAATTGATTGTATTTTTTTTTGACATTCTTATTTTCATTTTATGAGCGGTGAGAGGAGTTGGAAGTTGGTGCTTGAGTCTTCAAGGGTGGTCACAAAGGGCCAAGTTTAATTTTTTTTTCTCATAACTGTTGTTTCATTACTAATATGGTTTCCCTGGGAGACAAAGTTTCTGTTATTTTTTGCAGTTTAGCAGATTTCTTTAGCAATATCTGAGCGACGATGGAGCTGCCAACATCATGGATGAACATGGACAGAACCCCTCATAAAGACGTGGACAGCTGATCGTGAACCAGGAGTCTGTGAATTTTTGTTCTTGACATAGACATTTGCCGACGCTAGGCCAATTCTGTATTTCGTTTGCCTGGAATTTTTTTTTATTATTCATTTTGGTTTTGTTAATCTGAGAGAGGGGAGGAGTGATGGGGGGCCGCCTTTCCCTAAGGATTACAACAGTAATTTTTATATATGCCCTGTTGTTGTTTACAAGGAAAGGAATTTCTGGGAGTGCCTCTCACCCCACCGAAAAGGGTGACGCATTTCCCACGCCTGGAAGAAGGCAATGTACCCATAAATACATCATGGTATGGGATGTTTTTGGGAATTTCCCGCGTTTTGGGGGAGTCATGGACCGCGAGAAGATATCCCTCCGCTGACTCCAGACCAATCAGAAAAGCTGATTGTGTTTCGAAAAAGAATCCTCTCCAGAATACAGAAGTAAACCGCCGCGAAATATAAGCGCATGCACGACGAATTAAGACACTCTCTGACACAAATTTTATCACCGATTTTGGTCTGACGACCCTTTGACAAAATGCCGCGGTTGGAGACTCTCGGCCACATGACCACACACACACACCATGTTTCCTCTCTCTCAGATCCTAATTCAGTTAAGTAATCATGTATATTCTTAGTATTTAATATAATTTCAATCTTATTGTAAATAAATTAAGTGTTAATTTAAAGAACGGCTTTTTAATTTAGTGTCCTGTTTTATTTGTCTTTAAAAGATCTAATGTTTAAACGTAAACTATAGTGTGACGCCAAATGATAAATTAGAACATGGGTATTATAAAATGGATCTAACGAAATAAATTAATCAATTTAACATTAATTTAAACGGGCGTTGCATTATCTTTCGATTGTGATGGATTTAATTTCTTAGAAAAAAATATAAAGGTTTGACTTCAGAGTTAAGATATCTTTGTTCTAAAACTGCCCCTATGCCTCGAGAAGAAGCGTCCGTTGTTATTTGTAACTCCGCGTTTGATCAGGTAGTGCCAAGACCGGTGGATTCAATATGGCTTTCTTAATATCATCAAATGCCTCCTGCGTTTCGGATGTCCACTCAAATGGAGTGTCTTTTCTCAATAGATTCGTTAATGCGCACTCACAGTTTGCGATTCTAAATTTAATCACAGTATTTTTTTTCTTAATTTTATTTGTAACCAATGCTCGTAGTGAATTTTCTTTTAAAATTCCTTAGGCTACTCAGCATTCTTGCAGGTTATAAATTTTTTTATCATTTATACGATTAGTTAATTTATAAAATTTTAATTTGCAAATCTGAATTAATTCCGTTAAATTTTTTTTTAAACTTTTATTTGTAACCAATGCTTGTAGTGAATTTTTTTTTAATTTCTTAGGCTACCAAGCATTCTATGAAGTTACAAATTTTTTTTTTCTCCACTTATGCACACTCATCATTTCAATCTCTTAATTTTTTTTACTTTTACTTAATTATTTTCATTAAATATTATCAATGCTCTTAGTGAACCATTGAAATTTTTACGCTTGAGTATGTAAAGAGTTCTGCTAGTTTTTTTTTTTTTTTGGTGGTCTGGCACTTTCACTTTACATTGGTCGTGTCAAGATTTCGATGTTAAACGATTATGAAGTGTCTGTTTCTGGGCGCCACGCTTGAATTGTATGTAAATGTTTTCACTGGCGTTTATTTCTTATCAATGTATTTTGTTCAATACTCCTAAGTGTTGTTTTATTAGTTGCGCAGTTGTTAGATACGCCAATTTTGTATTCTTACGTGTTATTTGTCTTAATATTTTTTATTATTTAGTGGCACACGATTCTTTGTGATTGTTTAATTCTATTTG
Organism: Trichonephila clavipes; assembly: GCA_019973935.1. Classification (NCBI taxonomy): domain Eukaryota; kingdom Metazoa; phylum Arthropoda; class Arachnida; order Araneae; family Nephilidae; genus Trichonephila; species Trichonephila clavipes. Next base: position 403,657 of record BMAU01020833.1, on the reverse strand, counting down.
TCAGTCTGCGTCTGATGTTTTTGTGAATTGTTTGGGTGATCCATTCAGTAATTTTTTTTCCTCCTCTTTGTACATTAACGTCATTGTAGTTGTTGATAGTTAATTTGGTTTTCCCTCACGGAATAGGTTAGGAACTTCAGAAATTGATTGTATTTTTTTTAACATTCTTATTTTCATTTTATGAGCGGTGAGAGGAGTTGGAAGTTGGTGCTTGGAGTCTTCAAGGGTGGTCACAAAGGGCCAAGTTTAATTTTTTTTCTCATAACTGTTGTTTCATTACTAATATGGTTTCCCTGGGAGACAAAGTTTCTGTTATTTTTTGCAGTTTAGCAGATTTCTTTAGCAATATCTGAGCGACGATGGAGCTGCCAACATCATGGATGAACATGGACAGAACCCCTCATAAAGACGTGGACAGCTGATCGTGAACCAGGAGTCTGTGAATTTTTGTTCTTGACATAGACATTTGCCGACGCTAGGCCAATTCTGTATTTCGTTTGCCTGGAATTTTTTTTTTATTATTCATTTTGGTTTTGTTAATCTGAGAGAGGGGAGGAGTGATGGGGGGCCGCCTTTCCCTAAGGATTACAACAGTAATTTTTATATATGCCCTGTTGTTGTTTACAAGGAAAGGAATTTCTGGGAGTGCCTCTCACCCCACCGAAAAGGGTGACGCATTTCCCACGCCTGGAAGAAGGCAATGTACCCATAAATACATCATGGTATGGGATGTTTTTGGGAATTTCCCGCGTTTTGGGGAGTCATGGACCGCGAGAAGATATCCCTCCGCTGACTCCAGACCAATCAGAAAAGCTGATTGTGTTTCGAAAAAGAATCCTCTCCAGAATACAGAAGTAAACCGCCGCGAAATATAAGCGCATGCACGACGAATTAAGACACTCTCTGACACAAATTTTATCACCGATTTTGGTCTGACGACCCTTTGACAAAATGCCGCGGTTGGAGACTCTTGGCCACATGACCACACACACACCATTTTTCCTCTCTCTCAGATCCTAATTCAGTTAAGTAATCATGTATATTCTTAGTATTTAATATAATTTCAATCTTATTGTAAATAAATTAAGTGTTAATTTAAAGAACGGCTTTTTAATTTAGTGTCCTGTTTTATTTGTCTTTAAAAGATCTAATGTTTAAACGTAAACTATAGTGTGACGCCAAATGATAAATTAGAACCTGGGTATTATAAAATGGATCTAACGAAATAAATTAATCAATTTAACATTAATTTAAACGGGCGTTGCATTATCTTTCGATTGTGATGGATTAAATTTCTTAGAAAAAAAATATAAAGGTTTGACTTCAGAGTTAGGATATCTTTGTTCTAAAACTGCCCCTATGCCTCGAGAAGAAGCGTCCGTTGTTATTTGTAACTCCGCGTTTGATCAGGTAGTGCCAAGACCGGTGGATTCAATATGGCTTTCTTAATATCATCAAATGCCTCCTGCGTTTCGGATGTCCACTCAAATGGAGTGTCTTTTCTCAATAGATTCGTTAATGCGCACTCACAGTTTGCGATTCTAAATTTAATCACAGTATTTTTTTTTCTTAAGTTTATTTGTAACCAATGCTCGTAGTGAATTTTCTTTTAAAATTCCTTAGGCTACTCAGCATTCTTGCAGGTTATAAATTTTTTTATCATTTATCCGATTAGTTAATTTATAAAATTTTAATTTGCAAATCTGAATTAATTCCGTTAAATTTTTTTTTTTAAACTTTTATTTGTAACCAATGCTTGTAGTGAATTTTTTTTTTTTAATTTCTTAGGCTACCAAGCATTCTATGAAGTTACAAAATTTTTTTTTTCTCCACTTATGCACACTCATCGTTTCAATCTCTTAATTTTTTTTTTACTTTTACTTAATTATTTTCATTAAATATTATCAATGCTCTTAGTGAACCATTGAAATTTTTACGCTTGAGTATGTAAAGAGTTCTGCTAGTTTTTTTTTTTTTTTTTTTTTGGTGGTCTGGCACTTTCACTTTACATTGGTCGTGTCAAGATTTCGATGTTAAACGATTATGAAGTGTCTGTTTCTGGGCGCCACGCTTGAATTGTATGTAAATGTTTTCACTGGCGTTTATTTCTTATCAATGTATTTTGTTCAATACTCCTAAGTGTTGTTTTATTAGTTGCGCAGTTGTTAGATACGCCAATTTTGTATTCTTACGTGTTATTTGTCTTAATATTTTTTATTAATTTAGTGGCACACGATTCTTTGTGATTGTTTAATTCTATTTGTCAGTCTGCGTCTGATGTTTTTGTGAATTGTTTGGGTGATCCATTCAGTAATTTTTTTCCCTCCTCTTTGTACATTAACGTCATTGTAGTTGTTGATAGTTAATTTGGTTTTCCCTCACGGAATAGGTTAGGAACTTCAGAAATTAATTGTATTTTTTAACATTCTTATTTTCATTTTATGAGCGGTGAGAGGAGTTGGAAGTTGGTGCTTGGAGTCTTCAAGGGTGGTCACAAAGGGCCAAGTTTAATTTTTTTTTCTCATAACTGTTGTTTCATTACTAATATGGTTTCCCTGGGAGACAAAGTTTCTGTTATTTTTTGCAGTTTAGCAGATTTCTTTAGCAATATCTGAGCGACGATGGAGCTGCCAACATCATGGATGAGCATGGACAGAACCCCTCATAAAGACGTGGACAGCTGATCGTGAACCAGGAGTCTGTGAATTTTTGTTCTTGACATAGACATTTGCCGACGCTAGGCCAATTCTGTATTTCGTTTACCTGGAATTTTTTTTTTTATTATTCATTTTGGTTTTGTTAATCTGAGAGAGGGGAGGAGTGATGGGGGGCCGCCTTTCCCTAAGGATTACAACAGTAATTTTTATATATGCCCTGTTGTTGTTTACAAGAAAAGGAATTTCTGGGAGTGCCTCTCACCCCACCGAAAAGGGTGACGCATTTCCCACGCCTGGAAGAAGGCAATGTACCCATAAATACATCATGGTATGGGATGTTTTTGGGAATTTCCCGCGTTTTGGGGGAGTCATGGACCGCGAGAAGATATCCCTCCGCTGACTCCAGACCAATCAGAAAAGCTGATTGTGTTTCGAAAAAGAATCCTCTCCAGAATACAGAAGTAAACCGCCGCGAAATATAAGCGCATGCACGACGAATTAAGACACTCTCTGACACAAATTTTATCACCGATTTTGGTCTGACGACCCTTTGACAAAATGCCGCGGTTGGAGACTCTCGGCCACATGACCACACACACACCATTTTTCCTCTCTCTCAGATCCTAATTCAGTTAAGTAATCATGTATATTCTTAGTATTTAATATAATTTCAATCTTATTGTAAATAAATTAAGTGTTAATTTAAAGAACGGCTTTTTAATTTAGTGTCCTGTTTTATTTGTCTTTAAAAGATCTAATGTTTAAACGTAAACTATAGTGTGACGTCAAATGATAAATTAGAACCTGGGTATTAAAAAATGGATCTACCGAAATAAATTAATCAATTTAACATTAATTTAAACGGGCGTTGCATTAATATATATATATATACACTGCTGGACAATTGCTAAGGACGGATAACACTATCATCCATAGCAACCACAAAATGAAAGGAAGCAAAATGTGGAAAATTAGAACAAGTGCGGGATATTAGTAAGAAGTATGAGTATGCAAATTTTTTCCACGTCTGATCATCACGTTATAGCGTTCATAAGAGCTTTAAGGGTTTTGACGCGTGTGGACAGTTGTTGTTTCAAGTCAAAGTTTTACAGGAAAGATTTAATAGACGAACTTAAAATTTTTGGCATGTCTTCCTGACATCACATAGATGATTTTATGCGTGGTCGAATTATTGGAAGATCGAAGAAGGGCGAAAAATAACAGATGTTGCCAGGAGTTCGACATCGCTCACAGCGTTGTTTCACGGCTGTGGAAGTCATTTAAAACTACTGTAATGTGTAGTAGACGGCAAGGGGGAGGTCGTGTTAGAAGTACGACGCCTGCAGAAGACAGATATATCGTCCTATCAGCAAAAGAACAGGCGCACCACAGCTCAGCAGGTGGCAAATCAGTTTCTTGCTGCCTCAGGAAAGCAGATCTTTCGAAAATCTGTTGCCAGAAACTTGAGGGGAGGAGGACTATACGCACGCAGACCTGTTGTGTGTGTCCCATTGACCAGACAGCACCGTACTGCCCGTTTGCAATGGTGTCGTGAGCATCACAATTGAACAGGACTGGGCATGCGTACTATTCTCAGATGAGAGTAGGTTCTGTCTGTCATCGGATTGTAGACGCCAACTGATCTGGCGCGAGAGTGGTACTGCTTATCGTGCAGAAAATATCCAGGAAAAAACCGATATCCGACATGCAGTATCATGGTGTGGGCCGGCATCATGATCAATGGTCACACGTGCCTACATGTGGTCGTGAATGGGACTATGACGGGCCAACGATACATTGATGAAGTTCTACTTCCTCATGTTCGTCTTTTCCGTGGTGCTGTCGGTGATAAATTTGTTTTCATTGATGACAACGCAACATGTCATCGAACACTCGCTTTTCAGGATTGTCTAGACAGCGAGGGTATTCAACGTCTCGTATGGCCAGCGCGTTCTCCAGATCTAAACCCCATTGAAAATGTGTGGGATGCTTTGGGAAGCAAGTTGCTGGTCAAAACTGTCTTACGACAAAAAAAGAGCACTCTCATCCGTGCACTCACAGAGGAATGGGTTAAATTGCCTCAACAGCTGCTGGATAATGTTGTGCAAAGTATGGTACAACGTGTGGAATGTTGCATCACACTCCACGGTGGACATATCCCGTACTGATACCTTTCTTTAAGGTGCCTGCTGACTTTTAGATGCATTGTTCCATTTCTCCGTACGCAGATCAAATGAACATTTTTTTCTTTCAGATGTTTCACAGCTTTTGTACTTTCCAGAACAATAAATATTCTTTATTCTAATGTCTGAACAGTGTGGCAACTATATTTTATCCTACTAGGCCTCATGTCTCGCTTAATGTTATGCTACATAGCAATTTCTGATCCGTCCTTAACAATTGTCCAGCAGTGTATATATATATATAGGGAGAGAGAATGAAGAAATAGTAGGAATTGAATACACATTTTCATTTTTAATACATTGTATGCGCACTTCTACATAATTAATTTAATAAAATATATAAATAAATAAAAAGCAAATAACAGAAGAATTAAGAGTCGTTGTGGGTTCTTACGCATTCGTGAATCTTTTGGATTTCCTGATAACCTCGTTTTATTTGAGAGCATCGCCCTGAGAAAGAACAAAGATATTTGCTAATGAGCAGTGCTATTTAAATGTATCTGACGTAAGAAGTGGAGAGGAGTGAATCAATGAATTCTCTGGGAAAAGCTATTTTTTATGTGTTTATTTGGCAAGTACCTGTTATTCTCATTAGGTCAATGAGATGGTCACACAAATTCCTAGAAATATAAGTAGACTTTCGATATTTGATTAGAAGTAGATTGTGTGTGTGTGTTGATATCTTCCCTCCCTCATAATTACTCACTATGTACTTCAGATTGAACTCAATGAAAATATTAAAATTATTGCCATGCCTTTGGACCTTTTGTGTGATCGCCAATTCTAATGGGAACTCTATTCACCGTTAATTTTATTGACCATTCTAAAATTACGACTTTTGGAAAGCATAAGGCATCTATTTTCCCCCCAATATAATTAGCATAATTTCGTTTATTAATTATGTATTTTAATCAAAATCAAAATAACTTATGGATTGAAAACTTAAGTCCCTGAGCAAATAGTGTACAAAAGTATGTATAAGTTGTTGCAACTGGGAAGTTGATGGTCATTGATGAAGTACAGACATGGTTATAAAAATAATTACTTTTACATCAAACTAATCAATTGGTAATCAGTATATGATTTCTTAAATTTTTATAACCTTAGGAGCAATCCTTATTAATTGCTAAATCTAATTTATAAGGTTATCAAGTGAAAATTTATATGTTGTTTCGTTTTTAGATCACTTGACAGCTCTTCGCCAAACCGCTACACTCCTCTTCAAATCAGATTCTATATTATTTCTTTTTCTCCAGTAGTTCTAGCTTGAATAATAATTTACGGATGAACGATTCAATACTAACGATTAAAGACTAGCTACTCTAGATTCACGATTAATCATCCACGATTAATTTTATCACACCCCTTGCCAGGGTTTAAATAGCATTTACATTAGCATAAAATCAAGGCATCTCTACAAAAAGCTGTTTTAAACTCAAACCACAGTTAAAGAATAATTTCTTTAAAATGATTAGTTGAAAGATCGTGGATAGACACCCTCCCAAAGTGTCCAAAAATGACTAGTAAGATTTGTCAAAAATATTATTCTTGAAGTAAAGTACCAGGTACTAATCTTTGCTACTCGAACAAAGCTATGATGCTTAGATAAAAATTAACAACTCGCTAAGTTTTTAATACTACTTAAATTTAATTCAATTAAATTCTTCAAATTTTAAGAGGCTTTAGATCTTAAAAGTTAAAATCTTAAATTTATGTAAACTCTGTTTTATTTTACTTTTTAACATTTATGTTTATAAGGTAAATAAGGTCTCCTTATAACTTAAATGTTTTCGCATTCATTGAAACTAATTTTATTTTGTCGGATAATTAAAGGGACTTGATAGCTTTGCACAGATGAAAAATTTAATTTTTCAAATATGTTCTTAAAAATAAGTTCGGAATGTTAGGAACCTTTTAAAGCAGATCTCGACGAAATTCGAGAAGTATTGCCCTCAGTGAAATAAAAATGTCAAAAGTTACTTGATCTTTTAAGGTATCCGACTACGTTCGGAATCGCTATTTTCAAAAGCGCATAAGTGGATAATTTTCATGATATTTAGTGTCACTCAGATTAGAATATATGCATAAAATTTTTTTAGGACATTTTGATGAAAAAATTTTATTTAAATGTAATATATTAAGCAAATATTTTCGCAAAAAGGTAACTTAGAATAACCTTTTTTCCAAATGTTCTACTTTTGTGAAAAATACTTCTATTAGAATAATATTTTGCTGTATATAGCTCAGACCTCTGCTCAGAGGCTCAACTAAAATTTTTGAACTATATAACTTAGAAGTGGGTTTATTCATATTTTACGACAACAGAGGGGAGCAATTTTCAGAAAAAACGCGAATAATTATTTCATTGGGTGGTAACTCTGAAAATAATGTGAAATATTCAAAAATCATAGTTGAGCCTCTGTACAGAGGTCTGAGCTATAGACAGGCAAAATATTATTATAATAGAAGCATTTTTAACAAAAGGAGAACATTTGGAGAAAAGATTATTCTATGTTAATTTTTTGCCAAAATATTATATTTGAATAAAGGTTTTGTCAAAATGTCCTTAAAACGATTTTATGTATGTATTCTAACCTGAGTGACACTAAATATCATGAAAATTATCCATTTATGCGCTTTTTTAAAATCCCGGTTTCGAACATAGTTGAATACCTTAATGTAAGTAAAAATGTACGCGAAAACACTTCAAGAGCTGCTAGTTATTGCGCGAAATAATCTGGATAGATTTAAGTGAGTTGGCTATGTTTAAAAGCGCACGATTGCTAGACTATGTAACTTATAAATTTTATAAATCTCGTGGTAAGAGATTCAAATGACTGAAATATAAATGGGGGAAGTCGTTTAACAAAAAAATCGATAGCTATACTGGGATGTCAGAAAAGATGGACCCAATTTTAAAAAATCATGTTATTGAAACTACTGCACCCATTACAATAATTACAATAAGCGATACATGAATGTAAAGATAAATATACCAAGTTTTTTTCCCCTACCAATGGTCAACATATTGCAGTACATTCAGGGTCACTATGATTAAAAGTTCAAACATGGTGACAATAACAAAGAGTTTTTACCTACGAAAGTTGCCCCCTGTGAACTTGGAATGCCCCAGAAAAAGGTATGAAACAATTTTACACAAGTAATTAAAAAAAAAATTAAGCTGCATCATTGGCAATTTGTGACGGGTTCACGCGTCTTTTCATTAACATGTCCTTTGGGTTCTTTGGGGTCAGAATTAAGGGCAACTCTTTTCCAACCAAATCCAAGAAGTGAAGCGTGAAGGAAAGATGCAAATTAGGAAGCTTTTAAATGTCATAAAGTTTAGAGTAAGCGGTAGTGGCATTTGTGGAATGTAAAGATAATCCGTGGTTCAAGCGTGAAAAGGTCTTGGAAACGTTAAGTGACAGAAAACAGAGATTATACGTGATAGAGAGCCCTTAAGTCAAGGTGCATACCATTGCACTCGAGTAAACAGCAACTTCATCTAGGATTATAGTGATCGCTACTTCAGTCTACATTAAAGGTAGGAGTGACGATTTAATATTCGGATCTGTGATAGTCTAGGAATAGAGCTTAGGCGAGTTAGTATTGATAGTGGTCCGGGTTACGTGATTTCGGCATTATATATATTGTGTGTTTAGCTACCGTAGATTCTCTCATATATTACTATTATCTAATTTGTTAGACGCTTAAGTTGAAGACCTTAATAAAGTCAGATTAAGATCATGTCTGCTTCTAGTTCTTCCGTTATTCCTACACCTCTAAATCACGCTAATAATCAAGGAGAAGGGCACTCGAAGGGCCCCTCAAAAATTGATACAACAAATAGCAAAGGACAATAAGTAAGAATTTGTGCAGCAGTACAAATCATTTTGATAAAGTGATGCTACAAAATGTATGGAATGAACTGGATTACAGATTGGACGCATGCCTTGTAACAAAAGGGTCACACATCCAACATTTTTAACTGAAAATAATTTTGGTATATTTCTCTTTACATTCATGTATCCCTTATTGTAATATGTGCAGTAATTTCTGTAATATGATTTTTTAAAATCAGGCCCATTTGTTCTGATAAACCTGTATTCACAACCTACTCTCTGTGAGAAATCCGTACGATATAGTAACAATTTTATAGATCACATGGGCTATTTACTTTTTTATCGTTCAAAAGATGAAGAAGGGATACATTACTTTAGCCCGGTTGGTTCTACCTCCTAGTGTAATTGCCCGAATGAAAACTCCAATGAAAATAAATCATAAAAGTACAAGGTAATTCATAAAGAAGTTAACAGTTTCAATGCACTACAAATCAAGATATTGAATGTAACCTGTAACAGAATTAAGTTTTGTTAGGGACCGTCACGGATATTCAATGTGAGGAGCCTTTGTCATACGACCCACATCGAGGAAGTAATCTTTTTCCATCTAAACGTATGCTAAGGTATCAAATTCATTGATAGCGGCTAAGATACGCTGTCACAATTTCGTATAGGACTTTCACTTTTGCATAAACAATCGGAAGCCTTAAACTATTCATACCATTGTTAGGGGTTGTTGAAGGTTTAATTAATTAGTTGGAGGTTTTTTAACGAATCGTGATCAAAAATGCTATTGAGCAGCAATTGTGGATTAAATTTTGCTAAATTCAAGAACACGAAGAGCCTCTTCCATTTTATGTACCACCATTTCGACTGATTGGTCTCATGACACCGCTTAATGTTTACGTCACATCTATCAGGGACTAGACACAAAATTTAAAAGTACATCTACCTTACTGTTCGTTGAGGTCATGCCTGTCTTTGATTATTATTGTTTTTCAGTGTCTGGAAAGTGCATACTTCTTTATGAATCTGCGGTAGTATATAAATAAGCAAGTAACAGCCTCCAGACCGGAGTGATCACTTTTGTCTAGAGGTATGTTACCTACTTACGAATCCATAGCTCGCGGGTACTATCCTCCGGATATGCGCTACTGGATTCGTAAGCAAGTAACATACCACAGACAAAAAGTGATCACTCCTGTCCGAAGGCTGTGTTACGCTTATTTATATACCACCACAATAGTTTCTTAAAAAAGGTAAATATCGAAAATGAAAAATTCACATTTTGAGAAAATCCTATTTTAACGTAAAATTACCTCCCCATCAGAACATTTTTACCCTACACTCTAACAAATCAACATTTTTTAATACCTCATCATGCTCTTTCTTCGTTTTAGGTCATTTTAGTTTGCTAATCTTCTTTGTTTTTATCAGGAAGACTATATTGCTATTAACAACCAACATTTTTCGAGGCATTTCATAATCTGTCTTATGCAATTACTGTGCTCAGTGTCAAATTTTTATATAATTTGCAGTTTTTATACATTGCATATATTAAATGATGACATTGTATCATATTTACCTAAATAAATTACTTATCTCAGCATAAATATTTTGTTTGACATAGAAGAACATATCACGTTGTTCACACAATCATTTTGAATACTACCAAATAAGCATTGTTTTATAGTACTAAATTTAATAAATATCCAAAATAGGTCTCAAAGCCTCCAAAAGAGCATCAAGTAATCTGTATTTAAAATGAAATATCTCTCCAAGAAATTCTGCTCTTTTGATTTACAAAACATATCTGCATTGATGGTCTATCTGCATTGTGTAACGAACTCGAGACCTCTTCTAAAACTCTATGTGGCAACGCAGACTGATCGGAAGCACTGCGAATGCATGAGTGCCAAGCCAGAAGCAGACGGCTCTTACCTCTCGACGAGAGCAGTTGGAATCTGTGAGCTCCACCCGTGAGCGCAGTGTGGATATCTGCAGTCGGCTTTTACCTCTCGACGAGAGACTGTATTTAGTTCCATCAGCGAGCGTAAGGAATGACCTCTCTGCAAATGTCAATAATCGGATCGCTAATGATTTTTACAAAAGTGTAAATATTGCACATATTTTTGTATGTGTCTGTGAACTGTCCTGAGTGTTTGGGAAATATAAATCTACAAAACACCAAGTAAGTGTCATCACTTAGATGCTTGGGACGTTACAATTGCATCGCAAACAGCATACCCTGATGTCTCTCTCTATAAATAGCTTCATAATTTTTAGAACTGTCACACTATTTGTGAATTAAAAAAATGCATCATATTTAGATTGATTGATTGATTGAATATTAACGTCGCACAGTTCAGCTACACGAGGGCTTTTGGCGACGGACCACGTAATTTTGAACCACGGTCAAGTGACGTGGACGACACCTGAGCTGGCACCTCCCTCTCCTAACTACCACACCACACCAACGGGAGAACGTTTCAGCTCTCGACAGATTTAACGTGCATCGCTGCCCTACACGGCGGGTCTTTAGTGGTACTGGTCTCGAACCCGTGACAAAGCAAGCCACAGTCCGATACCTATACCACTCGGCTACCGCGGCCACGCATCATATTTAGAAGATGGACATTCTGAATAAAAATGAAACACGCATTGAACATTGAATTAACACACAAGATGCTACTTTTCATAATTCAAACATTTCATAGCTTCTAAAAGAAGACTAAAATATTCATATTTACAATCTAAAACTATTTAAAAACCAATTAGAATCATTTGAATATGAAACATCCGTATTTTAAACGATTGTTTTTCACAGTCAAATAAATTAAATCCTTCGGTTAGCCTTTTTACATAAACATTTATTAAATTATCCTTCAAGCTTTTTTAATAATATATTGTGGTTGATTTAGGCATGATAAAATTGCTTGAAAATATATAGCAAGCATTTTTTTTAAAAAAGCCTAATATAGTTATGTAAACACTAGATAAAAATCCCCTGAGAAAACGAAACGAATTGTTTTCAGTTTTTGCTATTTAAATGGGCTTGGTGAAGCTACAGTGATAATTTAAAATTAAATTTTTGGAAATTTCTAATTATTGTAGAGATTAAAATGTATCTTTGGAAAGGTAATTTTATCCGCACAATTTGAAAATAAAAAAAATCTCAAATTGCCATTTCTGAAAATTTTAGCCTTTCCAATACCCTTGAGACTTTGATTAATTAATGCATCTATAACAAAGCAAATTTAGTTCCTTTTGTTCAAAGGAACAATATTAATTTCATTATGCTGTTTGGAATTTACTGCGATAGTTATTAATGATGTCTCGTATTTCTTTGATGATTTTATACATTAGATACTTTATATATTTTTCTTGTAATAAATAATTTTGTATAACAATGATAAGGATTTACCTATTCAATGAGTATCTAAGTAAGTTGAATTTTTTGTAAAGATTAATATTACTAATTTTTATAAGTTATAAGGAAATATTTAAGGTAAAATGTTCAATATTAACTACAGGAAACATTTTTCTCTACGCTTACTATTACTGTAAAATAAAAATATTTTTATCGACATTATAATTTTAATAAAAAGTCTGTTAATTAAAAAAGTAAAATTCGACATTCGTATATGATACATAACTAAATTTGCAATTATATTCTCTATAGTTACATCTAAGCAAAAAATAAAAAAGTAAAATTCAATATTATTTAGTGTTACGTTTCGATTTAAGTGAAGTTAAATTTGAAAAAAATATGTTTCTTTTCAATTTAAGTTTTTTTCAAGCTTTTAAGGTAATAGTTAAGTAACAAAGAGGGTGATTATAATATTTCAAAGGAATTCATAAATTCGCACTATTCTAAAGCTATTATGTGTAATTTACTTGTGTGTCTGAAGTATTATCAATAATTTTTTCGAGTAATTTAGGCAACTTAAAAATACAAATTATTAAAAAAGCTTATAAAGTTGAAATAAATAGAAATATGCCCTTTGAAATAGTTAAGCGATGCACATATTTTTCTGAATCAGATTCTTATACAAACGAACTTAACTGTATATTTATAACCCATTGTTCCGACGGCGTATATACCCGTCTTGCTCAGCCAGTCTGTTTTGTGCCTCGGAGGTATATATCCGAAATAAGATTCCTTTATTTCCGCTGCTATAAGTAAAACTATCGTGAAGGCTTTAGAATGCAGTTAAAATGACCTTGACAATGTTTGCAAAGGATATACCGTAAAATCCGGCGTATAACGCGCACTTTTAACAATAAAAATAAGCTCGAAATTTACGGGTGCGCGTTATACGCCGAGCACAAAAATAAGAGCTATAAAAAAATGATCATATAAAAAAATTAAGACTTCTACATCGATCGAAATACTGTTTATTTAAAAGAAGTGACATTCCTTATGAACTTAAAGGATTGCAGTTCTAGAGAAGAGAGTATACTCTATTTTTTTTTCAAAAGCTTGGAATGATACATGTAATAAATTACTTCAAGAGATATATATATATATATATAGCATTGCGCTTGTAAGTTTAAGGTTTCTTCGTAAAAAGGGAGTGTGTGTTATACGGCGAACATACCTAAAAATTAAAAATTGTAGCTTGAAAGCATAGGTGTGCGTTATACGCCGGATTTTACGGTACTTATTTCAGAGAAAAAAAATTACGTATATATGCTATCTCCCCCCTTCTCATTACATCACCTACCTACGAATACGTGAAAAACGGTGGTACTGGGGAGAAAATCCTGCTACTTCTAATCTGCAGTTAAGGGGTCAATAGAATACAAAATGAGTTTTAAATTTTCTGAATTTTTGCCTGATTGCATTCAGAAAACTAATAAATCGAAATTTAAATTGCTTCAATACTAAAATTTAATTTGTTAATTCAGTGCTTTTCAAAGTTGCAATATTTTTTTTTGCGACCCAATATATATATTCAATAATAATTTTCATCGCACCCCCTGATACAATAACAAAAAATGCATTGAATTCAATAATACCATACTTATATGCTCAGACTACGATACAACTTTAACCTCTTAAGCGTCCTTCGGGTATATAAACGTCTCGCTAAGAAAACTGTTAATTTCTCTTGACGTATATTTACGTCTTTCTAAAATACGATCTTTCCTGTGCACTGATATCCACAAAATTATTCTGAAGGCTTTGTAAAGCAACTAAAAGACCTTGGCAATGTTTGCGAAGGATTTACTTATTTCAGATTATTTGCTTCTTTATTCCTCTTTCGCCCTTAATACGCTGCTCAAAATAATTAAAGGATATTGCGGTTTTAGGTGGATCTTGTGGCTGGGAAACTTTTTAGCTGATTGATACATGGTCGACAGACGTAGTAGGTTATATGAGAATAAATTACACATGTTTGGTAGAAAAAAATGTATTTTATTGCGCATTTGTGTACCAAAAGAAAAAAAAACACAATTTGTGCATATGAGAAAAAAATAAGAAGAAAAGGTGTTTTCTTCAAAGGAAATCATTTTCAGTAGCGGGTATGGTTTCCACTGACGGTCAGCAATGTTGAGCACATTTGAGGCATGGAGTCAATGAAGCTATTAATCACGAGTTGGGGTATTCTATCCCAGAGCTCTTCCAGAAGAGCTCTTTCCAGTTCTTGGAGAGTTTGTGGGGGTGGTTGGCGGCCAGCAACTCGTCTTCCTAGAGCGTCCCAAACGTGCTCTATTGGATTCATGTCTGGAGAACACGCTGGCCATTCCATTCGTACGATTCCTTCCTCGAAAAGGAAATCCTCCACCAGGTTAGCACGATGTGGCATGCAGTTATCGTCCATTAAAATGAAGTCATCTCCGTTTGCTGCAGCATAAGGGATTACAATAGGTCTGAGGATCTCATCACTATATCCGCGAGCAGTCAGAGGTCCATCTCGAATGATGTTGAGGTCTGTGCGCCCGTCAATGGAGATGCCACCACACACCAACACTCCCTCACCGCCAAATATGACACTTTCGTGCATGAACGCAGGATTATTCCTACTGCCACAGTCTCTCCAGATGAAAATACGCCTATTATCCGGATGAACAGAAAAACGGGACTCGTCAGAAAAAAGAACATTGCTCCATTCATTTGTCCTCCAGTTCTCATGCTCTGTTGCCCTTTCCTTGCGGTCGCGATGATGCCTTGATGTTAGTCTAACACATACCATCGGTCGGCGAACATACAGACCTACACCATGGAGCCGGTTTCGGACAGTCTGAGTTGAAACCATGGTGCCAGTAGCCGAGCGAAGGTGTTGTTGGAGAAGAGTAGCGTTCATATTTCGGTTTCTCCGAGCCTTTAACACAAAATAACGATTTTCATTGGGCTTTGTTGCCCGTCTACGTCCTTGTCCTGGTCTTCAGCCTGCACTTACAGTCTCCAAAAAACGGTTCCAGATCCTGGAAATCACACTTTGTGACACTCCAATGGCTTGCGCTACTTCGGCTTGAGTTCGGCCCCCTTCTAACCTACCAACAACTCTCCAAGCTTCTGAATCGGTTTAATGACTTCGTTGAGACATCGCGTACTCATCGAAACAAAACAGTCACTGAACGCCGATCATCCTTGTCTTCATTTCAGTTGAAAGTCAAATTTCATTCGCTGCCGCTGAAGCGACGTTTTTGACGTCGAACTCAAAATTAGCATACTCCACAGTTTGAAAATCAGAAAAAAATTTGCATGTGGGATTCTCTTCTTCCATTCTCGGCAAAAAAATTTTCGCTTATATCTTTACTTTATATAAAACTTACAATATCCTTTAATTGTTTTGAGCAGTGTACATCACATACGCTCGTCTACGTGAAAAACATTTGGCACTGGGAAGCGAATCACGTAAGTTTTAATTGGCAGTTAAGGGATTATTTATAAACTATGCAATTTATCCAAATAAGTGTTAGCTTTTGTTTTTAATACTATATATGACAAGCCCATGGGGTTATTGTGGTAATTAATAAACTTATTCTTAACTTAGCATTGTTAAATTAATTATAAAATGCATTGTGTATCACTGATACATTTATAAGTGTATATTAATAATTTCATTAAATTAATAATTTTTTAAAAATAATATTTTATTTTCGACTTTTCAATATGCTCGCTAGTTTGAGAAACGCTGCGTTAACTACTTTTCTGTAATATCTCATGTATAGAAAAAGTGCTGAAACATAATTGTTCAGTGTGCCAGCAAAGTATGGCTACACTCTTTCAAATTTTAATTACAGATAAGCAAAGATATTCCCTTACGAAAATGCTTCACGAAGTGTCAATACTTGCGACTCAATATTCAATCAGAATTTTCCTCGTGCCTTCCCATCCATAGAATAGCAATATATTTAATTCAATAATACACTTTGACACTAAAGCTGCAAAACAATTTTACCTCTTAAGTGCTATCAGCGTATATAAACGCCTCACTGAGCTAAAGCGTTAATTGCCCTGGACGTATATACACGTCTTTCCGACCTACGATAATTTTTGTTCACTGCTATTCTTTAAACTAATTATTCCGAAGACTGTGGAATGCAATAAAAGAACCCTAGGCGAAGTATTTATTTATTTCAGAGGATTTGATGTTTGATTTCTTTTCTCTCCCCCCCCTCAATACATCACATACGCATGCCTACTTGGAAAAAGGGGGAGTTGGGGAGTGAATCCCGTAACTTTCATTCAGCAGTTAAGGGAATAATTATAAACCGTACAATTTATCAAAATATGTGTTAATTTTTGTATATAATTTTATATGTGGAAAGCCCATGAGTTCATTGGCAATTATTAATGTTGTTCTTAATTTAGTATTGTAAATTGAACTAAAAATACATTGTGTAGTATTGAACATTTATAAGTGTATTATAAAGGGTGTTTTTTTGAGATGTATAGAATTTTAAATTGCAATAAAACAACGATGTATTATTCGATTGGCATGAATTTTTTTTATTCGAAAGATAATCTTGTGGCATTACATTTTAAATATAATTTCTGGCATAGGACTGCCACGGCTGGCTCGGATGTAATCCAATCTGGACGTCCAATTTTCGATGACTTTTTCCAACGTTTGTGGCCGTATATCGGCAATAACACGGCGAATGTTGTCTTCCAAATGGTCAAGCGTTTATGGCTTATCCGCATAGACCAATGACTTTACATAGCCCCACAAAAAATAGTCTAGCGGTGTTAAATCACAAGATCTTGTAGGCCAATTCACTGGTCCAAAACGTGAAATTAGGCGGTCACCCAACGTGTCTTTCAATAAATCGATTGTGGCACGAGCTGTGTGACATGTTGCGCCGTCTTGTTGGAACCAAAGCTCCTAGACATCATGATTGTTCAATTCAGGAATGAAAAAGTTAGTAATCATGGCTCTATACCGATCACCATTGACTGTAACGTTGTGACCTTCATCGTTTTTGAAGGAGGATTCCACCAGCCCATAAAGCGCACCAAACAGTCAGTTTTTCTGGATGTAACGGTGTTTCGACATACACTTGTGGATTAGCTTCACTCCAAATGCGGCAGTTTCGTTTGTTGATGTAGCCATTCAACCAGAAGTGCGCTTCATTGCTAAACAAAATTCGCTTATGAAAATCGAACAACGGCAATCTCGTTTTGGGCCCATTCTACGAATCTACGCCTTGCTTTTGATGATCGTTTTGATGAATTGCCAAACCAAACTGAGAATAAATCACTTGATAGCTGTTAAATCGGTCGCCATCTTGGAAAGTAATGCTAACTTAAACTTCTATGCCTGGAAAAAAACACTCTGTATCAGTGTAAATGTGTATTTTATTTCTTATAACGTCAGAATGTAATTGGTGTTTGTTTCTTTTCAGTAAATTAATATATGTTTTTTTAAAATAATCTTCTGTTTTCGACTTTTTAATAGAGAGTTATCACGCCAACCTAGGGGTGTACCCTACAGTTTGAGAAACGCTGCTTTGCGGTTTTTTACGTTCGATAAAAAAATATCAAAGCATTTTTGAAAAATGTTTTTCTGAACGATTTCAATCTGCACGCCAATAGTTGCGAGCCATTCATCGAGTCTACGAGTAAAGTAATCTTAGCTTCCGCTAGGCTGGTCAAACAAAAAATATGCTAACTATCATTATAAATCTTTCGTGCCAATTATAAATCGCGGATCAGTGTTTATGAGTAATCCCAAATTTACACTGTACAAGGGTTGCTGATTCAAACTCGATAAACCTCGCTTCAACTTTGTGCTTGTTCTTGTGGTGAATCCATTATGAAACGAGAATGTTGAAAACTGTGAACGTTTCATTATCCAGTTTGAATTTCATTGAACAGAAACGTCAATCTTTTCTTTGTAGAACATAAAAAACCACAAGTAAAAATCTTTTGTATATTTTTAATTTATTTTTGAAAAAACCTTTTTTTTTAATGCAAATAATTGCCATTCCTTCTTTTTTCTTAATTTATATTGAATACGTTTTATGTATTTTGTCATTAAAAATGGTGAATGTTACAAAGATTTCATTTGAAGCAATATTTTTTGATCTATTGTGAGATCGGTTGTATTGTAATTGTGTTATTTTTAAAAGTTAAATAATGCAAATGTTTTTATTGTGATGAATTAATTATTATTAACCATCATTGATTAACTATTTTTATGAAATGTTTATAGATAACTTTTTTCTGTATACTTTCTTGAGCTAGAATGCTCTTACATCAAAACAAATAAAAATATCTATAATTTCAATTTAAGATGATATTAAGAAAAAAAGTAATATACATTTTGTATAAAAAATATTTTACATGGAATATCTGAAGGATTTTTTTTTGCTACTGATACAGAAGTTTTTTAATGATATTTTGAACTATTATAAAACATTTTTATGGATTTTCTTTTGTTATCCACTTCAGATTTGACCGTGTAAGCTACATATAGTAATTTCAAATCTCTAGACAGGAAACGAGAGATTATACAAAACATTAAACCAATAGAAAATAGACGCTTGGACGAAGACTAAAATAAGATTAACTACTTCAACACAAATATTGAATTTCGTATCTTTGATAGAAGAAATTAGAGCCTTTCTATTTCTTGTTACAGACAAAGCAAGTCAAAAGGATTAGTGGGAAATCAACTTCCGGTCAAAAGAAAAAAAAAGATTACTCTCTGAATTTCCTTTGAACGGAACTTAGGATTTAAGGAAATAAACCCCGGCAAAGTAAGTATAAACTAAGTTTTCGTCTCGTTTCTCAGAGTTAAACCGCTTTCCTATTTTATCAGACATCGATGAAATGCTTAGGTTGTGTTGCATCAAGGATATTTTAAGTAAAATGAATAAAATAAGCCTGTTGCGTAACATAGGGGGGGATGAATCTATAAGAGATTTTTATAAGTTCGAAGTACGAGATGTGTACGGAAACTATGCCTCATTTCCTAAAATTTCGAATAAAAAATCTTTTTTTTGAAAACGAAATTTATTTTTACATAAAAGAGCATGTCTGAAATTATTTCTCTACATGGTTACATTATTGGTCAGACATTTTTCATATCGGGAAACCAACTTATCCATACCCTCTATAAAGAAAAATGTTGCCTGTGAACAATTTTTGAGATTTTTGGAAACTCATTACAAAGCAATAATCATTGTAAACCGTATGTGTGTGTTTTCAAGAATTTTGTCATTCACTTTTTCAATCAAACCGTCATTGACAACAAAAGGCCACCCGCTACGCACTTCATCATAAGCATTGGTTCGCCCATCATTGAATTGTTGCATCCCGCATCCAGTTTCACTATTTCTCACTATTTCGCTACTTATCACATTTTCACCACATACTTCTACAAGTTTACGAGGAATTTAAACTAGATTAATATTTCTTGCGTTCAAAAACAGATTACAATACGAACTTCACGGTCGGCAGGATCGGTAATCTTCTTAAAAATTTTGTATGCTCAATAACACTTGCAAATACTTCACATTTTGACTGTAATGGTGTCACTGAACTGATTTAACCACAGAAAAGTGTGCTCAAGTGCTGAACTGAATAACTACAACTGCGGTTGTGGTAGAACGAAACGGTTTTCATTTCCTTCGTATATTGTAAAAAATATTCGACTGTCACATCTCATGTCTAAAAAGTTCAGCTAGAGAGGCGTCATTTAACACACGCATGTCGTCGATTCCAATGCTCCTCCTTGGCATTATCCTTGCTTTCAGAAAATACCAGTTAAGGGGAGACCGCCGATGAGCGAGGCTGTTGTAACTAAGTATCCTCAGGAATTCTTTCTGGCATAGGTATAAAAAATGAACAAGCTTATTGCATTAACATAAATGATAAGCGAAATTCACACAACAAGTCTTAGAAGACGTAAAAATGTGGATCACTCTGTCAAAAAATAACCAAGACTGGTCCACAGCATTATTAAAAGCATTGAAATCGTTCTTTCTTGACCCCAGCATCATGATTCATCTCATGTATGCACCACATGGAACAGATAGAACCAAAGTGGTTTTTAACTGGAACACTTCGTTAAAGTAGTCATTACAACCATAGCTTTTGCAAGTAAAATTAGCGGGAAAAACTACTTGATAATTAGGTGTGCACAATACAAATAACTGTTAATTATTTCATAGAAGAGAGAGAGAGAGTTAAAAGTATTTATTAAGTTATTCTCTTCAAGGAACAACCGAAAGATTTTAATGTTTGAATCAAAAAGCATATCTGTTTCAGTATTTCATTTTCGAATAAATTGTCTGATTTGTTCTAAGATAAATAGCATTTTGTATTGATAAATTATATATTTTTACTTGAAGTTAAAAAAAATTATTTAGGATAACGGAATCCATTTTTAAACAAGATATATGAAAGGAAAATGCATTTTTTTTCAGTGCATATACTTCTATTTTAGCTTTTCTAATATTAAAGTGATTAATAAATTTCTTGGAGCTAGTATTGACGTAGAAGCTTACTTAGAATCATGAGTATACCTTATATATACATTTTAAGTTTCAATCCAACAGAAACGTTCCGATTTACTTTAATTAAAAAATAAATAGAAAAGTTCTTTAAATAAATCGTGTTTACTTAATTCATATTTGCTTACACCAATTCTTCATTACGATTTCTTCTCTGTATTCACACACACAATTTAAGCAAATTTTCATTATTTTTCCACCCATCAATAGACATCTTATTCAATATTACATGGTTAAAAAATAATAGCAATTCATTAGAAAACTGTCTATTGGCTTATAATATATAGTGTGTGTAATTTAAACAGAAAACAGTTTTAATTCCTATTGTGTTGTAAAATAGACGTGTTTATTGTCATAAATATATTTGGACCGGTAAAAAGATTGAATTAGATGGATTAGTAAATAAAAGTAGAGAGAGGATTAGAGAATATTTTAATATTCCACAAATCATTTAATGCTTGCAGGATTAAACTATCTGTGTGTGTGTGGCAGAAATTATTTTTTCATAGGTGGATATATGTTCCGAATTACGTAAACAATCACTTTGAATAAAATAAAGTGTATCGGATAAAACCCTTGATTCTCTAAAACTCATCCCCAGAAAATTTACGTCACTGCCTTCCCTTTTCTTAGTCTTCGCGTATTCATTGTTGAATAAATTTTTTGTTAAAAGTTTAAATTACTATAGCATTTCAGAAAATACAGAACGTAAACTCTTTTGACCTTTGATTACGTTCTTAGTAACAGCTTCACAAAATTTCTTAAGCTTCAAACCTTTTTTTGAGTCATAAGCATCAATAGATTATACATGAAAGCCAATTTATCAGACAGCTTTGACGTCTGATTTCCAAAACTTTCCAGACATCTATTTTTATACCCAAGACATCGTGTTCCCCTCCCCCCTAGAGGAAAAAAATTGTGTCCTAGACCTTCATCCAATACAACTTGTTTCAAATGTTCAATGGCACTTCAATGTGCTTCACCAGAAACTACCAAGTAAAAATACTATTTACAAATAATGTATGCTCTCACGCTAAAATCAATACTTAAGGGTCTCGTTCAGACATCTAATGAACACTGGTATTTCTATATAGTAGGGGTGGGAATGGCACAAAAGACAGATTTATGTAGGGTAAAAATAGAAAGACTTAACTTAGATAACTTATTCTTCATACGTATAAAAGAAACACTTCGATGTTCTGAGAATATATTTAGAAGCTGGAATATATTATAACGCGTTTTTTGCTGACTCATTTGAACAAAATTAAAAGCTATTTGATTCTGTAAGAAAATTTTAAATTGTTTGTATACTAAAGAAAGTGACTTAAAATAAGGCGCCATTTAAAAAAATTAGAAACTGGAATAAAAAAAGTGCCAAAAATTAATTTCTCTACTATGCATTTCATTATTTAAGATTTTATTTCACTCCATTTTTTACTAGACTAAATAATTAGCGCGCCAAGAAGGAGTCGTCAGAATGAAACGAAATTTTACATATGTAATGACTACTTTGATACAGAAGATTTAATACCCTGTTGAACCCCCTTTAGCGTGAATGCACCATACGATATGATCGGGCATTGAGGCATACAAGTTCTGTATGATGTCTTGAGAGATTTCGTTC
The DNA here is from genome assembly GCA_019973935.1 of Trichonephila clavipes. NCBI lineage: Eukaryota > Metazoa > Arthropoda > Arachnida > Araneae > Nephilidae > Trichonephila > Trichonephila clavipes. Next base: position 381,378 of record BMAU01020833.1, on the reverse strand, counting down.
TATATTTGCTGTAACATTGCCTGTAATTCGTACAAACCCGTGGGATGCCCAACTCTCCATCCGAAATGATCGCAGATATCCTCTACAGAAGAAAAATCTGGGGATCGGGCAGGTCAAGGGAGGGTAGTAACAGTGCAGAGATAGTCTTGTGACATCATTGCCGTGAGAGACCTAGCATGTCTTGTTGAAAAATGGCTCCTGGGAGACGTTGCATGGGTGGCAACACATATGGTTGCAGGGTGTCATGGACATACCGCTGGTCTGTCATGGTGCCACGGGGTCAAAACTAGGGGTGACTGTGTATTGCAGGTAATGACATCCTATACCATCACACCAGCTGTGGGAGTGGTGCGTCGCTGTAAAGAAAAGGCAGGATTGAGGCGTTCATCGTGGGGTCACCCCACACGAAAACGATTGCAATCGCTGCTGAGATTGAATCTGGATTCGTCGCTAAAGACGACCTGGTTCAATTCCACTGCAGTCCAGTTTCCTCGTACGTAGCACCACTCCAAACGGAGGCATCGATGAGTGGGCGTCAAGGGCAGCACACGTAATGCGCGCCGCGATCCAAAATGACCTTCACCTAGACGCCTTCTTATGGTTTGAAAAGACACAGGGGCTCCTAGTAAAGGTGCTACCTGTGCTTGGATGGCGGCTGATGAAGCAGTTGGCTGTACGCGTGCATTTCTTACGATGTGGTGGTCTTTTCGACGACTGGTCTGTCGAGGGCATCCTGAGCCTGGTCTTTGTGTACATGACATCTCTCGGATCCACTGGTTCCAACAACTCCTCACAACACAGTCAGAGCGGCATTAATTTTCAAGCTACTAGCCTAGCTGACCTCCCAGCTTCCATCATGTCGATGATTATCCCCCTCTGAAACTGCGACAGCTCTTCATATTGTCTTCGAAAACGGCGTAATGGCATGTCTACCTCAGCTCTTGCTTTTGATGGGAGGTCGCCGGTCCCTAAAGTTACAACTGCAATTTTTACATCTGCCCTGCTCTTGCTGTTTACAAGAAACGGAATTTGGTGAATGCGTCTCTCTTACCCCACCGAAAAGGGTGACACGTTCCCACGCCTAGAAAGGGGCATTGTTCCCATAAATATCGTGGTATCGGGGGTGTCATTAGGATTTCCCGCGCTTGGGGATGTCATTGACCGTGAGACGGTAATCATCCGCTGACTCTAGACCAATGAGAGAAAATTATGCAGACACTGTAAAGAATCCGCTCTAGCACATAGGTGCAAATTGTCGCCAAATAAAAACGAGATGCACCCCGATTAGAGAGGCACTCTCTCACACACACTTAGGGCTGAATCAACCCCTCGAATTTTGAGATCCAGGACTCCGCGGGACTCCAAGCGGCGACAATGTCACTCCTCTTCCTTCGCCCCGGGACACTTCCTGTTGATCGGAATTCTGTTTGTCGGTTATTCTTTTTCGAATTTCCCCCTTTGCGCACCCCCCTGCTGTCGCAACAGAGATAAGAAACTCAGCAAATTTTTTTTCCAATGGGTTTTCGTTTTTTTTCTCCCCCCCTCCCCTGTTTCCTGTTTTTACTTTAGGACGTTGGTGCTGTTGCTGTTTTAGATTTGAGTTCGATGAATTTTTTTTTGGTTTGAAAATGTTGGAAGAGGATTGGGTGTGAATTTTTTGTTTTACTAATTGTTTAAGGAGTTAGATAAGTTTGAGTTAGGGATTTCGTGGAATATTTGAGAAAGTTATTTGAAGGAGATAGATAAAGTTTAAACTGATGAATTTGTTGAATAATTGGGAAAGTTTTTTTTTATGGAGATAGATAAGTTTGCGTTCAAAGTACGTTTATTTGAGAGTTGTTTATATGGAAATGGATAATTGAGTTGAAAAGAAAGTTATATGGTTTATTTGAGAAAATTGTTTGATGTAGAGAAGGTTATTTTGAGTTAAGGATTTTGGGCAAAAAGAAGATTGAGTTGAAATATTTATACGGTTTATTTGAGAAGTTCTTTTGATGTAGAGAAGGTAATTTGAGTTAAAGATTTGGTACGGTTTTGAGTAAATAAGTTGATGAACATAGATAAGTTGAATTAATGATTGTGTGGTATATTTAATAATGTTTTGAGATGCATCTAGGAAAGTTCGAGTTGAGGACTATGTGAGATTTTTGTAAATAAGTTGATTAGCAAAGATGGATTTTAGTTATTGGTATTGTAGAGAAGTCGATTAATTATTTGGAAGTTGCAGATAAGCCTAGTTAGTGTTATTGAGTATGTGAGAATTTGTGTACATAAGCTGATGAGCATAGATGGTTTTAGTTAATGGTATTGTGGAGCAATCGATTGATTATTTGGAAGTTGCAGATAAGTTTAGTTGGTGTTATTGAGGCAAAAGATGCGAACGATCTGAGGTAAAGGCATTTTTGGATTATCGAGGAATCATTTTAAGGTTACTGAGAATTTTAGGTTGGTGTTATAGAATTATATTTGAGTTATTAATTAGAGGATTTTCGATGAATTGAGTTAGAGGTATTGTTGTAAATCCAGGATCTTGTTTTTTTTGTGTTTGTATATTTGTTGCGCGTATAGTGAAACATTTTGAGAGTTTTTTTTTATTATCTAGACTTCATACATTGTATTACATAGATTGTTAAAAAGTTATGTTGATTAGTTAAGCGATATTTTTTTCTCTTGGAATTTATGTTTAATTGTGTAGCACTTGCAATAATTTTCTTTTAGTTAAATTACTTTACTCTGTATGTGTCGCCTCATGTCATGGGTCGCATTATCAATTTTATGTTTTTAATATTTTTTTTCTGAAATTTTCAACTGCATTTGTGATTTCTGGAATTCATTTCTCAAATGGAAATTCGAATGTATTGAATGTGGAAGAAAATTTTTTTTTTCTCAAATTTATTTTAAAAGCATTAATCGATATAGTTAAATTTTTTTTTAGTATTAATCAATTTAAATTTTCTTATATAATCGGATTTGCATTGTTTTTTTTTAGTCTTAATTCTACATTCTGTTTCTTGTGTTGGCGGTTGCCGGTGATCGTCCTATCGCAGGAAATGGGATGTTATGTTTTGTTTTGTTTTTTGCCTTTGTAAACATTGGGGATGCATCCTGATCAAATGCACACTCATAGTTTGCAATTCTAAATTTAATGACAGTAATTTTTTTTTCTTAATTTCAAATTGTAACCAATGCTTGTAGTGAAATTTTTTAAATTCTTTAGGCTACTTAGCATTCTTGAGGTTATAAAATTTTTTTTTACCATTTATACGGCTCGTTAATTTATAGAATTTTAATTTGCAAATCTGAATTAATTACATTAATTTTTTTTAAAAAACTTTCATTTGTAACCAATGCTTGTAGTGAATTTTTTTTTTAATTTCTTAGGCTATTAAGCATTCTCGGAGGTTCTAAATTTTTTTCCTCCACCTACGCACACCCATCGTTTCAATCTCTAAATTTTTACTTTTACTTAATTATTTTCATGAAATATTGATATCAATGCTCTTAGTGAACCATTGCAATTTCTTATGCTTTGAGTATGTGCAGAGTTCTGCTAGTAATTTTTTTTGGTGGTCTGGGACATTCACTTCACATTGGTCGTGTCAAGATTTCGATGTTAAACGATTATGAGGTGTCTGTTTCTGGGTGCCACGCTTGAATTGTATATAGATGTTTCCAATAGCGTGTTTATTTCTTATCAGTGTATTTTGTTCAATACTCCTATGTGTGGTTATTGTGAGTAGCGTAGTTGTTAGATACGCAAATTTTGATTTTTTTATGTGTTACTTGTCTTAATTTTTTTATTATTTAGTGGCACACGATTCTTTGTGATTGTTTAATTATTTCTATTTGTCATTCTGTGTCTGATGTTTTTGTAAATTGTTTGGGTGATCCATTCAGTGAATTTTTTTTCTCCTCTTCGTACATGAACGTCATTGTAGTTGTTGATAGTTAATTTGTTTTTTTCCTCACGGAATTGGGTAGGAACTTTGAAAATTGCTTGTAATTTTTTTTTACATTCTTATTTTTATGTTATGAGAGGTGAGAGGAGTTGAAGGTTGGTGCTTGGAGTCTTCGACGGCGGTCACAAAGGGCCAAGTTTTATTTTTTTTAATAATTGTGGTTTCATTACTAATATGGTTTCCTGGGAGACAAAGTTTTTTTTTATTTTTGCAGTTTAGCAGATTTCGTAGAGACGTGGACACGCCGATAAAACTACAGGCATCATGGACGAGCCGCGGACCTCTTCATACTAATACAAGACCAATGAACTGTTACGCTGTTTCAACAAGATTACGACGCTCCGGACATCATCTCTGGATGTACCCCCTTGCACCATGGGCAGAACCCCTACAAGATTCAAACAGCACCGGGTTACTACAAGACCGATGAACTTTTACGCTGTTTCAACAAGATTACGACGCTCCAGACAATTTTTTCTTTCTCTCCCATCAGGACGTGGACAGCCGTTCGTGAACCAGGAGTCTGTGAATCAAGAGTCCGTGAAGTGCCTGTTGAAAGGAAGACGAGTCTTTTGGAACTGATTATACAAATTTTTTTTTGCACTTTGATATGGACATTTTCATCAATGAATTTTTCTTGTGTTGGATGTGCTGACGCTATTGCATTTTGTATTTACATTTACTTCACTGAAATTTTTGTGTTTCTTTATTTCTAGTTTTGTTAATCTGAAAGAGGGGAGGAGTGATGGGAGGTCGCCGGTCCCTAAAGTTACAACTGCAATTTTTACATCTGCCCTGCTCTTGCTGTTTACAAGAAACGGAATTTGGTGAATGCGTCTCTCTTACCCCACCGAAAAGGGTGACACGTTCCCACGCCTAGAAACGGGCATTGTTCCCATAAATATCGAGGTATCGGGGGTGTCATTAGGATTTCCCGTGCTTGGGGATGTCATTGACCGTGAGACGGTAATCATCCGCTGACTCTAGACCAATGAGAGAAAATTATGCAGACACTGTAAAGAATCCGCTCTAGCACATAGGTGCAAATTGCCGCCAAATAAAAACGAGATGCACCCCGATTAGAGAGGCACTCTCTCACACACACTTAGGGCTGAATCAACCCCTCCAACTTTGAGATCCAGGACTCCGCGGGACTCCAAGCGGCGACAATGTCACTCCTCTTCCTTCGCCCCTCTTTCAAAAGCTAAGTAGTATTTTGTTATGCGTCACTTTGTACCTCAACTTAAATTTAATCTTATTGATATTCAAAATAAATTTAATGTTATTTAAAGAACGGCTTTTGATTTAGAGTACTGTTTATTGTCTTTAAGGATTTAGTGTTTAAACTTAAGCTATAATGCGATGCAAAGTCAGTAGAACCTGGGTTTTTATAAAATGGATTTAAAGGGAATAAATTAAATAATTTAAGTTAAACCAGCGTCGCATTACTTTGTAAACGATTCAACACACTCAAACAAGTTTTGGTTACCTGTTTTATACTCCACGGAGGATGACGTTAAATGCCCTTTACCGGTTATACGTAATGCGCAATCACCCTGCATTTTTAATCATTTGCATATCTCCCCGACATGTATCTTCATGCCAAGTTCCGCTACGATCCCGCAATAATTTCCTGGTGCTCCAATTTTTTTTGTCCATGAGTGCATTTTAAATTCATCATTTATAGAAACATTCATTTCATATGCATCAAAATTTTAGTATTCCAAGAAATGACTTGTTTTTTTCAAACTTACGATACAAAATGATTTATATTGTATCATTCAAAAGAAATTTTTTTATAGTAACTATGTATGTATATATATATATATATATATATATATATATATATATATATATATATATATAACCTTCTTGGTGTTTAAAATAGCGAGAGCTATTAGAAAACGCGGAGCATGTTTTCTGAAAGAAAAAGTCTAAGCATTCAAGCAAATTGCTACTTTGTAATTATTATTTTAATTTATAAGAGTTTTTTTGTTTTAAAAAAATTTCAAATTTCTATAGATAATTAGTTTTCTTCCACCACGTAAACGGATAGCTCGTTTAGCATTAAGGTATAGGAGAAAAAATTCGAAACACATTTTAAATCTGAAAAAAAAGTTCAACTCGCATAAAAATGAGTAGTATGTTAAAATATGCTACTCTCTGTAAATGATAGCGAAGTCAAAGTTTCATATTAATGTTAGGTTACAATTACATATAAAAAAACATTAAAAATTCGGGTCATATTCTTTAACGTTAAGCAAAGAAAGCTTTTACCCTTTAATTGTCATTGCGTATACATAAATAACGCTTGTTGTTGTTTTTGTTGTTGTCTGAACCAGTGCGTTAAATGACGTGACAGACGAATGTATACCACGACCTCTATCTCCACCTTCTGAAATCAGATCGTTTTGATTAAGCCCACGAACTTTGCACTGCTATCAGTAAAACTATTCTGGCTAAGTTTTGACGAATGCAATAAATAAGATCGTTTTCTTTGCAAAAGTTGAATGCAGTGTTGACTAAGGGATTTACTTATTCAGAGAAATATTTGCTTATTTATGTCTTTTCCTCCCCTTAATACACTGCTTACGTGTGCCTGTGTGAAAAATAATGGCACTGGAGAGCAAATCACGTAACTTTTAATCGGCAGTTAAAGTGTTAATAATATAAATTATGATAAACTCTAATAGTATTGGGATAATTCAAACGATCTGTTTTGTAACTGTACTTCAAATAGCTTATACAAATTTTACGCACTGAAAGTTAATGTACCTAAATCTACTCAACTGGGTTGAAAATAAAACGTCTGAAGATTCTTTGCATTTGAACCTCAACAACCGTCTCTTTTAGACCCCCACCCCAATATAAATGTAGCATGAAGTTAAATTACAGCCTGCTTCTTATTCTGGTTTAGATTTATGGGCTTACATAGCGCAATGATAAACAAACATTACGTTCTCATCATAAATCACCATAGCAACGCAGTTTCGTCAAAGGAAAAGATGTCGGGAGAAACTCCTCAGCATTCGTTTTGGAGATTACGAAAGATGAAAGGAGTTGAAGGGGATCTTTCTTTTTTGTATACTTAAATTATTTATTTACCCTCATCCCTCTCTGTATAATGACAAAGGACAGTGACAGAAAAGAGGGGGAGGAAGAAATTTCAGTTTTTGAAACTTTCTTCTAAAGATGCTGAGCTAGAAGGAGTATCATGAGTTTTATGGATCAGGCGTCGAAGTGATTGGTTGCCATTTTCACGGAAGGAAAGCAGAGTTGTAAATATTTTCGCTCTCAAAGGTTGTCAGTTTGGAATCAATTGGGTTTCGTGGACGGAACGTAAGAGTTTCTGGCTGTTAGGAAATTGGTTTGGTACATAGCAACAGAAAAAAAAAATGCGAATGGGTACAATTGGAACAGAAAAACAAAGAGCTACAGTAAAGTCGTATTAAACGTAAGACAATGGTTAGGAGATTCTTTTAATGTTTCAAAATAATATTTGGATTCCATAATTATGTATTAAAAAGTTTATACTATCATAAATAACAAATTCGAATATTCTTTAGAAAAGGTAGTTTTTTTTTTCATGTATAGTCAAACCTCCATAGAACGAGCCTCTATAATGCAAATTTTTCTATAAAGCCAAACTTTTTCCTGGAACCAAGAACATTTCACGATTTTCTTCGTAAAATAACCTCCAATAACGAACTTTTTCTTGTGATTCAATCTTTGTTCTTATATTTTAAGTATTTCTGATCATTTCAAGTAATTATCTTTTTTAATACATTTTATGGTGGTCATAAAGGGAGTTTTGGTGCATTGAAAAGATGCGAGGTGTTAAATACATTATAAAACAAATAATCTTTTCAATAAAAAAAACTCAAACAAAATTAACAGATTTTATGAGTAATTAAATTTAAGGACGCATGCGTTAATGAATATTTAGAATATCTTGTTATAAAATAATATATGTTTAAAATTGCTTGTAGGCTTTAAATTAGAAAATGTCCTTAAAATTCATTGATTTAAAATTATTTTCTTTATGTTAAAAATGCCGTATATACCTCGATATTCCTTTTCTTGTTTTCTTTGCAGTTTTTTTCCTTTCTTTCTTTAATTTATAAAAACATGTAAATAATTACTTTTTTTAAATATATAGTGCTTATGAATTAAAATTTGTTTTATGTGGTTTATAAAGCATATTAAAAATGAACCTTTATGAAACAAATTTTCCATATAACGAACCTTTTTTAGGGATTTAGTTAAATAGAGAAGGTCCAATTGTATTTTATACAGGGTGTCCTGATACTTGACGATGAGCGAACACGAGGTTAAAGTTGGGGTAATATCTATTCTTGGAAAGTTATTTCAAAAGATTATGTATTTAGTGACAATTTCAAATTGGTACAACATTCACTACATTTCTATTCATAACAATCATTGCCATTCTGTTTTATTTTAACGACTTCATTTTGAAAAACTGAATTTTGAGAGTGTAACTCAAATCAAGCAACAAATTTAAAAATAAAACATATGATATTTTGTTATACTTAAATGAATTACACTTTCGAAGCATTCGTCTTCAACTCGCAAAGGTTCCGAAAAATGAACACTAAGAATGCGTAAGATGGCCGCTGAAAAGACAGAGCAATAGAGCGAGATAGATATTGTTGCTATTCTAAGGAGTTAGAAGGATAGTGTTGTCGATGCTTAATGTTTGAGCCATTCTTCACAATTGCATCATCGTTGTTGTATCTATTTTTTGTGCAATCAGAGTACGTTATGTTTCTTTGTATACCTTTTTATTATCGTATTAATTTCGTATTGCCGACTTTTCTTGTGTTAATATGGATTTGATATTGCTTGCACTAGGGACATTGGCTTTGTTTCTTTGGATTTAATTTGAGTAGCAGAGGAATGCTTCGAAAATATAATTTATTAAAGTATTGTTAAAATATTTTATATGTTATCTTTAAATTTATTGTTTGATATTAGTTACATGTTTAAGATTCAGTTTTTTAAAATGAAATAATTTTTGTAAAAGAAAATTGTAATAGCCTCCAATCTGCGGAAGCCATCTCTTTGTCTACTCGACCTAAATCTGCAGGGGGTAAGGATTGATGACGCAAGCTAGCCATGAGAAATCCAATTCACTATTACCAAGTATAATATACAAAGACAAGCCAAAATATAGAAGGAAAATCTAGAGTGATATAAATATAGCTCAGAATCTTACGTGAATAAGCGCATGAAATCCTAATAGCTTAACTTTACTCAAGATTATCTTAAGAAACCTAACTTCTCTCCTTAATTTATTTTAACAACTAAAGCCCGTCCAATAATCACGCATCTAAATTCCGATCCTTACTGTAACAGCACTGAGTTCAGGAACTCAGATTCTTTTCCTTCTATATTCGATTACTTAACTTCCACTATATATATACTAGCTAATCAGTATATCAAGGTTTCTTCTTGAGAGGGATGGCTGCGAAATAACTCAATTGATGGCCCAAAAGATTCCCCAAGAGGATTAATAGAAAATTCCGTAAAGACCCGTCACAAAATAAAAATGAAAGGATTGTTGTGGATGGAAATGGAGCAAATGTTGTACCATATTTGAAAAATCCCTAAACGGGTCATCTTTTGAGATAACTTGCTTAGAGTAGCATGTAATATTTTTTCTTTTTATAAAGCATCAAAGTTAGGTGACATCATTTGCTCAAACAATGTTAGTTTTAACTAAACCTGCACAGTTTTTTGTCCGACTTGTGACTGCGACAAATAGTCCGGGTGTGTAAGATGATGTGAATGAAAAATTCATTGTACAATTGTGAAATTTGAGGTCATAATAGCGAATGATGTGATGGAAGTGTGTCAATTTTCCACACTTTCAAAAATGTGCTCGTCTCCACTTAATCAAGTTACAGGGGGAATTTTTTCTCCACAGAACAGTGTGACCCCACTTTTTACCTCGCGCTCGCCTATAGTCAAATATTAAGACACTATATAAATGGAACATTTGTCAGAATCGTCAAGATGAAAAGGTATGATATGTAAAATTTTAAACTAATGTGACAAATAGAAAAAGGAAAAATTGAATTTAGAAAGGTAGTGTATATTTTAAAAGTGGCTGTAAGTCTTTTTTTATAATTTATAAAATTTTATACAAAATATCAAATCAATCAAAGATAATTAGTAGTTATTTTCACTTTACAAGAAAATATCCTGAATCTGTTATCATTCAAGCAAAATTTGAATCATAGGAAATCTTTCGATCCTGAAAAAAATCATTTTTAAAGGAAAACGGACTTCTGATTTACATTCATTACATCGATTTCTTTATTAAAAAATTGCCCGAGATAATTCAAATTAATTTTATTTAAATAGATTCTGAATGTTGACACTAAAGGCCGTATCACACGCAGACTTATTTCAAGCAATTTTTCCTCCTACTGAGGGTGAAGGGTTGCCGTAAACAAAACGACATGCTCTGACGTCAACCGCGCACTTTCACCACATTGAAATGTTACTCGCCGATTTTTCTCCTTCGGAAACAACCATACATTATTTTTTTTATACCGCTCGAGCTTACAGGATTCCTATTGGCTAAAATCCCAAGCAATTTTTTATTCCGGGCAATTTCTTGAGCTCACTAGCAAGAAATTGCTCTAAAGCGGTTACTATGGCAACTGAGTAAAAATTGCTCGAATTGGACGAAAAATTGCTTGAAATGTATACGTGTGATACGGCCTTTAAAGCTTCTTTAATATTTTTCAATAATTGCTTTTAAACTTTGTTCATTTTTTACGTTCTTGATTTTATTTTATAAGTTCTTATCAAGGGTTGATTATGTATTTAATGTATAGTTAATGAGTAAATGCTAATACAAATTCTTGCAGCTATAAAATAATTATTTTATAGATTCTTTAAACAAGATTTCTATTTTTAAGTGCAATTAAAAGCCCTACTTGTTAGAAAAATCTCCAGATATAAACAAAATAAACCATTATAAATTGCATACAATGCGATGAACATTAAATATAACACCTTTTTTACAGCTTTTAATTTAAACTAGACAGGCCTTATCTTTAATAAAGATCTAAAAACGAATTATTGTTAATTATTTGACGTAATTTTGACTATTTTTATTCGAATCAAATTGTTGAAGAGAAAAAAAAATATGTTCCAAGAATTTATCTCGTTCTATTTATAGACTTTTTAGTGCTCCATAGAATACTTTATGTTTCAGATGCTCGTACTTCAAACTTATGACAAAGTTATCTTAAAAGGATTTGTAGAATTAAGAAGACTTAGATAAAAAAAAACTTTTCTTTAGAGACTTGTTAACTTTTCCAGAGACGATGCAAAGCTATTATTTGCTCAAATGTTTCCAGGAACAGTTTGTGAAAGCTGAATAGCATAATTCCGGGGAACATTTTATTTCATTTTCAGAACAATGATGTTGCTCTTGTTAGGAAATTAATCTTAGCACCTTCTTTCTTTTTTATCTGAAATAACATGAAAACAAAAGAGAATGTGAATAAAATGAATTTTCTTTCCGATACTTAGTACTTCAATGAACCTTAGTAGCGTGTGGAAAAAATACAAAGATTTGATACTTTTCGTAACTATTAGCCATTGAAAAAAACCTGGTAATATCAGAAAGTGTCAATAAAGGCGTTCTTAAAGAAGATTAGAGCTTTCATAAAAAGAAATTCGAGTGTAAGTGAGAAAGTCAAGAAGTCGATGAAATTTCTTGAGGAATCTTCTAAGCGATTTATTTCTGATACGCAATACTGAATTAACTCTAAATAATTTGTTGAAATAAATCAACGTTTTAAAATTTTAATTAACTCTAGGTAATTCAAAAGAAAATATAATCTAAGAATAATTTATTAAGTTCCAAAAGAAATTTGTAAGGCGGCAAAAAAATCGATAAATAATTAACGTCGTGTGTGTCTAGGATTACTTCTTAAAAATTTCATTTGAAAAAATTGATAAATAAATTACTGAGTAGCGAGATTTTTTATTTATAAATCTCCCAAAAAAAGTTACAGAATCAATAGATAAATCCAAAGATAATTTAAAACGAGTATTTTCTTATGGATATTAAATATTTTCACGTATTTTGCAATGCAGATTGTAATTATTGATGAAGAAATACGTTGTTGTTGTTCTCGTGTCCATGAATAAATGCAGTAGATATCACTAAATTCCGTCGAAAGTCTTCATTACTGCCTCTGCTATTCGGGGAGCATCAGAGCTGTTCAGGATTTCCTGCAAAGTGTCCCTTAGAGGGACCATTCCCATTTTTAGTAACTTTGTTGCGACGGTTGGGCATTCCAAGATGTGATTGGGCGTGAGTTGAAGATCTGGGCAGTGTTTGCATCGAACATACGATCTTGTCTTGTCTGGGTGAATCTTCATCCCTTAAGATGTTCAGTTCTCAATCTGGCAATTGTGGATGTTATATTTCGGGGACAATACAAGTCACTTTTTGTCTCTCTCTGAAAGTGTTTTTAGACACACAAACAATCCATTTAATCTCTTACATTAGATATACCTAAAATATTTTTATAAATAAATAAAAATATATTTTGTGATAAATATAGAGAAATATTTTGTTACATTCTCAGAATAATAATATTTTAGTATATTCCAATTTATTTATTCCTTTTATTCAAAAATTATTTATTCCTTTTATTTTTATTGCGATTTAGAACTAACAAGTATGCAAATAGAAACTCAGACCTGAAATTGGTTGCATTATAAGGTATATTTTTAACCCTTTTTCTACCGCATTATGATTTACTGCAGTTTTTTTCATGCAATATTTTTTAATCACTACATTGAAAATTAAGGGATATATTTATAAAGAAAAAGCTCAAATTTAGGAAATTTAATCCGTTAGAACTAATTAATTAATTACAGATATTCATCTGTAAAATTAATTATACTCACTATTCACTTAAAATAAATAGTCAAATCGTTTTCTAAGATTTTAATTAACATATAAAAAATAAGACACTTATTTTTTGACATAAACTATTTTTCGGAACAGAAATGACAATCTTCGCAATCCGCTGAAAACGTTGTCAGCAGAAAACGCAATTTCTGCTACAAAACTATTCGCTTTCCCCGCTAAAATACTCTTCATAGAACCCATGCTTCCATATATCTTGGAAAGCCCTCGTGTAGCTGAATAGTGCGACGTTAATATTCATTCATTCAATCAATCAATCCATATATCTTGGAAGAGGGGATTTCAAAGAATATTCCTGCTAAGTATCGTCAGAGTTTTCGTAAAAATGGTTATTCTATGTAACTTTGAAGTGAGTGGTAAAAAGTACCGTCGGTAGATAAAGGGTTGAAGTGTCCGATTCCTCCACCATTTTATTTACAGGATGCTCCCGAATTCAGTCAGTAAATTCAGATAGGTGATAGAAAACAGCATGGGGATGACAAATCACCATAGAACATGGGGGTGGGGTGGGGGTGTAAACCACGTTTAACAGATGGAAATTGCGTTAATAGAGGATGATGAGCCAGACCAGGGGAGTGGCCAAATGAATCCGGGGATTTGGAGCACCGTGGTAGGGTTGAGGAAATCTGCACATATACACAAATTTCCCACTCCTCTGAGAAGAATAAAAATAAGTGAGAAAGTTGTTATATATGAACGTTAAATAAAGCGTGGGTGTTAATGTCGGATTACACGAACGAGGAATATACGGATGCGTATCTTATGCTGGGTCGAGCTGATTGCAATGGAATCTAGCACAGGTAATGTACCAGGACCACTTTCCGAGGAGGCGATGTTCGCAGCATACCACCTTCATCTTCTGGGACCACATGAAATCGTTTGTGAATGAGACTCTGGTGGTTATAATGGAGTATTTCATGGTTTGGATTGTCGTCCCTTCAGGTGATACCACCAGTACACCGGATTTGTTTGAACGCATCCGACAATCCATCGTCCGTTGGTGTTGGCAGTGCTGCGACCTACGTGGCAATAACTTCGAACAATTTCCGTGATAATCACTCATCGTTATAATTTCTGACATCAAACTGTCATGCATTGTTCGTATTGTAAACTCAATTTGCATTCGATCTTAATGTAAATATTCTTTTAAATGCATTTCTTACCTCTTATAGCCCGTTTTCATTCCATTTGACATCACACCCTACATAACTGTGTTTATGAATTACTCCTTCTGGAAATGGTTTATGACCCCCTGTTCTATGATAATTTGTTCACCTCATGCTGCCTACTATCAATCCTCTCAATTTGTCGATCAAATTCGTCAACACTCTGTATATGTATCTTAGTCAATGCTGTTTTTCAATTCCTACTATTAGCTCATACTCTCTATACATTTATTTATTTATTTATCTTCGTGGAATTTTCAATCGTTCATAAAATACATTTTAAAGTGCTCAACTGAGCTGAAACTTTATATACATGATTATTTTGGATGATAATACAGTAATTTTAACTATAATTAATAAAAATTAATTGATTAAAACTAATTATTTAAGGAATTATAAATACAGCCATGCTGGCATCATTTTTGGCGACTTGTGTCAACACTTGAAAAGGCTTTTTCTCACATTTTTAAGCGCTCATTTGAGGTGAAATTTTATATACACTATTGTTTGGGGTAAAAATACGATTAATTTAATTATAATTAATTAAATTAAATTTTAATTAGTTATTTAAAGAATTACGGATAATACAACCACGTTTGGGTTTCAATTTTAGCGACTTGGGTCAATACTTTAAAAGATTTGTTTTCTCACGTTTTAAAGCATTCATTTGAACTGAAATTTCATATACACGATTGTTTTGGATGACAATACGATACTTTAATGATAGTTAATAAAAATTAATTACCACTTAATGTTGTTATTTTGCCATATGTATATACATATTTATATTAATTGTAACTATTTAATAAAAGGTTGCTAAAAAAATTTTCTGTGTTGATCTAAATAGGAGTTGACTTAAGAAAATTGTTTTTATATTATATATTTGTTTTGCATAAGTTTTAGTCCTTCATAAGCTGGCATTTTTATAATGTAAAATGCCCTTACGTAACATTCTATGTATTCACATTTAAAATGAAAACAATACTGGTGAAGCTATGGAATTGATTGACGTGTGATTCATTCAATAGTAAAAAAAAGTTTGCAAGATTTCGGGTTGATTATTTTAATCTTGAGAGCATTCCACGTCCAGATGCAGCAAAAAATTTGAACAGAAATATCCAGGAAATAATTCAGAGAGGTTCTACTGGATGAAAATTTAAATCAAACTCAAGAAGTGTTTACAGAGCAGTTAGGAGTTTCTCACCACAAGCAATACCATTTCAATTGCAGGAAATGGAAACGATGTAGAAGGAAGGAAAACGAGTTTCTTATAATAATTTTCGTTCTTGGTACAAAATAAAACAAAATGTACAAAATCATTACGGGTGACAAAAAAGTGAATTGTGTGCAATAATTCTAGAAGAAGAAAATTGTGGACTTATCCAAGGTAGCCAGCATCAACAAGTTGCAAAAATGAATATTCATGTCACAAAAGTGTTACTATGTGTATAAAGGGATTGGAAAGGAGTCATTTACAACGAGCTACTGAAATCTGTCCAAGCTGTTAAAGTTGAAAATTTAATACTGATAAAATAAATAATGTTTTAGATTAAAATAAAGGCAGTTTATGTGTGTGTAGAACCAAGATGGGTAAGAAGCGATATTGTTGAGAGTCATCGCTCGTCCTCATACAGCAAAACGAACTGAAGAACTCGCATTCTCGTTTGGCTGAGAAATTGTTTAGCATGTTGCACTTGGTTTACTTTCGAATTATCACTTATTCAGAGATCTATGTCACCATATTTGAAAGATAAGTGGTTCACAAAACTTGATGATATTTGAAAATTGCTCGATGACTATTTTGCTTGGAGACCATGAAACTTCTTTTCGAAGGCATCCATCATCTACCCAATGAATGGCAAAAAACAATTTATAGAGATTGCTTTATTTCTAATATTACACTTTGTATTAAATATCTTTTCAATAAAGTGGAATTTGATCAAACAAAAAATTGAGTTTCTATTTTCGCCTCTAGTACATGGCGCATGAAATTATTTAAAACACGGGGGAGGGGGATGAAACTATTTCTGTGAAGCAGGGCTGTGATGAGAGTCATATCAATGTATTCAAACAAAGTAATTATTTACTTAGCAGAGTTCTTGTAAAATTTTTTAAGAAATTTGTGAAATTTTTAAGAAATCGTTCAAATCCCTAGACGCAACTTTAACTGGATAATGTGATAGCTTACAAAACTGTGCACAGCAATATAAACTACCCCTCCATATAATATTACTTAGTAAAAGTAGTCCTGGTAAGGTAATATTATCTCTGAATTGTAGCCCATTGGGGACATTTCCCCATTTACGTAACAATCCCATGATCCATTTAGACCCAAAGTGTCTCACCATTATTAAATCATATATAGAAGTTGTGTGTACAGTAAACTGCATTTTTGGCCATAAAAATAACGTATGTCTGGCAATACTTGATATGAATCAAGCCTTTCCCAATCCTGGAACAGTATCAAGGAATCTTAATAGTTCTGGAAAAAAGCACATTTACTGAAAGCGTAAAATGATGCGGGTCTACCTAAAAATAATATCAAATGTCAAAAAATGTTAACTTATAAATAAAAAACAGAAAATTGTTACTTTTTTATTTATAAAAGTCTGTAGAAAGTGCGTTTCCAAATTAACGCACTGCAGGCTATAATTTAAAACTGTGCTTGTCAAACTTTCAATATTTTTCTGACCCAATATTCAATTATAATTTTCATCATGCCCCCCTCCGGATAGCAACAATGTATTCAATTCAATAATACTATAATTTGAGGCTAAAACTACAATACAACTTTTACCTCTTAAGTGCTACCGACATATATAAACGCCACGTTCAGCTAAAGCGTTAATTGCCTCAGACGTATATATACGTCTTTCCAAAGAACGATCTTTTTTGTGTACTGCCATAAAAATATTCCGTAGGCTTTGGAATGCAATAAAATGACTTTGACAGTTTTTGCGAAGGATTTATTTATTTCAGAGCATTTGCTTATTTATTACTTTACCACATTACCATACAACATACGTGCACCTTCAAGGAAAACGGTGGCAATGAGGAGTGAATAACGTAACTTTTAATCGGTAGTGAAGGGGTGAATTATAAACTGTTCGAATTATGTAAATAAGCATTAACTTTTGTATAGAATTTTATATATGACAAACCCATATGGGGTCACTCGTAATTATTAAACTTGTTTTTAACTTAGTATTGTTAAATAAATTGTAAAATGCATTTTGTAGTTTTGAAACATTTAAAAGTATTTTTATTTCTTATTATGTCAGAATGTATTTTGTTTGTGTACTTTTAGTATAAATTAATGATTTTTTTTTAAAAAAAATTAATCTTCTGTTCTGAACTTTTTAATATGCTCGCGCGCCCCTCGTAGAGTTGTCATGCCCCCGTAGGGATGCGCACCCCACAGTTTGAGAAACGCTGATTTAAAATCTAAAATAATAAAATAGGAGCACTTGTTTTCGCATTTAATGAGTTAAATGCAAACAAAATATTAATGAGCCGACGTATATCTACATCTCTCTCAACAGATGCGTTTACTTCTCCTGACGTATATATTCGTTTTCCAGAAATACGACCTTCTTTGCGCTGCTATCAGTAAAACAATTCCAAAAAAGTTTTGGAATCCAACAAAATGATCTTGACAGTGTTTTCGTCAGATTGACTTATTTCAGAGAAACATTTGCTTATTTATCCCTTTTATCTTCTCCGCAGTACACCGCACAGGCGTGCCTATGTGAAAATCGGTAGCACTGGGAAGCGAACTGTGTAACTTTTATGCTACAGTTAGAGACTAATTAAGCTGAAACGTGAAGACTGTTGGTGTTATTTTGCCAGTGGCGTAACTGAGAGCATTTGGTGCCCCTTGCAAACATTTTGTCTTCCCCTAGAAACCTGGCCCCCCATGATGCGGGGGTTGAGGTGGTGTGGTCAAGTGACGAGAACGAGAGTTGAGATGCACCTCCACTACAAACTAACACACTATACCAACGGTGAACTTAAAGCCCCGACCAATTTAACAAGCTTCAACCTGTCTACGTGACGGGATTTCAGTGATAACAGGTCTCGAACTCTCATCACACGCGGACCATGAGTTCGGGACTGTAACCATGAGGCTACCGTTCTTACAATAATGCAGAGAAAAAAGCAGAATGAATTAATTTATAAACTCCTTATTTGTGTTTTTAATTTATTGTTATTTTAAAAGTGAGTTAAAATAAAAATTCAACAGAAATAAATAGTATACATTCTAAAAATGGGTAGAGAGAGAGAGAGAAAATTTAAAGTACAAAAATTAAATTAAATAGAAAATAAAAATAAATTAGAGTTATGTATAAACGTGCATTACATTAACTTAACTTATAAGTTAAAAACATTAATTAAATTTTATTAATTAATATAAAATATTTTCATTTATATATTATAAATATAAAAACAAAATAAGTTAAATCCAATTTTGAATTTTAAGAACAGTTTTGAAAAACAATTATTTCATCTATAATTTATACGATTAAACTAATTTATAAGATAGGACTCCTTTCGCGAAAATTTTCAAGCATTTTTAATCCCATATCTCAAATCACTAACTTTCTTTTAAGTATAGCAAGATAATCTAATATCGATACGTTACATCACATGATTTTTAAAAGCATGTAGAAATGGAGAGAGAGGGAAACTATTCTTTTTTTTCATTTTCCAAATCCATCCCATAACGAAGTTTTCGTAATATTCACTCCAATAGTTCGGAATTTTTCCTCGAGGGATTTCGAAGTTCAAATTTTAGTTGCATGCTTTGGACGGGGAGTGATAAATGATACTTTTTCCATGAAACTGGGATTAAAATAAAATAAAATGAACAAGTGTCAATAAAAATATTTAGAGTTCTTGGATTTCGAATAATTTTAAATACTTGTGATATGTATATTTATTTGGTGAGTAAACGTTACATTTATTTAATATAATTCTGAATCTCGATTGAAAGGAGATTAAATTACACGCTCTGCATTCAGTAATAATACTTTTTCATTTGAGCGCATTTAATTTCTTTGATTTGTATGAAAACAAACATAAAATTATTATTTGATTAAATTTATTCTCTATATCGCTTTAGTAATTTAAGTTGTAGGCCAAAGAAGTTAGAATATTTGTCCTCTCTGTCCTGACATTCAACTTTCTCCTAATCATATTATTGTTGTTGTTTCTAATGCGACCTGTCTGACGTAGTTAGATCGAGGGCCACGAAATTCATCGTGGAAAGGGACTAGATGTACGCCTGTCGTTGGCCTTAGCCATGAGCACCATACAGGTGACAGTACGATTTAGCTCGGTGAAATTCCTGAAGGGAAGGAATGAATGTTGCGACAGGTTCGACTTCTTTACGATAGATGGCGACACCACTGATCTCTACCTCCGCAATTTAGGCATAAAACTGAAGGGGAGGGAAGTATTCTCCAGCCCCCTGCATTCATGGTTTCAGCTGCGACCGCCCACAAGACTTCTGGATCCACTGATTTGACGAGTACGTACTACACGTGTACTCGGAGGGTATTTGGTGGCATCGGGCATCGAACCCAGGCATTCCGGTCAAGCTAGCGGAACATTTTCTTTTTGGGATTGTTGCAGAATCTGAAGGAATGAGTGCTTTTTAATGTCTCTCTCTAAAGCAACTTGAAAGCTATTGGTGACGGTGTATGTAATTTTGAACCAGGGTCGAATGATGAGGTTGATACGCGACCTGGCATCTCCTCTTCAAACAACTACACCACGCTATCGAGAAGGATTTGAGCCACGGCAAATTTAATGTATATCCTTCTCTCTAGATGCCGGGTCTTCAGCGAACCGTTTTCTGGTTTCCCCGTACTGTACTTCTTTCTATCTTTGATTTGCACATATTTTTCATTCTTATAGTTCGATTATTCGTGCTAGTGTTTTTAAGAGATGCAATTTGTTCAAGGTACATTGAAATACTTCTCATCCGGGATTTACTTTGTGGTGAAGTTGGGAATATTTCATTGAAGGCAGAAGTTAAGTTCCTTGAAAAGTTTCGATAATGAAGAATACAATGTAGTTTGTTTCTTCAGAAGAAAAAAAAATGGAAAGATAATCCAAAGAAAGGTCAACATTTGTGATAGCCCCCGGGCTATGGATAACATTTGTTCATCATCCACGCGACCTAAGCTTGAGAGGATAAAATATTGACCACTAATAGCTTCCACAATCAAACGAGTTTGTTACTATCTCAATTTATGTTAAGCAAAGCAACACAAGTCTAGGAGGCTGATGATCAGGAGTGATATGACATAAACTACACTTCTAATAAATAGCGCATTAAACCACCGAATCTATATTTATAGATGATTCCTTAACTTACTAGAATCCACACTAGTATTAAAGTTTAATATAATCTATCTTACCACTATATTCCACGGCGAACAGCTACCAGTCCTTATATCGTCAATATAATACTGTATCCAACTTGATCCGGCAAATAGACAATCTTCTGGCTTCGAACTCACTTAGAACTCTCCTCTTAGAACTTCACTTAGAACTCACTTAACACTCATAGAACTCCCCTAGCACTGTCCTAGAACTTTAAGTGAATACTAAAGCTCCAATATATACACATTCCTGATCTGCCTAATCGCGTTCCCTTCTTGAGTTGGTTGGAAAGAATTGCCATTCTGGCCCCAAAGATTTCCCAAGAGGGTTTTAGTAGAAGGCGTGATAAAGCTCTATCATGCATTATCTCTGTGCCCATTGCAATGCAAGATTTAGTATTACATCATACCCAAACTGTGTGTGTATATATGTATGCTCACAAGCACAAATTCCTCAACCGTTTGAAAAAGAGGTTAGAACATGGAATTTTTTTGTATCAGAGAAATTCTTTTAATATATTTTTCAAAACACGAAGAGTGTGCTAATGAAAAGCCAATGATTTTGGGTTTTCTGTGTTTCCCAATTATAAAATAAAAAATTGCGTGAACACTTTAAAATTGAAAATTAAAACGAAATCTTTTTCCATTTTCACATTCTGTTAAATATTATACTTATTTATATGCAATAAAAAATGTGCCTTTTTTTCCAACATTTTGTGCAAACAAATTGACCATTTAAGGGTTAACAAAGACAACAATTCAAGAATAAAAAGATAGCAGCAATGTATAAAAATTATATCGATTTTTTATATTCTATATGAGATCAATAAATTCTATTAAAAGCCTTTGAAGAATATTTACGGTTGAGCTAATTTTGTGTAAAAAAATTAATTTTCATGTTTACCGTCTGTGGGTTAGAAATACAAAATGTGTTGTAATTAAATGCTGTAAATCTTTGGTTGATTTATAAACATTAGTATGTAGGCTCGGGATAACTTTTTCTTAGGGAAAAATTATTTTTCTTCTAAATTATTAATTTTGTGTAATTACTTTCATAACTAAGAAATATTCAGGGAAATATTTGTAATATAGCATTGTGAAAAGATTACTTATTATTTCAGCAATTATTCAGAAGTAAAAAAAAAGAAGTAAGCTTAAGTTTTTGTTAGGATGATTATATGTATAAAAAAATGAAAAATGGGAACAATTCTTTTTGAAGGTCCAGTTAATAACTTTTTTTTTATTTTTAGGAAGTAATTGATTTGCAGAAGTGTTATATATTTATCTCTTTTAATACCCTTTTATTAGCCTCACCTGTATGTAACAGAATCTTTGACGTCTCAATTTTTACCCACATTAAAAGGTCAAATAAATTCGTAATTTTGCACACTTATCAAGCATCGATGACAATACAATCATTTAATAATTTTGTTCCATCGTCCTGATTAAGACCAACTGGATTACAATTTCCCATTTCCAGATTTGGCAACTTAAAGATTATATTACAACCCTAAAGTGAAAGCGCGCTCATGGTTAATACAAATAAAAAAATTGTTTTTTATGTGAAAAGGGGAGAATATTTCTGCAATTTATTAGTTCGAATAACTATAAAAGCGTGTTTTTTTAGTTTTTTAAACTGTCACTTATTAACAAGAGTATTTTTCAAATAAGAAAAACTAAAGAACGTATAACATTGAGTTCTTATGAACACTATTTTTAAATCTTTCTCGTCTAATGCTAAATAATACAAGGGGAACTATAAATATGTATAAATAAAAAAAATATCCCAATTATGTTAAACTCTGCTTCCATTGCGCGCCCAGGAAACAGTACACCGTATTTATTCGATTCCAAGCCACCATCGTTTCTTAGCTACACTCCATATTCTAAACATATTTTTGTGAGAAAATAAAATTAAAAAAATAGTGTAGGATGGTTTATAGATGTATCCTGTATTTATGAGCTTTAAAGATTTAAAATGAGAACTAATGTGAACAAAATAATTAATTTATTTTACCCCAACACTAAAAAATTTTAAATATATAGCTGAATAATGTAATTGCTTTACTATCAATACCGTGTTGAATTTTCCCCAATCCAACAAATTTTTCTGCCTTCGATTATAAGCCGTACCCGATTTTCAGTATAAATAGCACTGGAAAAAAGTGCAGCTTAGATTAAAATAAATACGGTAGTTTAACAGGATCCAAAATACAAAATGAATTTTGCGAACTGTATTGGCTATCTAAATATTTATTACTATTTACTTCAGTTGAAAAATGCTTTTTTTTAAAAAAATTATATTAGAAAAAAGTTAAACAATTTATTAAAATGTTATTAATAATAAAGATTCAAACTGATAAAATGACTTATGCGATGTAACAAAAAACTTACAACAACATTCGAAGTCTGAAGTCTTCAATAAGTTTATCTTGTTTATCAAGCATTTGGCTAAGAATACTTTAGATGTGAGTCATCAAAAGTGTTGACCAAAATTTATATCTGTTTTTTAAAATCTTTGTGTTACTAAAACACATTAAATAAAAGCAATATATGTTACGCATCAAAAATTTTTTATTAACGAAGAGAAGATTGAAACAAGAGAAAAATGTTTGGTTTGATAAATAGCGGGATGTCAAGAATTTCTTACGAAAAGGACAATCAAGTACATTAAACAATGTATCATAACAAGGAGTTTTCTTGACGTTTCTGAAACATCATGTATCGAAAAAAACCCATAAAATATTAAAATATTTGTTTAATCATGTAAGGTATTTCTGATCCTTATTAATGGCAAATGGTTGAGAAAAAAGCAAAACATTTATTTGAGTTTCACTGAGTATGTTTGATCACTTTAAAGGAAACTTAACAATTTTCAATGAAATTTTCAAATACCGTATTTACTTGAATCTATAATCCGATATTTCTCCAGTGTTAATGCTACTGAAAACTGAGTGTGGCTTAGAATTGATCTACTTATCGTCTACTTATCTCCGGTCTTCAGTCTATCCTAAAGTCTATCGTTGTCTACTCTTATTTAGAAATTTTTGTTTGTATGCATTATTTCTTGTAATCACCTAAACATTGTGATAGCCTCCTACCTGGGGATACCATCTCTTCATCTATTCGACTTAGATTTGTAGGAGGTAAGGATTGATGACACAAGCTAGCCATAATAAAACCAATTTATTATTATCAAATATAATAATCAAAGACGATCTTACTCTAGGGAAGAAATCAAGAGTGGTATATCGCAGCTCTGAATCTTATGTGGAATAAACACCTGAAATCCATATCACCTAACTTTAAGTAAAGTAATCCTAAGACTCCCAACTTCCTTTTTTTTAATTGCATAGCTAAAGCACGCTCTATAATTACGCATCTAAGTGCAGATCCTTACCATAACCTCATGTCGTTCAGCAACTCAACTTCCTTACTCCTTCTCTTTTTTTCGATTACAAAACCTGCACTATATATCTACTAACTAATCTGCATATCAGGGTTTCTTTTTGAGAGGGTTGGCTGTGAAATAACTCATTTGATGGCCCCGAAGATTACCCAGGATGATTAGTAGGAAAAACTCCGTAAAGCTCCGTCACAACATCAAAGATATCAGTAAAACATCAAGACGAGTTCACTGTAACGCAAGTAGGAAAAGTGAGAAAATTTTATATGCAGAAACACAAATGGAAACAGAGCAGGGCCCACTGAAAATCTGGCACGAACAAAACAAATATGCGTTGATGGCGGAAACAAAATGATATAAGTTTCTTTTGTAAGTGTTCAACAGTTTTTAATAATTATTTTACATTCTTCCTTAATACATTCTTTAGAAAAAAAATGTTGCATAACAAATGCATTGAATGGCATGGAAGACAACACCGGCACCAATTCCGAAGTCAGCAGCGACATTTGGAGTGACGAATTATTTTTCGAAGCATGATACTGGTGGTTTGAGTAATTATAGGTTCATGTATGCATTTGAAAGATTTTAATACTGGTAAAATATATTAAGTTATGAACTTCTTATTATTTCTCATTAAATTTTTTTAAAAAAAAATCTTAAGTATCGGATATTTTTTTAATGAATTTTTCATATATTTTTTTATTATTTTCTCTTAAAAAAGTATAAAGAGTTAAGAGTGTGGCTTAGAAAAGATGACAAATTTTTTTTCACAGAAACATGTTGGGGATTTGTGGTGCTTAGAATCGAGTAAATACGGCATTTACGTTGCTCGTTTCTAAACTAAAAAATGATGGATACTATTAAACACACACAAAAATTCAGTCGTTAAATGAGATATATCCGCAAAAAAACCATGATGTTTGAAAAAAGAAATTTTTGAATGTTCCCGACAATTACAAATTCAATGCATATGTATGAAAAAAGTATTAACGGAAATTTAAGGATTTATTCAAAAAAATACATGTATATAATCCAACAATGAATATAGACTTGATCTAAATCTGGATTTTATTTAGGCACTGTCCACCTAAGTATAGAACAAATGGATCTCCACTTGTAAGTCTTCGGAAGTTAGGGGACAACAAAAGACGAAAACTACACAAAGGGGTCAAACTATCGTCAGCTTATCTCATTCTAGCAAATATGCTGAGAATAATAAGGGGGACGTTTGGGGGAAGGCTTGATTCCCAATCAGCCCAATTTTGACAACTATCATGATTATGGAGAGGTTAACAATCATATAAGTATCCCATCATTGTTATGGACCTCTATAGACACAGCTTTTATCGTCACTAGGTTTCATTTCGAAGTTGAAAACAATTCTACTACAGATAGTAAATATAGAATGATCCTGATGCTACTACAAATATGCTTGTCGAGTTACAAAGCTGAAGTCTATTCAACTTAATGGATGTCTAAATTTCGCGTTTTCTGAGTAACCCATCAACGATCCTGTGATCTTAAGTACCAGCGTTGGATGCAGATTAGTCATAATGACGATGCTTTCAGGTATCCGACAATGTTCGGAATCCTGATTTTGCAAAAGAGGCCAAACGTATATATATATATATATATATATATATATATATATATATATATATATTAATATTTAATATCACTTAGATTTGAATACACGTATAATTAATTAGAATACACGTAAGAATATTATAAGTAAGCAAGTATGGTAAAAGTTAGTAAAGTATAGTAAATATGAATAGTATAAGTAAGTACGTATAGTAAAAAATCATTTAAATGTAATTTTTGACAAAAAAAAAATGAACATAGAATGAGCTATTTTCGAAACATTCTCGTTTCATGAAAAATGCTTTTATGATAATAATATTTTTCTTGTATATATCTCAGACCTCTGTGTACAGGATCTCAACCAGGATTTTCGAAATGCGTAACTTATAGCCGAGTATTTTAATACATCAAATAAGAAACCTTTCAACAAAGAAAAATAAATTGATAATTACTTTAATTTGTTGTAATACTGAAAATAATGTGAATTTTTCCAAGATCTTAATTCAAGCTGTCTAGAGAAGTATTTATTAAAACCTCAATTCATCAGCTCATGGCGATGATTCTTTACGCCAGAAAATCGTTATAACCCTCTTTCTTTGTTTGTTTTCCATTTACCAAATGTGATTTTCCCTTTGAAGCGCGTGGCTTTCGCTATATCCAACTTTGAACCAATTAACAATTGGTAATAATATTTACAGTTTATTAAAGCGTGTTAATTTAAACAGAAATTATTATTTGATCTGGATTAATTAACTCATGAAAACTTGAGACGAATATGTAAGATACTGAATCGTATTCTTTAGTCTTAGCTTACAGAACATTTACTATTAAAGGAGAATGTTTTAAAAACAGTTAAATCTAAGTTAATTTTTGCCCAAATGTTGCACTTAAATAATTTTTTATTGTAATAGTAATCTTAAAACGATTTTATACGAGTATTCTAATCTAATGGACACTAAATAATAAAAATTATCATCTCTTTCATCATCACCAAATAGCAGTGTGTATCAAACTGTGGGGCGTGCCCTCCTAGAGGGCGTAATAACCCTACAAGGAGGGCACGAGTATATCGAAAAATTAAAAAAAAATATTTTTAAAAATATTAATTATTTACTGAGAAAGGAAGCAAAACAAATACATTCTGACATCATAAAATACGGATTTTCACTGATATAATACACTTCTAAATGTATCAGTACTGCACGATGTGTTTCATAATTAATTTAACAATACTAAGTTAAGAACAAGCTTAATAATTACCGGTGACCCCATGGGAATTTCATAAAATTATATGCAGAATTTAATATTTATCTTGATGATTTGTACGGTTTATAATTAAAGTTGTATTTTATATTTACGTCAAAGTATATTATTATTGAATTCAATATATTGTTATTGTATGGAAGGGGGCGATTAAAATTATGATTGAATATTGGGTCGCAAGTATAGAAAGTTTAACAAAACTGCCCTATAGAATGATATCAGCTAATCAAAATAAATATTAAATTATTCTTTGATTGTACCGCATTCAACCCCAAAACAAAGCCTGTCTTAAATAATGACATATGATTATATGCAAGAATCTATAAAGATTTGTCCATTTAAACTGAATTAACTTCATTAAAATTGAATGGGAACCATACCTGGGATTTTGCATTAATTCTCTTTTGCACACTGCACAGCTTTCGTTATCCTTATATAGTGTAAACAATTACTTCACAATGTCAAACATGGACAATAAAGTCATATAAATTGTTTATGTAATAAAAACAAAAAGTTCTACAGTTATTCTTAAAAGCAAAGTTGTTCAGAAAATATCCAATGGAATTCAATTGCCATAAATGGTTATAATCAGTCTTCGAATTATTTGAAATTTTATTTCTTTAACCCTAATTAAGGTATCCGACCGACTACGTTCCAAACCGTGATTTTGAAAATCGTATAAATGGATAATATTTATGATATTTAGTAAACCTTAGATTAGAAAACGTATACAAAATTGTTTTAAAAATATTGTTACAGTAAAAAATTTAAATAAAAAGTACAATATTTTGACAAAAAAGTAAACACACAAAATGACAAATTTTCAAAATTTTCTCCTTTTGTGAAAAATATTTCTATCACAATAATATTTTGCCTGTATACAGCTCAGACCTCTGTACAGAGGCTCAACTAGAATTTTTGAAACATATAACTTAGAAGTGGGTTTATCTATGTTTTACGACAACAGAGGGGAGAAATTTTAAGAAATAAACGCCGATAATTATTTCAATGGAATGTAACTCTGAAGATAATGTGAATTTTTCAAAAATCGTAGTTGAGCCTCTGTACAGAGGACTGAGCTATACACAGGCAAAATATTATTAAAATAAAAGCATTTTTCACAAAAGGAGAGCATTTGGAATAAAGGTTATTCTAATTCAATTTTTTTTGCCGAAATATTGTATTTAAATATTTTATTTTGTCAAAATGTCCTTAAAACAATTTTATAAAGGGTGTTTTTTTAGAGGTATAGAACTTGAAATTGCAATAAAACAACGATGTATTATTCGATTGACATGATTTTTTTTTCGAAAGATAATCTTGTGGCATTACATTTTAAATATGATTTCTGGCATAGGACTGCCACGGCTGGCTCGGATGTAGTCCAATCTGGAAGTCTAATTTTCGATGACTTCATAAACGAATTTTGTTTAGCGATGAAGCGTTCTTCTGGTTGAATGGCTACGTCAACAAAAAAACTGCCGCATTTGGAGTGAAGCTAATCCACAAGTGTATGTCGAAACACCGTTACATCCAGAAACACTTACTGTTTGGTGCGCTTTATGGGATGGTGGAATCATTGATCCGTACTTCTTCAAAAACGATGAAGGCCACAACGTTACAGTCAATGGTGATCGGTTTAGAGTCATGATTACTAACTTTTTCTTTCCTGAATTGAACAATCATGATGTCCAGGAGCTGTGGTTCCAACAAGACGGCGCAGCATGTCACACAGCTCGTGCCACAATCGATTTTTTGAAAGACACGTTTGGTGAGCGCCTAATTTCACGTTTTGGACCTGTGAATTTGCCTCCAAGATCTTGAGATTTAACACCACTAGACTATTTTCTGTGGGGCTATGTAAAGTCATTGGTCTATGCGGATAAGCCACAAACGCTTGATCATGTGGAAGACAACATTCGCCGTGTTATTGCCGATATACTGCCACAAATGTTGGAAAAAGTCATCGAAAATTGGACGTCCAGATTGGACTACATCCGAGCCAGCCGTGGCAGTCCTATGCCAGAAATCATATTTAAAATGTAATGCCACAAGATTATCTTTCGAATAAAAAAAATAAATGTCAATCGAATAATACATCGTTGTTTCATTGCAATTTAAAGTTCTATACCTCTAAAAAAACATCCTATACATGTACTAGCTGCATGGCTAGTACCCGTTGCACGGGCTATCTCTACTTTTATAAATTTTCCCTTTCCTTCACAAAATCAGCACTTTTAATACTCATTTTCAAAATGAGACTTTAAAAGTAACATATATATGCATTGATAGAAAAGTTTACAGTGGCGCCAAAGCCGTTGAAGTTCATACACCGCATAAAAAAATCGCACAAAACAAAGCACACAAAAATAAAATCGCATAAAAAGGACCGCACAAAGACAGGTTCTATTGTATTATTAAATGTTGGAAAAGTAGTATATTTTATTGAAAATTTTTTTATTAAAAACACTTTTTCAGTGTAAGAGGTTACAAATTTATTTTGAAAATGCGCGTTTTTGTGTAATTACAAAGGTAACGGATATTGCTCCAATTTATTTTGTACACTTATAAAAAAAAAGGTTAAGATAGGATTAAATATTTATGAAGATAAAGTCACTACTTTGTTCTTTTTCTTTGAAATTTTTGAGTTTCTTAAACTATTCTCAATAAACATCTAACAGATTTTAACTTTCTGGTTAAGAATTTACGATTTACAAAAATTACGATCACTGCCGCCCACACAGAGACCTTAAAACTGAGCCTTGACTAAATAATTAGGCGAGCTAAGAGCTAGTGCCTCATTTTCTAAACTTACACTTCATGCCGCTGGAGGGATTTGGGAGCCGATTCCATCTTTTTCCAACCACCACTCTAACTTTGTGTCTCAGAATCTGAACACATATCTAGGATTTAATCATCGGTATTTATGAATCTCACACTTTTAATTACAAACCTACTTCGCGAATGGGAATGATAAACAGTCACCATTAAAATAGAAAAAAGGATATCAGAACGGAAAATAAACAAATTTAAGAAAAAAAAATTTTGATTAACAATTATACTATCACAATGGTTATTTACCCCAGTCAGAATAAAAAAAAAATCAAATGGGTACGTTTTTTAGTTTTCTAGTGATTTTTTGTGTTGAAAGATTTAACACTTTTCAGATGCCTTCCCTCTTAATTGAACTCATTTTTTTTCTTTGACATTCAAATTGATCCTTGTGGTCAAAATTCGGTTTGAAACCGTTCAGAAAATTAAATATTACAATTTTATTGTATAGTTATATAAATACTGCGGGATATATTTTATTACAATGATGATTTGCTTAAAAAAATCACTCAAAAAAAAATCTGTAGTGTTTTTCGAAAGAAAAATATTTACACTATATAAATTTCATAATTTTTACCTTCATCATTAATCTGGGAGAAAGCCCACACTGGATAATAAAGTAAGTGGTCACGCGTGGGGACTAAGTGACCACACTCAATCCTTTTTTTTAAAAAATTATTTTTATTTTACACAATACAAATTGAGATAACAGTGAATAATTTAACTAAGAGAAAGTGTACTATATAAAGGGTGTTTTTTTAGGTATAGAACTTTAAATTGCAATAAAACAACGATGTATTATACGATTGACATGAATTTTTTTTTATTGGAAAGATAATCTTGTGGCATTACATTTTAACTAGGATTTCTGGCATAGGACTGCCACGGCTGGGTCGGATATAGTCCAATCTGGACGTCCAATTTTTGATGACTTTTTCCAACATTTGTGGCCGTATATCGGCAATAACACGGCAAATGTTGTCTTCCAAATGGTCAAGCGTTTGTGGCTTGTTCGCATAGACCAATGACTTTACATAGCCCCACAGAAAATAGTCTAGTGGTGTTAAATCTCAAGATCTTGGAGGCCAATTCACAGGTCCAAAACGTGAAATTAGGCGCTCATCAAACGTGTCTTTCAAAAAATCGATTGTGGCACGAGCTGTGTGACATGTTGCGCCGTCTTGTTGGAACCACATCTCCTGGACATCATGATTGTTCAATTCAGGAATGAAAAAGTTAGTAATCATGGCTCTATACCGATCACCATTGACTGTAACGTTGTGGCCTTCAACGTTTTTGAAGAAGGATTCCACCAGCCCATAAAGCGCACCAAACAGTCAGTTTTTCTGGATGTAACGGTGTTTCGACATACACATGTGGATTAGCTTCACTCCGAATGCGGCAGTTTTGTTTGTTAACGTAGCCATTTAACCAGAAATGGGCTTCATCGCTAAACAACTTCGCTTATGAAAATCGACCATTATTTTCGAAATAAAATTGCACAATTTGAAAGCATTGTTCAGGCGTGAGTCTATTCATGATGAATTGCCAAACCAAACTGAGAATAAATCACTTGACAGCTGTTAAATCGGTCGTCATCTTGGAAAGTAATGCCAACTTAAACTTCTATCCCTGGAAAAAAAACACTTTGTACCTATACTTTCAAGGATTTTTAAATTTTCTTTAATTTTTGGAGAAAAACTCAATTTAAACGGAACTAAAATGTTTCAAATATGCGTAACTTTAATAAAATGCACAAATCACAGATACTTTTCACTAAGATTATAGGAATGATATTTGCAGGTAAAACTGTTCAGTTATTGTAGCTTTATTGTTCATAGATGATCGACGTACAGCATGTTTAACTTTTTGTTGCTTGTATCTTATCGACAGCGTGTCTTGTGATACTCTTCTGGTATCATATATTTCTTTACGTAGTTTTTAGGTTACTTTTGAAAATTTTCCCATCAACTCTAACGTTGCATGTTCATCCCTTTTCCGAAATTTACTTTCGCTACCATGATTAATATTCCTTATTTTATCGATTTCTTCCCTTGCTTGATCAGTTTGAACTTCATCTAATAGAGATCGCAGATGCCCATTTCTTTTTTATATTACAGTAGAACGTTGCATTGGCTAGAGGTACGCCTGTCATTGTCATTGAGCACCATACAGGTGACAGTACGATTTAGCCGGCGATATTCCCCGAAGGGACGATAGATGGCGAAACCACATCTATCTCCACATCCACAATTTCTGCATGTAAACTGTAGGGGAGGGAAATATTCTCCAGTCCCTGCGCTCGTGACTAAGCCCACAAAACTGCGGACCCTCTGATTTAACGAACACGTACTTCGTGTGTACTCGTAGGGGGTTTTGGTGGCATCGGGCATCGAACCCAGGCCTTCCGGTCTGGAGTCCAATGCTCTAACCACTAGGCTACCCAAGGCCCTAGTAGAACGTCGTTTATCCGAACGTTTATTATCCGGAGCGTCAAATATCTGAACCAATTTTTTTGTTACCTACATGTACTGTATATGAAAATGCATGAAATAAGCTGTGATCAGATTTAGAAGGCGAAAAAGCATTCAATGACGACCACAGGGAGGAGATTACCGCCTTTGTCCAATCAATCCCCGGATTTTAAGAATGCGATGAAGATGTAGAAACACCTGGATGGCAAGCAATGCAGAAGACTATGGATTTCAAATGCTAAATGATGACGAGATTGTGACTTCCGTGCAAGAAAACTCCGACCCTGTCGACAATGAAACGGATAAAGACGAGTGCAACAATAGCAGCGAAAGTAGCAAGAGTCCATCAAATGCTGACGCGTTTTCTGTATTAGCGACTGCTATGGAGTGTTACAATCAGAGTGCTGTCCTACTCAAGTACTGCTGATCAAGAGAACCAGAGACCGTGAAACGAAATAAAGAAGGTGTACAACGGAACAGCGAAAAATAAGAGATTGTTTTCCACAATAAAGATAAAATTGCGACATTTTGCACCTATTTTGCTTTTTCTTCAAACACGCTTCTCGCATGTGATGATTTTCAATACTCGTATAGTGTCCAGTTTCATATACTGCATGGGTCGCATTCGATTTTCGGTTATCCGAACAATCGCGTAACCGAATGTTGTTCAGTCCCAATTGATTCGGATAAACGACGTTCTACTGTATGTTAATTTACATTTATGAAACCATGAGTCGTACAACATATCAGTAAAAACTACTAAGTCGTTCACAAGGGAAAAAATGTAGACTGCTGATAGAAAATATTTTGGAACAAAAGTGGTCACGTGGTTAACTCAGTCACCCCAAGTATCTTAAGATGCTAAAAAAAGTTTGCCACTCCAAAAGAAGCGGTAAATATGTGACAGATTAATTTTAGTTTCCATGAAGAATGCCATACAGGAGAATACTGACCAGGTCATTGGGAGCAAATAAATAATTTTCCTGGAATTAAAGATTTCGTGAGCTTGTGTGTGTGGGTCAACTATGTGCCCCGAGCGACCACTCTTGGGTTAACAACAAAATTTTAATACTACTGCATCAAGCTTTGTATCCGAATCTTTCTCAAAGCACATTGTTGAATTTCAATTATGTTTTTTTCTAAATTTACAAATCTTAAGAATTATCATAAAAAGAATATTGTAAGTAACACTATCTCATTACTGAAAAACTGAGCAAATATCTTAATGACTTAATCTTTAGCTTATTTATGTGATCTCTGGGAAGGGTTTCTTATTAACAAAATCCACTCTTCCGTAGAAGATTAGTCTGCTTGAGTAGTTGTGGAAGAGATATGTCAAGCTTGAATAGCCATCCATTAGAACCTTCCTCTTTGACAAAACCTTCTAATCTTATAATCCATTGACGTTTAATGCCCAGCTCTCCTATCGATACCTTTTGGTTGAATGAACTTTAGGACCAGCTAAATTGTATTATCGTCCATGAAAAGGAATAAACGTTGAACACTCCTTGATGAAAACCAATCCAACACCATTATCACAGAATCTTTCTAACTCTCAAGAAAGAAAGAAATAAAGAGTTAATTCTACTACAGGTGTGTTGAAAGATATTTGTGACCATTGTGCCATAAGTTACTTCAATCTCACTGTGAAAATACTTGATACTAGAAGGGTGAAATAACGTTCGGTAACATAACACTTCTGAAATCTTGTGATTTGAAAGAAAAAATTGAAATGATATCTGTGGTATGGTACTTCAATTCTTGCACGTCACATGAACCTTTTGATTGATTTCATAACAAAAACCGAATTTATGTAAACGTCACTAAATATATATATATTTGTTAATATTATTAGTTAAATATACTTTAATGACATAAATGTTGGATGAAAGAAGAAAAAAAGGCCAGTAATGGTTTACTTGGACGAAAATACAAATAGGGAAAAAATTCTAGAGTATACATGCATATTAAACTAAAAATTTTTTTTTTTTAAAACTGTGGAATCACACACCAAAAATCAGAACTATATTTTAATAATAGAACTGATATTCAGTAAAGTAATAGCATTTGTATGGATTATACTTTATAAATATTATGTTTTTTATATTTCATTAGATGTTCAATATAAAGGTAAAAATAAATGAAAATAAAAGTACATCATGTGACAATAAAAGTATCTCTTCTCAATGTCACTGCTTTACCTAAATTACATTATTCAGGGCATTCTGTTTACGTGAACGTATGTATAGTGGTAGGATTCTATTGTAATTGATACTTAACCATAGGTTAAAATACGCACTTTGATCGCAATTTATACAAAAATTTGCAGAAAAAAGTAATTTGTTCTTATTTATTTTGAAAACAATTTGAATGAAACCATCGTACGTAGTAAAATTATATATTAAGTAATATATGTTAATCTGTTAAAGGCTTAGAATTGCAAGTTATTCCTGTAGGTATTTTAACTAAAAACCATAATTATTTTTGGACAAAATGTAAGCCTTAAGTTTTGATAAAATAGTTTTAAAATAAGAATTGCTCAAAAATTTTATTTAGAGTAGGTAATCTAAATGATACACTATAAGTGATACAATATCTGAATAAAAAAAAATCTTACAAAATGCACTTAAGAAATTCAAAAAACCGACTTAAAAGAACTTTTCTGGAAGAAAATATTTATTCACTTCTAAATATGAATTTAAAATTGAAGAACTTATTTAAAAGAATATGTTGTGTTTTTATACTTCTAAATTTTCTATTTAACATTGGTGTAAGTTTTTTAAATGAAAAGAAGACGTGGCTATATATAAAGCAAATTATGATTGAAAAATTCACTAAAACGTTTCCTCTCTAGAAGTGAAAAAAATTGGAATACAGTCTCAGAATTCCATGTTATCTTTCAATTTCAAATTAATTTGCTTAAATTTTGTTCTCCTAAGTTTAAAATTCCCGTAAAAACTTTTAAAGAATAATTGGGTGACAGAAATAATATAAAAAAATGCGTAACTATCTTAAAATAATTTGGTAACTATCTTTAAAAATTTTGATCATGTGTTAAATTTTACTCGATATTCTTTTTGGTCATAGAACATTGTTTTGGTTTTAAAAACTATTAACTAGATATACGTTTTAAAACACTGGATAATGAAGAAAATGTTTAGTTTCGGATCTATGTCGAATCTGATCAGTTTTATGTATGTGCAAGAATAATGGATTCTAACCTTAAAAACAAGTATTATACATCCTAAAAAACTAATGTAATCATTTTTTTATTCTGAGACTGGAGAATAATAGATTAACTCAACTTTTAACTTCATTACCCCAACTAATATAAATATTTAGAAAAAAAAATACGATTTTTTTTGTGTGAAACGTTGTATAGCATATAAATGCAAAAGAAAAGAAATAAAAACATTGCAAAAACGGATAAAATGTATCAGAGAAACAGTAAAAAAAGGATGGTTATGCACCTGGAATAAAACTTATTACCTCGGATGAAAGCTCTTCGATGTCTTTTCATATTCAGTGGCGTGATTAGTTTGTTTTTTATGCGCTGAAAAAAAAAGTTTTGGTCCGTTTTGAGCCCGTTTTTTTTCAATAATTTTCTTCGTATTATACTCCGATCCTAATCTTTGCACCTAATGAAAGGTTAGGTATTAATCAAAACCGGATTTTTGAAAATTCGTAACTCGCCAACTAATCGGTCTATCGAAAATCGGTTTCGGCGGTTCGACAGATCTCGTCGAGACGGTTTAGAATAAGAAGAATTTCGAAAAAAGTGGATAATTCGGAAAAAAAAAATTAGAAATGGGAATCCATTTTACTTGTGCAGAAACACATAAAAAATACTTTAAATCTGGGAATAATGCCCACCTGCATCAAGAAACCCTCGTTAACTGATTCCTTGAAAAGGAAGCCTATGATGTCCTGTTCTGAAACAGAAAGAGAACTTTGTTGATAACCTTGTAAAAGTATTTAAAAAGAGGAACAAATCCCTTTTAGAAATAAAAACTTTCCTTTTAGAGACCTTTTGGGATGCTAAAATCCACTGTTCAGCAGAAATAAAGTGCCCAAGTAATATTTTTCTCTAAAAGGAAGGTGTGCCTCTGTTTAAATCAGTACTTCTCAAACTTTAATTCTTTGCGACCCAATATTCAATCATAATTTTCATCACCCTCCATACAAATAACAATGCATTGAATTAAATAATAGTATACTTTGACCCTAAAGCTGCAACATCTTAAGTGCCGCGGGCGTATATATACGTCTCGTTCATCCAATGTGTTAACTGCCCGGATGTATATATACTTCTCAAACAACTGGTGCGTTGAATGCCCCGCACGTATATATACGTCTCGTTCATCCAACGTGTTAACTGCCCGGATGTATATATACTTCTCAAACAACTGGTGCGTTGAATGCCCCGCACGTATATTTACGTCTCGTTCATCCAATGTGTTAACTGTCCGGATGTATATATACTTCTCAAACAACTGGTGCGTTGAATGCCCCGCACGTATATATACGTCTCGTTCATCCAATGTGTTAATTGCCCGTATGTATATATACTTCTCAAACAACTGGTGCGTTGAATGCCCCGCACGTATATTTACGTCTCGTTCATCCAATGTGTTAACTGTCCGGATGTATATACTTCTCAAACAACTGGTGCGTTGAATGCCCCGCACGTATATATACGTCTCGTTCATCCAATGTGTTAACTGCCCGGATGTATATATACTTCTCAAACAACTGGTGCGTTGAATGCCCCGCACGTATATATGCGTCTCGTTCATCCAATGTGTTAACTGCCCGGAATGTATATATACTTCTCAAACAACTGGTGCGTTGAATGCCCCGCACGTATATATACGTCTCGTTCATCCAATGTGTTAACTGCCCGGATGTATATATACTTTCAAACAAAATGCGTTGAATGCCCCGCACGTCTTTTCATCCAATGTGTTAACTGCCCGGATGTATATATACTTCTCAAACAACTGGTGCGTTGAATGCCCCGCACGTATATATACTTCTTTCCAAAATACGATTTTTTCTGTGTACTGTTATCCATAAAATTATCCCGAAGTCTTTTAAATGCAATAAAAGAACCTTGACAGCTTTTGTAAAGGATTTACTTATATCACATGATTTCCTTATTTATCCCTTTTCTCTCCCCCCCCCTTGTACATAGGATCCCGTCTACGTGGAAAATGGAGGCACTGGGGAGCGAATCCAGTAACTTTTAATCGTCAGTGAAAGGATTATTTATAAACCGTATAAACTATCAAAATCAGTGTTAATTTTTGTACATATGATGTGACAAGCCCATAGAGTCACTGGTAATTATTAAATTTGTTCTTAACTTATTATTGTTAAATTAATTATAAAATACATTGTCCAATAATGATATATTTATTAGTGTAAATCTTAATTTTTTTATGTCAGGATGTGTGTATTTTGTTTACTTTCAGTAATTTAATAATTTTTTAAAAATAATCTTTTGTTTTTGGCTTTGTAATATCCTCACGCTCCTTTGTAGAGTTATCACGCCCCTCTAGAGGGGTGTGCCCCACGGTTTGAGAAACGCTGGTTTAAATACTTTTACCAGGTTGTCGTCAAAGTTTTCTGTCTGGTTCAGAATAGGAGATCAGATGCTTCATTTTCAAGGAATCATTTAACAAGGTTTTTTTTTTTTTATGTAGATGGCGTTATTGTAAGAAATATCACATTCAAATGCTCCCCCAAAATATTACATAAGATGCTAAGACCTAATCCCAATGCCTCATGTCAGTCACAGATCCTCTGTTGGAAGCATGTTGAAGCGCGTGTCCATTCCTTATAGAAACTCTGTGCTATTGTTATAGAAATATAGCTGTCCTCTAAAATGCTGTAAAATCCAGATATGGTAGATATTACTGAAGTTGTGCTGTCGTTTAAGTAAACACTTCCTCGAATTTTTCATTTGACATTTTATTTTAAAGTGTGTGATTAATGGCGTTTCAAGGGAGTGCGGGTGTTACTAGGGATGGCGATTCTTTCCGAAAAAGATCAATTCCTATATGGATTCGAATCGTAACCTGATGAATCGATTCACAAAAAAAATCGAGGTCTAAAAGATCGATTTATAAGAAATCGATTTTTTTCAAGTCTGCGTTTACAATGTAAATATAAATCCATTTTATGAAAACCAAGAAAGATACCATAATACATGATCTCTTATCAGTAAGATCAGGGAATTTTTTATTTCAGAAAATTCTACACTTACGATTATTTTCATTTCCATATCAAAGTATCAGGTATATAAGAAGACATTTATTTCCTAAATGTGTATTTGTTACATTAAAAAGTTTAGAAAATGAATAATATACCTTATAGTTCCCAATGTTTAATATCTAAGTTTTTTTAAAAACAGCAGTCTGTCAAGTCTACTGGTATCTAAGCGGTTCCGCTCATCACTTGCGATGCTGCCGGCAATCTAAAAAAGGTGTTCACAAGGAACTGATGATCCAACGATACTCAAATACATCATGGCTATTGAGTGAACATGATGAGTTTTTTTTTGTTCCAGCCAGTAAATTAATCCTTTAGCCACAAACACTGTAATATAACAGGTTTTAAAGAAGGTACATACAAATAATTGTAAACAATTTTATGATTTTTTTTACCAGAACAGAACAAAAATTGAAAGTTGATTTTCTAGGATGAAATATCGATTTAAAAATCGATTTTTTGGCCGAATAAATTGATTATTCGATTAATCGATCTCAGATCGCCATCTCTAGGTGTTACCACATCGTTCATATGTATTTTAATTTTAAAAAGATTGATAACTTATTAAATATCAGAATGAAATTAATAATTTATAATATACTGATGTTGTGAATAGAATTTATAATACAGCATTTCTATCGAATAGCTCTTACTCAGATTATTTATGGTGAGGTAATTCTTTTGATTTACCGTCTTATTATGAAATAAAAGATGTATAATTAAAAAAGACACGCCGATTTAAAAAAATAAAATATTACAAAATAAATATATCCTCCCTTATATTAAATTTCCATTTATGTCTCAAAGATTAATGAAATCAATTTATTACAGCAAATGAACAATATATTTTGAAATCTTAAAAGGCAGAAGTGCAATCCTTCTTTTACAAAAAATCATTTCCATCTTTGAATGTAGTGAATACTGTTGTTCAATAAGTGGATAATAATAAGATTTTTCTAAAAATAAAATGAGCTGCTTAAACAAAAAGCGTCTCCTTTGGATTTACGACAATTGATGTTTGTCTATTGTATCTTGTTAAGTATAAAGTTAGTCTGTAGGATTAACAGAAGTCTGAATCTGGAAAAAAAACAAAACAAAAGCGAGTTACGTTTCCGCATTTCCGAGCTTTTCGGATAAGGAATCCAGTAAAAAACATTAAGAACAGCGAAGATGAGATTATTTCTGTCTCGAATTTCGATTTAAACGGCATGGGGGAAATCCACCAGACAGACTTAAACAGTTTATTTCTGTATTATTTGTTGATTGAAGGTTGAATTTAATTATATATAAATAACGCTTTTTACGCAAAATGAGTAAATTTAATTTGAAAACGAAGAAAATATATGCAGAATTAAATTTTAAAATGGAGCAAAAATAAAATTACATCTGCCTTGCAAATGCTTTTAATTTCGTTAAGGTGACTGACTGCGTTCGGAACTATGTCTTAAAAAATGCATGAATGAATATTTTTTGATATTTAGTATTAGTTGGTAATATAGAACATACATATGAAGTTGCTTTAAGAATGTTGTGACGATTGTATCTGCGACTATCTCACTAACAAACCTCTAAGGGAATTTTTGGTCCTTAAAAACTATTTTATTAGAACTCTTCCTCTGAAGAAGAGAACATGAACATGCAGATTAAGACTACTATTTAAAGTCTAAGCTTTCAAGTTAGAAGATAGACAAGGTAGGATGCTAACGGAGCAGTGATGAATCAGATTTAAAGTGTAACGCAGATTTTTAGTATTTGATAATTGCAATAATTAAGGTACGATTTGTCACTTGAGATTGAATATAGATTAGAGATAACTAGGAAAGCAGAGTACTTGAATTGAAGTAAGTGTTATACTGGTAATTAAAGTCTTCTCATACCTCGTGGGCCTTGTTAATTGTCCTTATATTGTTCGAATTAAATGCATCTCTTAGTTTTGATTGATCGAACTTGTTTTATTGTTTGTGTTATAAATAAACTAAGTGATTTTGAACATGGCTAGTCTTCTTTTCCTTTCTTCCACATCTCTCTTCCCTACAATGAAGAAAGAAAGACATATTCTCAAAACACTCTCCTTTTTATGAGATACGCTTGCTTTTTGAATCTGTTTATATTATTTTCAGGTAAGGTACAGTTCATTCGATAGTTTCACATTTTCTTCTTATTGAGATCAGAATGGACGAGAAATGGATTGAATACTGAAAAAAGCGGGTAGTTTATTTTAATGTCCGTCAGGTGGGTTGATGGTATAAATGCCAATGCCACACTCAGCCATGCTGCACCGAATCCCCGTTGGTTTTAAAAAAATTCGATACCGTAAAAAGTAAACAGTTTTATTCAGACTAATGCTTGTAAAGAGAAGAGTGGATTAAAAAGTGAGATGAAATGATAAAGGGGAAAATGGGAAAGGCAAGAAGATCGCTAGAATTTCCCAAAAGGTGTGAGTTCTTCGTGTTTACCTAAGATAGCAAATTTTACTGGAAGAAAGAAAGACAGTTCTCTATACTTTGGTCATAAACTCCGTACTTACAGCAAAGGTACGTCCTGTTACAATCCCATGTCTATAATTGCAATCATGAATACCGTTGCAATTTTGCCTTATCTACAATGCTCCAAACATTTCTCTAACTCTTCACTACTATATTCTGTTTTCTTTTCCATGCTAGATCCATTGTAAGAAAACACTTTTCCATTTTACATATTAGGGAATCGAATTCATACCTCTTTAAAAAGGATAATAATTTCTCCATATTTGGAGAATGGACTTCATATTTTGCAATAACATGTTGAAGGTCTACTTTTTCGCCAAGTGATAAAAATTCTCTTGAAATTAATGTTTTTTCCATATGTTCGGTAAGAATATTACGAATCCTCGTTCTATAGATGTTATCAGTGTTCTCTATAATATTATCCAATGAATCAAATTCATCTAGTAATTTAGCTGCAGTCTTCGGACCTATAACTGGAACACCTGGAATGTTGTCAGATGCATCACCAGTTAGAGAAAATAAATCAAGAAGCATATGTGAGTTTACACCAATTTTTTTCTATTACTTGTTTTTCATCTATGTATATCTTTTTAATGAGGTCGAATATTAAAGTTTTTGCCGAGAAAATGTCTGCATTTTCTCTGAAATTTTGCGCAACTATATTTGGAATACTGTGATCATGTTTTCCTGTATCCAAAGAAATACGACATTATCATCAAATCATTAACTGAATCTATCATCTTCTCTACTGCATGAAGATTTTCCTTATCTCTTCAATCTTAAGCACCCCATTTCAGAGTAACGTTGAGTTAATTATAATGAGTGCATCTTGTATGCCGTCCTGCTCTATATAAAAAAAATATTACTTTCGCTATAAAATGAGGAAATTTTATTTAATTAGTTGTTTCCAAAGTGGCAATGAATTGCAATTTCGCCAAATTTACTGTTTATTATTATTTTTTTTAAAACAATTCTCTATTTACAATTATACACGATATAGATACTTAGGAAACAACAAAAGACATCTTGTCCACCACGTTTCTGCACCCCAAACTTCTGCCCCACTCAATGGAAAACCCAATTATATATTCTACATCAGCGCCCTCTTTTCTAATCTAAAGAGAACTACAAGCCAAGCTTTAAAAAGTCCTTAATTGATCGTTCATTTATGTCTCATTTAGAAGATTAATTACTGATAAAGGGGGACTTCGGTCAAGTGGTCAAGAAGAGAGCAAGATAACTGAGCTGGCACTCCACTGTACAATCTTCCAAACCAATTTAAAGTTAAGTCTTTTAAAGTTATTACATTTTACGAGCATCGATCTAGCTACACGACAAATTAAGCCTCTAAGAGAAGATCTTGCTTTAGATACGAGTTAAATTGTTTTTCAGGTCCACAAAATAACGGTTTAATTTCGGAAGTTCATTAAACCAGCCCATTTTTCAGAAACATTTAATGAATTATCTTATATTATTCATTGGGAGGAAATTAAAATACATAACAAAGACAGTATATATTTTCCTTTTAAATAGCAAATAAAGTTTTAAAATAATTTTTTAAATTACAATATATATATATATATATATTTATCTAACCAAAATTCATAAAAGTTTTCACATTAGAATAAGAATAACTTTATCTTGAAAATTAAATTTGTTGTCTGAACTGAATTGGTTAATAGTTATGATTAGCCAACATTTTCAATTCAAGACAAAGAACCCTTACGGAAAAAAGAATTGTTTTGAGATGGGAAGAAAACCCCCATTATTAATAAACTTGTTTGAGATATTAGAATATTTTAAAAGGAAAAATTTTGTAGGAAATTAATATGCATTCAAAATGTTTGTTTCTCGCAAAATTTTGCCACCTGTAAACTGAAAAGGAATGCTTGTTCTTCTTTTATGCTGAAAAAAAAACTTGCAATGATGAAGTTTTATATTATATTGTAGCACTTGTAGCAACAAATATTAAATGGATTAATCCTTTAAATCTTCAAATTTACATACATATGTAAATTTTGATGAATGATGGTTTTTAAATAGAATTTAACACTAAATTCAAAACAAAGCAAAAAAATTCTAATATTTGCAATGAAAAAACAGTTTTTCTGCAATAACTATTGTTGTACATCAGATACTGATGATAGCAGTGGGTTATCAGACGGTAGCCTTTATTTTCTATTATAGCTTCATATCGATGCTTCCTTGAGCTGAACATTTTTTAAGTCTTTCTTCGCTGTTACATGATGCCAGGAAACAATTATAGTATCTATTAGTAAACTTTTATTTCATGGGTACCTTATTTGGACAAGAGTTTTCAAATGCTGCCACAAGTTTTAAGTACAAGGTTGGGACTGTTTCCTGACCAAGACAACAATGATATTTAGTCAAGATGCAATGAAATCAATTAAAAGAGTAGATTGGACCCCTGGAAAGACATGTGTGAAGAGAAAGTGATCTTTCTTGTATTAAAATTGTAAGACATTGGAAAGTTCATTGACTACATCTGGAGACTGAAAGTTTTGTTTAAGATGTCAGGTGAAAAACTTAATTAGAAGAGCAACAAGAAATGTTCAAAAATGGTGCACCGAATATGTTGATGATAGAAGAACAAAAATACTGTGTATCCAAGATAAAAGAATGCCATCAACGGTCAGTCAGAAGTTATTTAAATGATGCTGGTGTTTCTGCCAGTTCAAAAACAATCAGGAGAAGATTAGCAGATGTCAAGAGGTATGAGTTGTCTAAGAGGAAAAATTCCACACAAAAAAAAGTTTTATCTCAATTTATAGTAGCGCTAAAAAAAGACAACTGTGGACAAAGAACACATTATTTGGTCAAATGTTTCGTGGTCACAGGTTTTATGCAGCGTTGAAACTAAGATATCGTTATTCGGTAGTGATAGAGGAAAATATGTAAGACGTAGAATCGGAGAAATGCTACATACTGACTGCATCAAGGCAACTAGAAAATACCATATAGTGTTATGATTTGGTCATGCATATCAGCAGATGGTATGGGTCCCCTTCATATCATCAATGTGAA
Source organism: Trichonephila clavipes (assembly GCA_019973935.1). Classification (NCBI taxonomy): domain Eukaryota; kingdom Metazoa; phylum Arthropoda; class Arachnida; order Araneae; family Nephilidae; genus Trichonephila; species Trichonephila clavipes. Next base: position 337,518 of record BMAU01020833.1, on the reverse strand, counting down.
GCTGAATGCCAGAAAATACATTGACACCATTCTGGAACCCACACTTTTACTTTCCACCAGGGAAGTATTTACCAACAATGTTTCATTTATTTTTTAGCAAGATTCTGCTTCTTGCCACACAGATAAGTAATCGAAAGAATGGTATCCTTCTAACATTAGTGAACTGTTGTCCTGGGCAGGGAACAGTCATAACCTCAATCCTATTGGAAACTTAAGGCACCGTTTGAAAACTCTTGTCCGAATGAGATACCCATGAAATAAAAAGGAATGAATTGAGGATATAATTGTTTCCTGACATCATGTAATAGCGAAAGTAGAGCTTAACGCTTTTTTTAGTTCAATGAAACATCGATGTGAAGTTGTAATTAAAAAAGGGTACCCTTGTACATTACATATTACAAATATTTGAATGTTGTTTTTTGTATAGACTTCAAAATTAAATTCTCTTATTCCGCCGAATGACCTGTCAACTCGGAAAAAATAGCCTTCAAAATTCATGCTTAGCTTTTATACAATTAAGTTTTAATTTCCTCCAACGAGTCCGTAGCCTGCTTGGTAGATCGTCTGCTTACTATGTCAGAGGTTTGGGTTCGATTCACGTGTTCAACATTTTTTTCAATTCGATTAATTATTTTTTAAAATTAAATAAATCAATTTGTGATAGGTTTATTAAAAATTAAATAATATTTTATGTAATTATTTTGTATTTTATAAAGTAAAAAAATATTGTAATTATATAAATATTTATATTAAATTTTATATAAATATATTTTTATATTAATAAATAATATTTATAATAAAATATACAAACAATAAATATTAAATGACATTTTACACAAAAATTAGTTACAAATTGTTTTATAATGGGAAATACAATATGCTATAAATAAAATATTATATATAATGTACAATATATTGTTATTATTAAATTAGTTATTTTATAATTAATATAATAAAAATTTTTATATATTATTGATTTAATTATTTTAAAATTTCATAAAATATTTAATAAGTCCTTTTTAAATAAATTTATTTAATTTTAATAAGTTTATTTAAATAAAGTTAATAAATTTATTTAAATAATTTTAATAAATTTATTTAAATAATTTTAATAAATTTATTTAAAAAATTTCAATAAATTTATTTAACTAATTTTAATAAATTTACTTAAATAATTTAATCATATAAATTAATAATAATTCTTTTAATACTAATTCATATTAATAAAAAAATCCTTATTAATAATTCTTAATAATCAATTAATTACTTTTAATTATTAATAATTTTAAATAATTTTAATTAATAATAATTATTAATAAAAAACTTTAATTAATAATAATTAATTATAAATAATTTTAGTTAATAATATAATTCTTAATAAATAATTAATTTATCTTAATTATTAATAATTTTAAATAATTTTAATTAATAATTATTTTAAATGTTTAATTAATAATGATTTTAAATAATTTAAATAATAAATTTATTTAAATTTTTTTACTTTGTAAAATAGAAAACAATTACTTAGAATATAATTTAATATTTAATAAACCTTTCATAAATAAATTTATTTAATTTTAAAAAATAATTAAATCACAATTTTAAAAAAACCAGTTGAACGCGTGAATAGAACCCTGACCTGGCGTAAAATAAGCAGATGATCTACCAACCAGGTTACGGACTCGTTGATGGAAGTTAAAACAATTGTATAAACGCTAAGCATTAAATTCGAAGTCTTCATTCTTCGAATTGACCGGTCATTCGGCGGAATTGCATCAAGGGTTGAGCAAGTTAAAGGAGTACTTCTATTACACCATGTCTCGATCCCAAATGAATTTTCTTAGTCCTGCCCTCCTCTTGTAAGATTCGTAAATATTATAAATATATTAAGTTTTTTTTAAATGAAAAAAATAATTTTTCATGCAAATACTTTAAAATAAATTCTATTTTGTCCACATATAACCTTTTTAGGAGAAAGTTTCAGCAGAGAGCCGAAGTTGTCAACAACGGAGCGTGTTAACTGATTAGTTGGATACAGAACATAGTTTCCATCGTGTGACAATTAATGTGTAACATTAACTTGTTAGTAAAAAAAATTTTCTTGTTACTATAGATTATTTAGATTTTTTATGAAGTTTTGTTTTAAAAAATCTGTATGATTGTAAATTTTATTTTTTAAAAAAATTAACGAGTTTCTTGTTTTTATGTAGTACAAGCTTTAAAATACGGCATAAGGTAAAAGTGCATTGAAATTCCATAAATATGGCGAGAAGAGCTTGAAGGATGTGACAAATCTATACGGAACTTTATCACTAACCTTCTGAGACGTCTTTTTAGGGAAATTTAATTCCCTACCTATTTCAATCGACTCCAAAAAGAGGACAGGGATTCCTTATTATATGCAGATTAGATAAAGTATTTAAGTCAAACGGAATAGTAAAGTGGGAGGCAGTAGGAGAGAGAGATTGAAGCAGGAAGTTATAATAGTGAAGTTAGAGCTTTATTATTGTAGATTTCTAGGTGGATAAATTAGGCTCAGGAAGAGCTGAGATTCAGTGCGTAAATATTGATTTACAATTAAAGTCTCATTAAAGTTTTATATTGGGAGTGAGATTAAAGTTAAATGTTCAAAAGGAACATTATTGAATATAATTCTGGGATCTCTTATTGCGGTAATCTCTGCGTGATCGATATTCTAATTGTTAAATAATTGGATCAGTAAATATTTAAGTTAATATAAAGAAAAGTCCCATTTAAACCTCATAAAGCTATTTGAATTATTTGTTATTAAAAGTGTGACATCTTCGATGGGAGTGAACTCCCATCTTCCGATTCACAATAGGTTTTATGGTTTCAACAGCTGGTCAAGGACAAAAACGACACCCATCGATTGTCCATGGATTGTTGTGATCAACCAGCTGGGGAGTGACCAGTGCACGTGGCCATGGGGCCATTGTTTATTGTCTGAACTCAGCGAGTGGAGGCGGCAGACGGGTCGCCATAATGGACTTCGGTGCCCCTTTGACAATAGGCAAAGCGTATCTCAAAATAATCATGTCATCTTTTCTAGGGTTTTGTGAATGGAATACTAGAAACAGGTGGCGTGATGGACAAGTGTGTCCAGATGTGGACAAGGAACTATGGCGCCTTGGGCCAGACAGCTCGGGTGTGTTTTTGGCGTGTTATGCGCCAATAGGAAGAAGGAGGAGGTCAAGAGAGACTTTGGTGACCTGCGAATAAGAAGGAGCGAGGGGCGTGTTGTTAACACACCCCTGGTGTTTAAAAAGGGTTCTTTTTCAGGAGACGGGGGACCGGAGAAAAAGAGAACGTGAAAAAGAAGAGAAAAGAGCTCGGAAAAGAGAAGGGCTGATCGGTTGATGAAGCGGAGAGGAGAATCCCAGAGTTTTGCTCGGTGATGCTGACCAGGAATCTGAAACGCGAATGAGTAAAAACGCCTTGCGAACTGGACGGAGATAAGCTGTGGAGTGAGCGACCCCAAAACGGGGTCTCCATACTGGCTTGGCATGGAAATTATCACAACTTCTTAATCTAACTTAAATCAATTTTCCTATTGGAGAAAAAAAATTAAAAGTATTTTTTTACTCCCACAACCTTGCTGTGATGTATTATTTTCACGCTACCATCTGACGACGTTACAGCAAGATCTAATTTGGTGGCAGCTTTGTGAGATAGGCATTTCTGTGAATAGATGCCTCGAACCCTTTATTGAGAAGAAAAAAATAAAACGCCAGACATATGGAGTTATGCCCGCCTGATTCTCACACAGCTTGTGAAAGAAATGTGTTCCATCGAATTACATGCAACAAGAAGTGACCGGAGTGAATTGCTAATGCCCGTGTGTTAAGGAAGCGTGCCCACCTGAAAGGTTTCCCGGAATTCCTATATTTTCTTGCTTGTGAAGAGTGCCCGCGAAGTGCCTGCCTTCCGTTTTTTTTTTCCCGGAGAAGGATGAGGAAGATGTTTCCAGTGTTTCCACCTGCAATGTTAAGGTCAGTCTTTTTTCTTTGAGTATGGTATCAGGGGCAGCAAAACATTATTTCTAGTTTTTGTAAAATTTTGTAAGGAAAGTAATGCTAGATAAAGTTAAAAGTCTAGACTGAGAGACTACAGAAATTATTAAGTTTGTTTGAAGTGTATTGAAGTGCTATGTTTGTATGTATGTTTATTTATTGAGTTAGGTCGTAGTATACAGTAGTATACTTGCTTCGTTAGCACAGTTTTGCGTAGTGTATTGTCACGTTACTCTGAGTATTTTTATTATTTTGTGAAATATAATTAAGTCTCAGTCTATGGTACTGTTAGTTATGCTAGTTATGAGTATAATTTTGTGAAGTATAATTAAAGTCTAGGTTTAGTGTACGGTTAGTTACGCCGGGTAGTTGTATAAGTTTGTGTAGTACAACTAAGTATAGTGTATAGTGTAGTGTTGATTTATGTTGGATATTTGAATTGTTTTAGAGACAATTGAGATTGGATTTAGTGTTGTATTTATTAAAGCATGATGGCGTTTCTTTTAAAGCAAACAAAAGAAGTATTGTTAGAGGTTGCGATAGATTTGGGAGTCGAAGTCCATAGTACTCTAACCAAATCAGAAATTAAGAATAGAATTTGTCAGAGTAAATACTATGACGAAGAGTCAGTTAAATGTTTGTTGGAGGGTGTTTTGGAAGAAGAACGTGAAAAACAGGAAATTAAGGAATACGAAGAACGTAGACGAGCTAGGGAACGTGAGTTAGAAAGATTGAGAATTCAACTCAGAAATAAGTTAAATGAAAATAAATTGAAGGCAGGGAATAGGATTAACGATCTCGCAAATGTTTGTATTTTGTCAGAAAATCGTACCACAGAAGTTAGTGAATCGGTTAATAAGTGTAGGCCTGTAAATAACCCGGTAGTTAATAAAAGCGTGGAGAACGCCACGTCTTGTGATTTTGAAAAGGAGAATTGTGACCCCCCAGTGAGATGTACGAACGTTTCCCACCCATCTGAAGTAGGAAGGAAAGAATTCAACGTGAATAGGAGTAGTGATTGTGACGTGGAAATGAAAGTAGGGGTATGTGAAGGAAGGGTCAAAACTGTGGCGATGGGTGCACAGCGGGTAATAATTACGGATAATATTGTAGAAGGCTCTTTTGAGTTGAAAAGAGATAAGGGAGTGGCGAACCCTGAAGGATTGATTTGTGAGAATATCTGCGAGGAAAAATAAACCTTTGGGACGTTAATGGGTTGTGAAAAGCAGTTAACACTGGATCGGGAAAGTTTTCGAAATTATACAATAGCTAAGATAGCAGGGCAAGGGGGAAAGAAAACACTTGTAAAGCAGATGTGCTGAAAGGCTTGGAAGACGGGTTAGCAATGCGATTGCCTCTCTCTCAGAACCAAGGGAGATTTATAAGGATAGTTTAGAGACGGATAATGGTTCTAACATTGGTTCAGAATGTAGTTTCGAGATAGATTTACCGGGAAAAAGAGATCGCAGTACCATTTATCGTCTTAATTTAATAAAATTGTACCGTAGAAAGCCGGAATTGGCAAATTTGGTTATGAAGAATAGCTCAGAAGGAATAGATTCCGAAACTCTCTATTCGGTAAAGCTATTTATGGATGTTGGTTTTCAGTGTAATTTAAGGAAAAGTCAATTGTATTTTTAAATTACCGCCTGATCGAAGTAGCTATTTAAGGATGATTAACGCTAAGAAGAAAGAAAGGTTTCTACCAGGTCCTGGGACTATTGTTTTAAGACAGAAGGATATTAATTTGGTTACGGGAAAGCCATTTAGAATTAAAACTTGTTGTTCATCCCAGATGTTAATTAATTCATTACGAGAGAGGATACAGAGTATCTTTTAGATTTAGGTGTGAACGGGATGGGGCAGTCAAACCGTACTCTACCTGTTGTTTGGTTAGGGAGAGTGAACCGATACCCGTACCCGCGTATCAAATGTATAAAGTATGGGAATTTGAACCAGGTGACGCGAGCCGAGATTTATTTTTTTAAGAAGGGAAAGTTTGGTAGAAAAAAGATCAACGCGGCATCGTGAGTGACTGTATTGGATTTATTGAAGTGGTATTTTCGTCGTTCACTACTGATGAATTATCCGAAGCACACCACATGCGTTATGCCAGTTGGCATGTACATTATTAAAAATCGAGGTTTAAGTTTCTTTGTGCTTATGATGAATGTAATTTAACGACTCGGATTTTGAGGGTGTTAGAGCCGATTGAAGTACCGCGAATGGTCGATATAGACATTCTGATGGAAATTTGGAAAAACCGTGTAAAGAAAATAGACTTTGTGTTAAAATGGTTGAGTAGGGTTGGGTCGGAAGTCGGACCGACTAAAGGTAAATTAGAGACATGGGCAAGTATGTTCCGTGTTGACGTAATGTAGATATAGAAAATTCATTGCATGAGCTACTGAGGCTTGTTAATTATATTCCCAATTAAAGTGTTTTCTCAATAACTAACGTAATGGAAGACAATACCATGAATTGTGAATAACCTGTTATGATGGGTGTGATAATGCTTGCTGATAGCCATAATTTAATTAAATTTAAAAAAATCTTAGTTTAAACTTCTTAATTTAAAAATTTGGTTTTTAATGTTTTTTGCAAAGCTTGGAATTTATGAATGTTTATTTTGTTTATTTAATATCGTTGGAAACAATGTTGGAATAAGTAGTTTGTAGATTTTTCTATTAATTATTATATATATTTAAATTACTGTTTTATTTATATGTGTGTATGTGTATCTGTGTACATTGTGGAAGAAAATAGATGTTAGTGAAAATCTCTGATGTCTCTTAGTCAACCGTAGGCCAACAGATGTTTATTTCTGTAGTCATGCGCGATTAAGTGTAGATGGTTAGTAAGAGATTGGCATTTGACGCATTTTGTTTAAAAATTATAATTTAAAGGTGAAATGTAACTTTGAGAAAAAGAATCTCAGATTCGGATTTTAAGATCTAATTGTGTAAAGTGTACATTTTTTTTTTGAAATTTTGATTCATGTATTATGTTATTTTTTGATTGTGTTTAATACCGGGATTGCTGCCCTGATCAATCTCATTGATGGGACGATCTTTATGTGTTTGATTTCAAGAACTGAATCCAACTAGGACCAGAGCAGTCCCGTGAAATGGACCTTTTTAGGGGAAGAGTCAGTTGTGACATCTTCGAGGGGAGTGAATTCCCATCTTCCGATTCACAATAGGTTTTATGGTTTCACCAGCTGGTCAAGGACAAGAACGACACCCATCGATTGTCCCTGGATTGTTGTGATCAACCAGCTGGGGAATGACCAGTGCATGGGGCCATTGTTTATTGTCTGAACTCAGGGAGTGGAGGCGGCAGACGGGTCGCCATAATGGACTTCGGCGCCCCTTTGACAATAGGCAAAGCGTATCTCAAAATAATCATGTCATCTTTTCTAGGGTTTTGTGAATGGAATACTAGAAACAGGTGGCGTGATGGACAAGTGTGTCCAGATGTGGACAAGGAACTATGGCGCCTTGGGCCAGACAGCTCGGGTGTGTTTTGGCGTGTTATGCGCCAATAGGAAGAAGGAGGAGGTCAAGAGAGACTTTGGTGACCTGCGAATAAGAAGGAGCGAGGGGCGTGTTGTGAACACACCCCTGGTGTTTAAAAGGGTTTTTTTCAGGAGACGAGGAGACCGGAGAAAAAAAAAAAGAACGTGAAAAAGAAGAGAAAAGAGCTCGGAAAAGAGAAGGGCTGATCGGTTGATGAAGCGGAGAGGAGAATCCCAGAGTTTTGCTCTGTGATGCTGACCAAGAATCCGAAACGCGAATGAGTAAAAACGCCTTGCGGACTGGACGGAGACAAGCTGTGGAGTGAGCGACCCCAAAACGGGGTCTCCATACTGGCTAGGCATGGAAATTATCACAACTTCTTAATCTAACTTAAATCAATTTTCCTATTGGAGAAAAAATTAAAAGTATTTTTTTACTTCCACAACCTTGCTGTGATGTATTATTTTCACGCTACCATCTGACGACGTTACAAAAGTCTTTGATTCTATTTGGGAAAGATAACCAAATAAAGTTATTCATAAAAATGGCTACTGGTTCTTCTTTGACACAAAATTATTCTCGTTCTCAAAGTGAGATCCAAGGGGATCTTCACAAGGAGACGGAATAATAATTACTATTTATAATTATTTTGTTCGACTCTGTCTACTATGGAAATTTATGAATAAATGTTTAAACACTTTCTATTTTTCTTGCATTTCATTTTACAAACTTTCGCAACCCTCTGATGTAAGAATTAGTAGGCTCAGTGGATTTGGAAGTAAATAATGCCTGGCATGGTTTTACAATCGTGACCCCTCTATCATCGTGGCTGTTGTGCTTACGCACCCACTGAGTGAACTCTTTACGAACGCTTAGGGATTTTACAGTGAGTAAGACTATTTAAAGATAGAAAGTGCCAGTTTTTAGGGCAGAGTGACAACTTCATTGGTGCCTTCAAACCATGCCTTACCATATAGACCTGGAAAGTTATGATATCAGAGGAACAGATTGCCATATACGGAATCTAAAGCTGGGGCGCAGACCAGTTCCCGGAGAAAATTCCAATCACTTTGAAGGGAGAGTTAAAGAGAGGTCACTCAGCTCTCTCCAATGAACTCGAACCATCTCATCGGAATCTTTTCGAATGATTCGCTGAGAAAATCAAGAGACTCCATCTCTCATCTGAAAAATGTCCCCACATCAACCACGTTTCCACATCAACCTTCACATATATGGGATTGAGGGCCGCCAGTGGCTCGAATGCCCAGGATTTCATCTTGAATGATCGGATTTCGTGATCTACTGTTTCCTCGCTGCGTGTATGTCCTTAGTGGCAGTGATGTTGAAAAAGTTTACCGTGCTACTACAAAAAAAGTTGATTGATTTAAGGTATTCGACTACGCTCGGAACCATGATTTTAAAAAAGCGCATAAATGGATAATTTTCATGATGTTTAGTGTCACTCAGATTACAATACATGCATAAAATTATTTTAAGGACATTTTGACAAAATTTTTTTATTTAAATACAATATTTGGCAAAAAATTAACTTAGAATAATCATTTTTCCAAATGTTCTCCTTTTGTGTAAAATGGTTCTATTAAAATTATATTTTGCCTGTATATAGCTCCCAGACCTCTCTACAGAGGCTCAACTTAAATTTTTGAAAAATTCACATTAGTTTCAGAGTTACCACCAATTGAAATAATTATTCGCGTTTTTTTCTTAAAATTGCTTCCCTCTGCTGTCGTAAAATATAAATAAACCCACTTCTAAGTTATATATTTCAAAATTTCTTGTTGAGACTCTGAACAGAGGTCTGAGCTATATACAGGCAAAATATTATTCTAATCCAGTGGCACACACAAGGGGGGTCCTGGGGGTCCGACCCCCAAAGCCCTTGATTTTTTTTCCAATTGATCATAATTCTAAGCATTTAGTACGTAAAATTTAATTAATTACTCGCTATTAATGATTAATTTTAATGCTAATTATTTATTCGAAAACTAGTTTTTTACTGTGTTTTGTTCCCGAAAATCGACAAAATCAAAAGGAGCAAGATACAAGAACGGTGAACTTTCGACCCCGGACCTTCCCCCCCCTTGAAAAATTCCTGTGTGCGCCACTGTTTTAATCGAATCATTTTTCACAAAAGGAGAACATTTTGAAAATTGGTCATTCTATGTTAATTTTTTTTGTCAAAATATTGTACTTAAAATTTTTTTTTGCCAAAATGTCCTTAAAACAATTTTATGCATATAGTCTAATCTAAGTGACACTAAATATCATGAAAATTATTCATTTATGCGCTTTTGAAAATCATGGTTCCGAACGTAGTCGGATACCTTAAGAAGATGACTGCAATTATTTACCAGTAGATTTGGAGCCGGTTCTTTCTCAAAAGCCAATTGAAGGAATCTAATTAATGTCTTCATTAAAAAATAAATTCAGAAAGAAAGAGATTTTGATAATTAATAATTTAATTACATTCAAAATCTTGTAAATTATTAAACTAATAAGATTACATTTCTTTTAATTTACCACCAGTTTTCATTTTATTGAATAAAGTTTTCAGTAAAAGAAATTTTAAAAGTTTATCTAAAAAGCAAACTATAATACTCAGCTAATTGAATCTCTTTATTAAGACATATTTCCCCAGATCTGAAAGTAATTACTTAATCAAAGAAAAGTTATCGGAATAATACGAGTACAAAGACGCTTTGCTTTCCCACAGGATATCCTTTGTCAATTCCCTATTATGTAGTTAACTGTCGAGGACATTTCAATTAAAGGGGATTTAATTAGTTCCTTATTACAGTTAAAATAGTTCACACATTTCTATAGGCGACAATGGAATTTGTGAACTTGAAAGAATAATGAGTTAAACTGAATAGAAAGTTAAAGATTAGAAGTAAAAGTCATGCATAAAAAATTAACCCCTAGAGCTAAAATAACAATAATCTCTATCATATTTATGAATTATTCTTACAAATTAAAAGCATCATTTACAAATATGTTCAGTAATTCATAATAATTTTTAATTACGAACAGAATAAAAGACGTTTATATTAATAAAAAAAGGAGTTAGTTACTTGTAAAATAATTTTTTCTCAGAAAAGCAAAGTATGTCATCATTTCTCTTTAATCTTTATCCACATTACTATAGGGGGGATCCTGTCTCGGAACCTTCTTTTCAAATAGACTTGGTATGGTGTTATTTTAATTTGAGTCATTCTGTGAAACATGGCAAGGGCATTTGCTGACAGACCCCATGATTATGAACAACGTTCAAGTAACAAGGATATTTGAATTAGCACCCCTCTTCTACGGTTTTAAAGTCTGCTTTTATAAAAAATTTAGTAATTTAAGTTATCACACATACATTTCACCAGAAAAAGCTTAATTTGCTTAAAAATTCACGTTTGGATAAAATATACATGAACCACAGGAGAAGAATATTTACCATGTGTTTTCACTTCTCTATTATATATTGCTATTATCTTTTTTCAAACATTTCACAACAGTGCCTCTCAAACTTTCAGTATTAGCACTTAGTTTTCAATCATAATTTTCCTCAACCTCCCCTTCCTCAATACAATAAAATGTGTGTGTTGAATGCAATAATAATCTATTATACTTTGACGCAAAGCTACTATACGGCCAGAATAATATACCGTACAAATTACCAGAATAAATATTAAATTTTGTATATGTTACTTTTAAGTATATATTTTAAGTAAGTTACTTTTAAGGTTTTCGTCTACGTTTGGAACCGTGATTTTAAAAAGGCACATAAATGGATAATTTCAATGATAATTAGAATTAGAATACATGTTAAAATTGTTTTAAGGACATTTTGACAAAAAAAATTGTTTAAATGCAATATTTTGGCAAAAAATTAACTTAGAATAACCTTTTTTATAAAATGTTCTCCTGTTGTGAAAAAATGCTTGTATTATAAATAATATTTTGCCTGTATACAGGTCAGACCTCTGTACAGAGGCTCAACTATGAGTTTTGAGAAATTCACATTATTTTCAGAGTTACAAACAATTAAAATAATTATCGGCGTTTTTTTCTTAAAATTTCTCCCCTCTGTTGTTATAAAACATGGATAAACCTGCTTCTAAGTTATATACCCTCATGTCCATAAATTAAGGATAATGAAGTTCAGGCAAAGAAAGAGACAGAAGCAGTGGCGCACACAAGTGGGGGGTCCGGGGAACCGGACCCCCCCCACCTAAAAGTCCTTGATTTTTTTCCGATTGATTATAATTTTTAGCATATAGTACGTAAACTTTAATTAAGTATTTGCTATTAATGATCAAATTTAGTAATTGATGCTAATTATTTATTCAATGATTAGTTTTGTACTGTATTTTGTTCCCGAAAATCGACAAAATCAAAAGGATCATGATACAAGAATGTGAACTTTCGACCCCGAACCCCCCCTTAAAAATTCCTGTGTGTGCTACTGGACAGAAGCAAAACAAATTTGACTTATTTGTTAAAGTCCATTTATTGAACAAAAAGTAAAGTGCAAAAAAGATGCTATATGTTTGACATAATTAATAAAAAATGGCGATTCTTATATACTCCCAGGAAGAATTTCAAAACAGAACATAGTTACAAAGAACAGTATAACATGGTTAGTATGATGGTTAATAGGAGTATGTCTCCCGACGATGCATACAACGTTTAGGCATGCTGGTATCAAATTATCAATCTGATGGGAATATTACACCACTATCAAGCAATACCCTCCGAAGTTCCGGTACGGACGGGCTGTATGTCTCCCAGGTCCGGTGAGTATGCGATGCAATTGAGGCCTTACAACGTTTAGGCATGCTTTGAGCATCAAATTATCAATCTGATCTGTGGGAAATCCCGAATATTACACCAACATGCATCAACCAAGAATACCTCCTCAAACGAAGTTCCGGTAGACACGTGGGGGATAACGGGGGTTTACGGGAAAATCAGACTGCAAACTAAACCTGGACTCGTCGGCCCAGAATATCCCACAATGCATGCTCTATTGCAGATTCAGGTCCGGTGAGTATGCTGGTCCATTCCATACGGGTGATATCCTCCGATTGAAGGCATTCGTCTACAATGTTTGCACGGTGAGGACACTCTGGGCGTTGTCATCTATAAACAGAAATCACGTAAAAATTTAAATGCTTTCTTTGTGCCATAACTATGCGGTTATTGCATGGCTTAAATGAATGAGCATGAATTAAGCACCCATTATTTTAGAGTTAAATTTCTAGTGAAAATTATTTTAGAGTTTAATTTCTGTGTTATTCTGAATTATCTTTATTTTATGGACATGAGAATATTCAAAAATATCTAGTTGAGCCTCTGTACAGAGGTCTGAGCTATAGACAGGCAAAATATTATTATAATAGAAGCATTTTTCATAAAAGGAGAATATTTTGAAAATGGGTCATTCTATGTTCATATTTTGTCAAAATATTGTACTTAAATAATTGTTTATTGTAATACTATTCTTAAAACAATTTTATATACATTTTCTAATCTAAAAGTGACACTAAATATCATAAATATTATTCATTTATACGCTTTTGAAAATGCACACTTCCAAACGTAGTCGGATACCTTAAGTATATATTTTAAGCAAATTACTTTTAGGTATATATTTTAAGTAAGTTACTTTTAAGTATATATTTTAAGTAAGTTACTTATAAGGAGAAGTATTATGTTACTTTTTTTCTAATTCTTACATTAGAACGGATTGCAATAAACATTCAACGTGTATATAATTATTATTCTTTGTGTGTGTGTGTGTTAGAATATATTTTGTTTTGCTTCCTTCCAGTAAACTATAATAATAATTTTTCATAAAAAGTTCTTTTATTTTCGCCTCGCATTCGCTCCCCTCCCAACAAAGGATTAGCACGTTCTTTTAGAGGTGTGCACCCCACAGTTTGAAAATCATTGGTTTACAAAATTAAAATTATAAAAAATAATCTTTCATTTTTTTCCACATACAAAAATAATCACTCTTTAACATTAACTTAAAATATTTTTTCTCAAAAATATAATTGATGTCGAATTACAAAATCAAAGTACGTTTTTTCCCTTCTTATACCCTTGACAATAAGTTTCCTTTATAGCCCTGCATCCTCATTTTGTAACATTTAAGCCATTCAACAAAAAAGTTTTTTCAATAAAACATATTCAAAAGCAGCCTCCTCCCTCCTCTTTACCAGACAGCTGGTGTCTGGCATTTAAAACTTTTCCAGACACCTGCTATTACGTATATGAAGTTTTAAGTTTGAGCTTGAAAACCTCTTTGAGTCTTAGACTTACATTTCTAATTGAATTAGTTTCAAGGGTCCCTACGGCACATATGTACTATTGGAAAGAACTTTAATATTAAAAATTCAATTTGGATAAAAAAATGTTTCGAAGTGCAATTTAATTCTAATGGGTTTTTATATAAGAATATCCATGGTAATCAACTTTGAAATGTTATTCCGGAAATGATATTCTCTTTTAATGAATTTATAATGAGTAGTAACAATCTTATTCTACGTACAAATCATTTATACAAATATGAAGAATAAAGATTATATATAAAAAAAAAAATATTTCGGTGTTTTTTAAATTATTGAAACCATTCTTTTCAGAAAAAATAATTTATGTGTGTGCTTATGACCACAAGTTCGAAGTGAAAACTTCTAATTTATTCTAAACAAGAGAGTACAACTGTTTGTGTGTACTACGTTTTTATTTGCAACATTTTTGGCTACGGGCATTCAGTAGTTCTCTTTTTTTTTTCGGGCCTATTCATCAGTGAATTTGTTTATTTCATTCATTTTCTGCAAAGGGTAATGTTTAAATAATAATACATTCTTAAATATTTATTTATGAGTATATACAACTTAAATGTCAATTAGTCTTATTAGTTTAAAATATTTATATGTAAATTAGTTAAATGTAGATTATATTTATGTGATGAATATGTTTATATGGTACTTATGTACTCTCGCAACAATGCCAACGTACAAGATAACTCGCCCAATACCTGATTCTCTATGTGTCGTACGTGCTGAATTGCAACCATGTGCTTCATTGCATATAATTTCCCCAAAACTGTTCCGATAATATGTAAGTACAAATTATACAATTTTTTAAGCCTTAAATGAAACTGCTGTTAGTAAAAAATGCAACATCATGAGGAAATCATCATAATTAAATAAAATTTAATGCAACAACGACGTGTATTACTACAAATAAATGACGAAATTTTCAAAGCAAAAAACAATATTAAGTGTCCGAAATCAGTATTTGGGGTAGCCACCAAGCCCTGCAATAACTGTTGCTATACAACGTGGCAATGAGTCAAACAGACTTTGAATGTCTGCTTGTAGAAGATAATTCCATATTTCTTGTATGCGCAGCAAAAGTTCGTCTTTTGAAGTTGCAATACGCGGGGCACGAGCGAAACGCCGAACAACCAAGTCCCACACGTTCCGAATAGGCGACATATCCAGCGAATAAGCAGGCCAAGGAAGAGGTTATATGATTTGGGCTCAACAGAAGTCTCAAACAGTCTTTGCAACATGTGGCCGTGCATTAACCTGTTGAAAGATAGCTCCAGAGATACCTTAAAGAAAGGGAACGACTTCAGGATATATTACTTCACGGACATACCTGTTGCTATTGAGATTACCCTCAATTGTAGCAAATTGGATCGTCCATGATATGAAATCGCACCCTAAACCATAACTCCGGTGTCAGGTCCCTAAGTCTTTCGATAATTTACTCTGGAAGGTAGCTTTCACCGGCATAGTGTCTAACACGAATGCGGACATCATGGTGCTATAAATTGAAGCAGGATTCATCAGAAAAGAGACAATTTGGTGCCAATCAGCTTGCCGGGCTCTGTGTTCATGAGCCCATTGCAGACGCAGCTGTTGATGGTTTGTCTCAAAGGGGGATCCTGTAAAAAGGCATCCTTGCACGCAATCCACGGTGCAGCAGACGTCGACGAGTAGACGAAGCCGGCTTAGTACACCTGCAGCAGTAGACCAACGTGCTGCGAACCGCCTATAGGAAGCTGTACGGTCATTCATAGCCATGCGGAGTAGATGCCGAAAGGCGCACGTTGACGTCACCTTCCGTCGTCCACTGCCAGTTTATCTAGTTGTTCAATGTTCTTCGTCCACTTCTTCCAAACTCGCATCACTGTGGAACTTTTCCACTGCACACGAGCTCCTATTGCGCGATAGGAAAATCTTCCTTCTCGAAGGCCGATAATCATCCCCCGTTCAAACTCCGTAAGTTGTTGGAATTTCTTCTTATTTCGTCGTGGATGCATACTTAGGTCTCACTAAACGTTTGCCACTAACAAATAATCATTAATTATTTTGAACTTTCCGCTACAGCCCTCTATTTATACGCTTTCAGCTTCAGTTCAGAGGGCGCTGCGCACGTCACGCATGCGTGGTGGCTCTGAAACTGTACTATTTTACGTAACATTCTGTAATTGATATTTGCTGCAAAGTTCATTTAATTCTGATGATTCCATCGTGGTGTTACATTTTTTTACAAACATCAGTGTATGTAAGGCTTGGAAAACTTGTGCCTTGAGAGCCATTTACATTTCGTAAAATCTCTAATCAAATAAAATGAGAGGGTTCGTACTTTTTCACAATTGGTGCTTTTAATTTTTCGTAATATCTTTTTGTGTTGTCAGTATTAATATAAACCAAAATATTGGCAACTTTCAGGCCAATTAACTTCATTAAAATTTCAGATTTTATTTGTTGGCACATTTTTGTGCTAAAATGGGCTTTCTACAAAATAAAAATAAAATAAAATTAAAAAAAAAACAGATCCCGTTTTGTTACTTCTTATCTTCAATCTCCTATATAAGAATGATCTTTCTTTTTATCATTTGCTCTTCTCTCGTTCACTCGCTGAAGTGGAGTGGAGTGAGCTGCATGACAGTAATATTTAAATAAAGAAAATAAGATTTCACGGAAAAATTATGCATGAAATTTTTAGTAAAAAAACACACGCCTTAAAAGTTTTCAATTTAAAACTAAACGCGCCTTGGCTACCCGAGCACGATTTCCGACTGAAGCCAAATAACCTTAACCCACCCGAACCTGATGCTCCATTTAAGTTCACTCTTCAACAGAAGGGTGAACTGTTTTTTAAATGGGTTTTAGAAAGTATCTCTTCTAAAACCCATTTAACAGCATTTAAAATTTATTGTTTTCATCTTAAAAGAGAAATGCTCTCTCTCTCTTTCTAGTTTGTCTACTTATTCTAATATATTCTAAGCAATTATGAAAAATTTCAACTTAATAGGCTGAAGACTAGCTACTAGGGCTAAAACCAATATATATACATGCATAATATTTTGAATATAGATAGCGTGCATAGTTTAATATTACACTCTGAATATTGATAGGAGCTATTATTCGGTTGTTCTTGTACACACACTCACAAAAAGTATCTATCCGAATAAATATTGTTATTTTAAATTGTCTTATTTAAATAAATCATCTGAGAAACTCATCCCTTATATTACATTATACATATATGTTACGTGCATAAATGGCTCAAACATTTCTTGTCAAAATGTTGTCAGTATTTTTCTTAATTAACACAAATGAATTCTCATATATAATGTAATAAGTTTCAAAGCATGTGTATAACCATTTACACTTACCCGTAGTTATAATGCATTTACTACCTTTCAAAGATGTACTGTAACTAAATGTATTTTATGTTTATTGTTATTAAAACAAGACATATAAAAACAAACTAATATACTTTTTATATATTTATTTAAGCATTATACTTATTAATTCGTAATGGTGAATCCTCAACCCCGTTAAAAAACCATTTTAAGATATCGTTAGGTTACCATTTTTGTTTCGAGGCTTTAAACATTTTCTTTTTAGTTTTTTCTTCACATGCATCGTGACTTTTCCCAGCAATACTGTTCAAGACTGACGTATGGGGAATCAAGTTGTTCAGATGGGTTATTGTATCTCCAAAAAAGAAAGAGCTGTTCTTTCCTTATGCCTTGAGCGTAACATATGTGAACTGATTCGGAAAATGGCTTGGAAGTTGCCACTCTTTTTCTTTCACCTGCATACAGACAATCATTAGTCACAACTCTCTATAGGAAGGAGGTTTCATGGAATATAACCAATTGTTTGGGTTCCTCTCGCACATCTGGGCCACAAACAACTTGAATGGAGAGTAATGTCATCCGGTCTAGACAAGGGCACACCTTTAGTGTAAATGTGTTAAGACAAATTATAGCCTCCAAATGATGAACACGATGCCGTTTTGGAGTGGGGATCAGACGAGGCGTCAGATTGCCCCAAGCATCAATGGAGTGAGACTAAATTAAGAAGAGCTAGTGCAGATGTTACAAGCGCCCTTCAGAGGTGATTGGGGACGTGAAGTTGACCCGCCCAGGTAGTTTACAGGGTCGGCTCAAAAGTTGACGGGACACTTGATCTCTTTCCATTGACGAAATTACTTCGCTCTGAAGTTTTACCCTCTTCGAAAATGCTCGGTTGTGTTTTCAGAGAGAGCCATGCTTCAAGGAGCTATGGAGATAAACTTTGACTATTGGTTAAAAAATGAGTTCCCCGGAGTTGACGCCACAACGACCGGAATACGTGTGAACGGAAATTGAACTAAAACTTTTCTAACGCAAAAAAATGTGAGCTATGACATATTAATATTGAATCTACCGTTTTATTATTTACTCTAGAATAAAATGTCTTTTTGGAAATTAGCTGTGTGATCCCCCCTGACGCTACTATGTTACGAAGTAATTTATCGGGGTTACGATGTTATAGCATTTTGACAAATAGTTCGAGTATCACCGTGTATTGTCATTGCTTTATATTTAGTGAATACTTTTCTTATTGTTCCTTGTGGTTCGTATAAATTTTGTGGATGGGTTTATTTTCGATATTAGCCCTTTTGTCAGACTTCTTAAATTGCATGTCTGAGATTTAAGCTTATTTCTGAAAAAAAATTAACTAATAAAAAATTTATAAGCTAAGCTGATTTGCTTACAACTCTGATTCGAACAAATGTAGCTCGATCTTTATTAATTTTTTAAGGATTAACTTTTTGGTAAAGGAAAAAAATCTAGATTACAATTTGAGTTTCTAAGATTTATATTTTAAATTAAGGAACGAAGTCTTACTAAAACAGTTAAACTTAACTCTGGGTACTTCAATTAGTCAATAATATGCATGTCTGTTCACGTTTAATAAAAGTTAAGATGCAAAAAAAAGTAAAAGAAAAAAGAGCGTTAAAAGAAATAAAACTACTTTTGTTTATAACAAAAAGACTCTTCAAAAAATTGCATTCCATTGAAGCAGCCGAACCAAAATCTAGGGATTTTGTATTTCTCTTAGATTGAATATCTGTGAAATTGGCGTTTGAATTTAAATTGCAATCCACCAATTGTACCACAAAGAACAAAGCATAACTTGAGAAAGAAATATCTCTTTCTCATCATCGATCTGCATATCAAAACGCACTTCCTTTCAAGCATGAGAAAATGTTCTGGGAAACGTCTTTGTGATTATTTTATACATTGCGATGGAAGACGAGTGCGGTGAAGTTTCTTTCTTTGATATGTGTTATTTATTTATGTTTCTCCTGCGTGATAAGATGAATAGAGACAGAACCAGATGCAGGGAAATGTCTTAGAAAGATCATATTTTGAACTTCTACCAGAAGTTTCTCTTCTAGAGGATAAACGATTTTTTTGACCGCCATGAGTAAACGGACCATAGCAGGTTAATATGTAAAAGGCATTGAATCGGTTGCTTGATGTCTCCTCAAGGGGAAATAAAATAGAAATATATTTTCATACACAAAATGGCTGGCGCTTTAGACTGAATTTGACTTGATAAAAATAAATAAATGATATCTACCTTTCAAAAAACACTTTTCCTATCATAGATGTGAAGCAAATTATTAGTTTATTACCAAATTAGCTGCTTATTATTCTAGCATTAAAATTAAGATATGTGCATACTTATTTGATAGTGCATGAAAATTAATGCAAGTTTTTAACGGAAGCAAAATAATCACGAAAAAAATTATTTAGGAAAATAATACAAGAATGAAAAGAGACAACACTTACTTAAAAGGGAAACTTTCCAGTTTTGTATTTTCAAACGGTTATAAACTTTCCATATTCCCTTTCATTACGTGACAGCCATTGAAACTACACTAATCATCTTATAATTGTTTTTGTTCATGAAAGGGAATGCACATAGTTAAACAGTCCTTATACTCCGTCAGTGAAGCTGGATTGAATGATTGGTTGTTTATTATCGTCGTACTCAGAAGAAGTACTAGTGTTAGCTTATGTAGCTTGATCTGGTGATATGCACACAATCTCTTTAAGCCTTTCGTGGGTCTTGGGAAGATTGCTTTCCATCTACATATCTTACAAAATACATCTGTGGGAAACGCTAGACCCATTATAATATATTGTCCTTGCTATTATAACGATGGGAAGACTAATTCCAGTTTTGTACTACTGCACATAATCTAGCGATTACAATATCTGTTAAACGGGCAAAAAATGGTATTAAACAAGTACTTTGTCCTAAAGCTGTCGCTGTATATACGATGTCATGGGAGGGGTTGATCGCTTCGATTGAAGAAAAGAAAGATACCAAATAAGAACAGAAAATAGTGGCATCGTATCTTTTATTTTATTATTGACCTTGTCATCATAAATAGTTTCATACTGTGGCAAATGAACAAAAGAAGCAGAAGTTTAGACCATCTAACATTCCCTATAGCATTAGATCGTCAGCTAATATGCAAGTATTCCTCAAAAAAGAAAGGACGTCCTGTTAGCTTCCAAGCAAACAAATATGTAGTTCCGGATGATGTACGTTTAGCTGGTGTGGGAAATCATATGCCACAGATGGTTTTCAATTATAGATGATGTAGGAAATGTAGCAGAAAGAGACAAGAAAATATTACCCGCTACACATGTGCAGAATGTAATGTCCCCTTGTGCATTGAAAAATGCTTCTCATTTTTTATGGCAAATAATCACAGTTTAAATCTACTTTTCTTTATGATGGTGAATGATTCCTTGTGAAGTATCCTTCCCACCTCTAAAATTTAAATGCAAACATAAAATTCGGCAAAATAAAATATGTTTCCTTAAATGCTATTGTTTAACTGTGTGTTAATAAAACAAAAAAAAAACTGCGAGAAGTTTAAAAGAGAAATAAATAGTCCACAAAAGTGTTAGTATAACTCCCAAGTTCCAGCAAACCACCTTCACGTCATTATCATCGTATTAGCCAATTCAGTGTTGAGTGATTACCTCCTTGAGATAAAGATGAATTTCCTGAGCAATTGCGGCGGAGCATTTTGCTATTGGAATATAATGTTGCCACAATCCTATTTTGATTTCGAAAAAAAACTTTAATATATCTACCTTTATAGTTTTCAATTAAGTAAAAGACATTCACTGTTTTTTTTCTAACTGCCAATAAGATGGTAATTTTAAAATAACCTTGTTCAATTTCCACATGAAAATGTGCATGTACCATTTACCGATATCTTTTGTCGATTTACATTTTTAATTAATTGAACGTCACGTCGTGCTTTTGCGATATGACATTTAATAGCCTTTTTACCACACTAAAAATATGTCCTGCTACTGTTCCGAGTCTTTGATTATCGAAGTAACGTGAAGAAATAAGTTTTTAGGCGAAATCGCCGAAGTAAAATTTTCTCAAATAGCCTTTGGGAAATGTTCTACTCATCAAGTGCGAAGCATTGATTTCTGTACCTTAAATTTATTCCTAATAGGGTGTAAGAAACTTAGTCAACCAAGTTGCCTTCTTTTACAAAAATCATCAGAGTTCTTAAAAATAGCGAAGTAGTGCAAAAAAACTATGACAACTCGGCTTATGCGAGATAGCTTTTCTTTTGAATATTTGTCTTACCGAAACAAATAAAAATTTCGGATATTCTGAAACTCCAAATGCTTTTTGGTTATTCGTTTTTCTTTGTGGTATGCGATAGGGACCCCCCCCTCCTTTCTTTGTTACTTTGAAGACAAAATGAGCCAATGTTCTCACTGATGGCATGGAAAAGTGTCCGTATGGAAGTAAAAAAAATAAAGTTTATGCTTCTTCCAAATTAAAGAGCAATTTATATTTATGCAGTTATTTTTATGCCGCTATATTACGAAATCATGTATACATATGGCTAGTTTGTAGAGCAATTTAAATTTTTTCATTTGATTATTAAATAATTTTCTTTCCTATCTGGTAAACAATTGTGTCTTTTGTTTAAAAAACTGCCTAGCTTTTATACTTTATACGGGAGGAACACATAGATATTTTTTTATTTATTGAATGTTCTCATCAAAATTATTAAATTTATGTCATATATTTAGATTATGCAAACATAATTAAAACAAAGTCTGTGTAAATTTAAAACTAACATGACACTAAAACAACACGAGGGCAATTAGAAACATTTTAATAATTTTCGTTGGAGCTGGAACTACAATGTATCTCCTTTTTCTGTCTCCCCATTACAATAAATGAGGACCTTAATCTCCGTTCCATTAATATGCAGCTGCCATTATTTTTCAGAACATTCGGTCTTTCAGGGGAGTCATTTCCAGACCATTACAACTAAGATAGACAAAGTAAATAATTTAATTTGGTGATTGACTTTGCATTGTGTGTGTGTGTGTGTTTTGAGAATATTTTATCAGAAATACTCAAACAAAGAAATATAACGAATCTTATATTTTATTCACTGAATTTGAGCTAAAATGAAATTGTAGTTTCTTCTGTGAAGACAAATTATATTTTTACTGAGGGTGAAATATTTTTTGTTATTTTAAGAATGTGTAATTATAGCTTGTATTAAATTCATATTATTCCTCTCATACTGAGAAACTATGGAAAAGATGTAATTTATTTAAGGAGACATGGTATGATTTACACAAAGGTTTTTAATTTAATGATTTTGTGAATTTTTTGGTTACCTCCTATGTGTGTATATAATGTAAAACAGATTTTGTGTTCAAAATTTCACAAAAAATTAACCATCCTTTTTTTAAGGGAAAAACTTTAAACTTATAAAGTTATTTTAAAATGCCATTCCTCCTACAAAACTGGGCGTACATATATAAAATTTGACTAACAAGTACGTCGAAATATGTATAGCGAAAGTTGGCGTAGGTTTTGCGATGACATGATTGGCATTCGTACAATACTTCTTTTTATGAATGCTTATTGAAAGTTCCTTAAAAATATGTACATTCTAAACTTAATTATTTTTTTAAAAAATGTATTGCTTTGATTGAAAAATGCATACCAACTTTTATTCCATGTACTATTAACAGGAAATGAAAAAAAATGCCAAGTATTAGGCCAAACAGAAAAGCATTTCAGCATTTTAAGTAAAGTCCCACTAGTTATATTTCTTTCCGAGATATGTCAGTTTAAAGTTTTGATTTGAAATTGGGATGTGAATAAAAACAAAAGTTAAGGTTATCACAACTCTGCATTTCTTAGACTTACAGCTTTCAAATTTTGTGAGAGTATAGAAACGTATACAAAAATAATTTAGACGAAAAAGAATTATATTTGATTTTTTGACAGATTTTTATGAATTGAATCGTACTGTGTCCTCTTAATTTTTTTTTTAATGTATAATTTTTCCCCATCAAGTAATAAATTTTCACGTATTTCCAAAAAGAATTTTGTAGCATTATATGCAACTTATATTGTTTTTTTTATGTTTATCAATAATAAAGTACTCTCTAGACTTACAATTTTTTTTTCAATATTGATGCACTTTTAGAATTTAAATATTTATTTTTCATTTCATTTTATTTATGCAGTAAATTCATTATTTATTTTTAAATATTCATTTTTTAAATTTTTAAAAATATGATCTTAGTCTCATGTTAATTCAGAGAATTTGTTACCTGTTATTATACGAATTTGCGTAAGTCACATAAATGAATTAAAATAATATTTAGCTTAATTTTGTAGCAGGTTTCATATTAGACCAAACAATCTCGAACTCTCGTTAAATTTACAGAAAAAGTGTGTCTATAACAAGGGGTTGGTACCCTTTTAGCTGTGGTGTGCCAAATAAATATACCAATATGATTCATCGTGCCACACAGGAGGACATTTTTGAGACCATTCAATTCCCGTGATGATACATTCAAAATTGGAGAATATAAGTCAATAATATAGATTTATAGTTTTTATTATATACAGTAATTTTGCATCATTCAAAGGTATTTTTTTAACAAAAAACCCCATAAAATATAACTAATTCTTCAATAAAAATAAAAAATTGAAATTGTACATATACTATGTATTTTTAAACACACACACACACACACACACATATATATACCTGCAATCCTGGTTCCTAAGGCCAGGAATTTGTCTTTATACTATGTGCCTCCTTCCTACTTTTAGTTATCTTAGGTATATAACTATATGTCTATTTTTATATTTTTGTTTATGTATTTGTGTATATGTATATATATGTATAAATTTATTTATATGTGTATGTATATGTATATGATTATATATTATATATTGAAAAAATTCTTCTATATTGGATTATATATATATATATATATATGATAGAATGGTAGAATTCTTGGATTTAGACTTGCATCTTATTAACAATAATGTAGTCAGTAACAGTTTGACAAAAGAGATTCTTTTAAGTTCCATATAACTAAAATTCCTGTATGGAATAGTAACTTGCATTTATCAATTTACAGAAATATCATTTTGAACTTTTTATTTAGAAATGACAACTTAACTACCCACAAAATAGATAAATTCAATAATATAAAATTTTTTTTTCAATGTTGTTTAGATCATGAATACCCTTTTAACTTCTTAAGAACTTATATTCATCACAAATAATTAAACATCTTGCTACTTCTAATTCCAAATCCATCACACAATAATAGGATTTCAAAGTCAGCATGTTAGTGGTCTTTCTGTGAAAATTATATCATAACATTCATATCACAGCTTACATCTTTTCCACACACATCTTGAACATTTTACACATTTTTGAAAACCAACCAAATTAGAGCCTAGCAAATTTACATTTTTGACAAGCAACCAATTCAAAGCCTACCAAATTTGATTGCCATCTCTCTTGGTATCTATCTTTGCTGGCAAGTTTAAAAGATAGTTCAAAAGATGCGTTAATGTAAATTCAAGTTTTTTTTAACTCGGTGAATAATTGCTTTTCATTAATTTCAAGACTCTTAATTCTCTTGGAAAAAGCTCTGTGAGTAAAGAAATTTTGTTATTTTTTTTTTGAAAAATACTTTTCTTACGTAATTGTTTTGGGATTTTTCTGCTTTAAAATTTTGGGAGAGTCTGTTGCACAGTAGTAGTCAGTGGTTTTAAAATACTCTTTGTGAATTTTTACATACTTTGAATTTCTGATTATTTTATTTGGTTTTTCCTACCAAGTTGTAAAGGGGGAAGGTTGACGCCTTCAAACTAGTTTAACCCTACTTATTCGGTCCTAAGTCTGAAATTGCTTTCTGACTCACTGGGTTCCTTTTTGTATTTTTCTATAAATTGGATCTTCATATTTAGCTTTTATATTTTTATTACATTATTTCTTGTTATGTTCATTATCTATTATTTCTTGTTTTTGATATATTATACAAACTTCTGTCATATATATATATATATATATATATATATATATATATAAAATAAGAAATAAATATACAGCATAAAATATAAGTAATTCCCATCATACAGTTGAATAAAAATTTTAATGTGAACCTAGAGCTTACACCACTTTACTTTAGGGTACCACAGGGGTATAATTTAAGACTTTCAATCTGATGCAATTTTAAGCATTCAGTTGTTAAACAATTTCTTTGAAGACTCGAAATATATTTCAAATGAGAAAATACTTTTCTTACTTAGATATGTAGAACTAAAAGGGGAAAGCAGTATACATACAATTTTATCTCTTCAACCAATTGACATTCAGTAATGTACAAAACAGCTTACACTTACATTTAGAGTTGTTTTCGTAATTCCGTAAATGTTCGTAATTCTGAAGATGTTTGCCAACTTAGGTCTATTTAAAATTTATCAACTTCCATCCACTAAAAGATTGACAAATTTATATATTGCAGAGTGCCACTGAGAATTGTACAACGTGCTATACGTGGCACACGTGTCCCAGGTTGCCGACTCCTTGTCTATATTCTAAGAACAATTTTGTAAAAGAAATAAAGGAAGAAATAGCAGGACGGGATGGTTAAAAGAAAAGTCTAATGTAGAAAGAGATCCCTGGGACACTCCACGTGCGTGCCAATCCTATATTCCGAAGATAGCAAACCTTAGGAAAGGAGAAAACAGTATCACTTAAGAATCTTCAAGTCATAAATTTCGCACTTACTTTAAATGAGTGGTTTTCAAACATTTCGACTCTAGGAACCCTTAGAACTTTTAGGTGTTTTGGGGGAATCCTATTCAACACTTAGAAGAATATTTATCTTAAATTAGTATTTAAAGAAGAATGACATCTTCCCCTACATTGTATTTAGTATTGGGATATGTGCTTGACTTTTTTTTTTTTACTCAAATTGTCGTAGTCTAGATTTATTCAAGTTATCTGCAATCGCATTTCATATTCAACACTTAATTTTTTTCCGTAATTTGTTTTTGCTGCCACTCACATTGCAAACTATTTTTCACTAAAATACACTGTTCTGAGTGAAAATGCTTATAGATGTGTGAGAAATCCTGTGTATTTTGCATGAATTCGGAATCTAAAATTTATCAGCTGTTCTTGAATAAATTTAGATTTTAAATTCGAATGTGTTGATTTATTGATTTGTCTCCTCTCCTTAATTATAGGTGTTTTTTCCCCGCAAAGGAAGAAAAGTGCATTTTTCAATAGAAACCATTTAGTTTAGCAAAACATTATACTAAAGAGTATAAATTATTTCTTGTAACCCGTGATAGTGAGAAATAAAATATTCTCAATCTAGTTGTAAATACACATAAATAAAACACACACACACACACACACACACATATATATATATATATATATATATATATATATATGTGTGTGTGTGTGTGCGTGTGTGTGTGTGTGATAGATAGATGTTCTCTTTTATTATATTATAAAGGTTTATAAAATGTAGTACAAAATAAAGTTGAATTTAAATCTTTTCAGTTTTAATGACGGATGGGCTTTAGATACTTGTAGTTCTCCATTGTAACGTGTACGTTAATCTATTTTGCGCATACATTTATAACTTTCTATTCGATTTTTTATAACTGCGATAACTCGTGGAATTCCTGAGGATGACTCATCCAACCCCAGGATTTTTTGGAACACAGTTTGAAGACCACTGCTTTAAATGTTAGACCTCAGAGAGAAGAAACAGAAAAAAAATTAAGGTTAACTAGATAGTGACATTTTCCTTTTAAAAAAATTACTAAGCTTCTATATTCGATGAGTACAATTAGCTCATATCTTAAGTTATCCGACTACGTTCGAGTGGCCGCGGTAGCCGAGTGGTATAGGTATCGGACCGTGGCTTGCTTTGTCACGGGTTCGAACCCTGTACCACTAAAGACCCGCCGTGTAGGGCAGCGATGCACGTTAAATCTGTCCAGAGCTGAAACGTCCTCCCGTTGGTGTGGTGTGGTAGTTAGCTCAGAGGGGGTGCCAGCTCAGGTGTCGTCCACGTCACTTGACCATGGTTCAAAATTACGTGTCCGTCGCCAAAAAAACCCTCGTGTAGCTGAACAGTGCGACGTTAATATTCAATCAATCAATCAATCAATCAACCGACTACGTTCGAAACCGTGATTTTTCAAAAGCGTATAAATGGATAATATTTGTGATATTTAGTTTCACTTAGATTAGAAAATGTTTATAAAATTGTTTTAAGAATAGTATCACAATAAAAAAATATTTAAGTACAATATTTTCACAAAAAAAAACATAGAACATTAACCTAAAATATTCAGTAATTAGAGAGAGAGAGAGATATCATGCATCACCGGCGTTGTAATTAACAACAGTTTGCAAGCTTGACCTCTTATAAAAATATATCCTCAGCCTCAGAATCGCTATCAAAATTACTTCTTCGCAATAACATTTTTTACTCATGAAATATTTTGTAATACATCTGCAATATCGGATATTGGAGACATCGCTTGATCATTTGTGCTCATTATTAAGGAATAATGTTTCCTTCTAAATTAGTTTTGTAAGAAGTAAGTTAATGGAAAATTAGACAAATAAATTATGCAGAGAAATTAGTTTTCTAATAAATGTCACTTTTTATATTTATTGGGAAAACCCTATAGGATCTTATTTCTACAAATGCGTTATAAGGCTAAAAATAGCTTTAGTGCATGTGTTAGGATTATCAAGAAAAAAAATTCCTTATCACGAATGCCATTAAACAGACCTGCTTAAGTGGAAAATGCATTAAAAGTTACTAATAATGTGTTTAAAAAATTACAATTCTCTTTTGTTTCTAATCAGTTGAACGTAAAGGGGTTTGATGATTTTGAGAAGCATACTGTACCTAAAGTAAAAAAGAAATGTTAAACTAATGAAAATATATTATTAATCTTTCACATATTGCATTCATTATAATACTAAAATATATGGTAAATTTTTAGAATAGATATCTTATAATGACAAACCTGTCAATATCTCGTTGAATCATCTATCTTTTGTCTTTATTTTCTACCTTTATTTATCATTACGAGATCTTTTTAAGTCTCTCGTGAAATCCGAAATCAATTTTAAACAATATCCTTTTCCAATCGTGGGAGATTGGATGGTTGTGGGGATCTAATGCCGGATGTCTTTTTCAATTTTATTCCACAAATGTTCTTCAAGATTGAGATCTACAAATTTTGGGATGAAATCAACAAATTGGAATATCTGTTATGTCCCTGAAGCTAAAACGGTACAATACCTGAACTTAGACAAGGCGCATTACCCTGTTAATGCTACGCTGACAATGCATGCCATTTGCATAAGACATTAGGATTGCAAAATGCTCTTGATCGGAAACATTTATGTTGGATGTCTTATTCAGAGATTACTACATACAAGTTAAATCACCCAAGATGACAAGAAATTATTACCTAGATATCACATTGCTCTTGCCAACTTAAAATATTGTAGCAATGCATTAAGGTATTCGACTACGTTCGGAACTGTGGGTCATTCTATGTTCATTTTTTGTCAAAATATTGTAGTTAAATAATTTTTTATTGTAATACTATTCTTAAAACAATTTTATATAAATTGCTAATCTAAGTGAGACTAAATATCATAAATATTATCCATTTACACGCTTTGGAAAATCACGGTTCCGAACGTAGTCGGATACCTTAAGGTATCCGACTACGTTCGGAACCGTGATTTTGCATAAGCGCATAAATGGATAATTTTCATGATATTTAGTGTGACTTAGATTAGAACACATGTATAAAATTGTTTTAAGGATATTTTGACAAAAAAAAATTAAATATAATATGTTGGCAAGAAATTAACTTATAATAACCTTTATTCAAAATGTTCTCCTTTTGAGAAAAATGTTTCTATTATAATAATATTTTGCCTGTATATAGCTCAGACCTCTGTACTGAGGCTCTAATATGATTTTTGAAAAATTCTCATTATTTTCAGAGTTACTACCAATTGAAATAATTATTGGCGTTTTTTTCTTAAAAGTGCTCCCCTCTGTTTTCCTAAATTATGGATAAACCCATTTCTAAGTTATATATTTCAAAAATTCTAGTTGAGTCTCTGTTTAGAGAGCGAGAGTTTAAAATGTCTATTTTTCATTTTCTGCCGACAGCAACGTTTTAGCTCTGGCCTTTGTGTCTTCAAAAGTTCACATGAGGAATAATATGGCGAAGAATGAACTCAGTTTGCTGATTTTTTTCAGTTTTAATACAATGTTTTCTTTTTCTTTCTGCACTAACTCAGAGAAACTAAATGTAAATATCATCAAAAGTGATGTAAATCGGAATGTCAATTTATCTGCAAAAATTTTTTCATGATCTGTGGATCCCTTAATTCGTTTGTAATTTTTACTGCTTTCTCATTCTTTCAAAAATATGATGTAAGTTCAAACAGGAGTGTCAAATTCTTTGGGAGCTGTTGACTTCGACTAGTTCAATTAATATGCTTTAGAGCTTGACACTCTCTTATTGGGTCACCAGTTGCATTACATATAAAAAAATAACGAAATGGCAAGTTCAGACGAAACCTTTAGTATTTTACAATAACTTATACATAGCAAGAAAAGGGCTGTATACAGTAAAATGGCTGGTACCCCTTCTAAAAGGTTTCTCCTTTAAGTCGAAATGATGCATTAAGTTTTAAACAATACATTTACGCATTGATTTTGTAGTGTGGAATAACATTAATTTTTATGAGAGTCTGGGTTATTCCTTTTTAAAGGATTTTTGCAAAGTAAATTTTAATTTTATTGTTTTTTCCTTAGTCTTTAGTCTAACAAAATATGGAAACAAACAAATCGAAGCGATTCGCTTACCCAGTATCAATAAGGTGCTACACGCCAATATAAGAAGTTTGTTTGTAAATTTATTTGATTATTACTGTGATAAGGAACTGAGAACATTTATGTTACTGCCTCTCTTTGCTTTGTAATTCAGAAAATGATAAACAGAAAAGTTAAAAGAACATGTAAAAAAAACTCTTTTTATTTTACTTAAAAAAAACAAAAAGAAATACTAGAATACAATGTAATGTTTCAGGGTCTAGTTTTATTTTAAAAAAATACCGCAAGTACAATATATCACAAATAATTTGTATGCGTTTTATTAAATAACTTTGGATTGATGGAAATTTGACATGAGCTTCAGAGTAATTTGATTTTTTGTATTAAAGCAGAACAATAAATAAATAAATAAATAGACATATAAAAAATAAAACTTCCAAAATAGTAGGTTAAGGAAAAAGAAATCCATTATTTTTTCGGTAGATGGCTGTAGTGTCGATATCTCGTGAAGTATCTATCAAACGATTTAAAATTTAAGCTCGTTGTCAAGATGGCATTTCACACTGTAAAAACTATTTTGCTGTTTTTATGTTTGGTCAATTCAATAGTGAGTTACAGGGTGTTATAAACGGAAGTCAACAAAGGGAAAATTCGATTATTTTTACAGTTTTTCTTTGATAAAGGTGAAAATACAAGCCAAGTGGCTGAAATTCCGAATGGTCTTTATGATTCTGATACTGTAACAGCTAATTAAGTGAAAATTTGGTTTCGTCGATTCCGTTCAGGTATCTTTGATGTTAAAGATGCACCTCGCACAGGCAGACCCGTCGTCGAAAATGTCGATAAAATCACAGAAGTAATCGAAGTTGACCGAAGTGTTAATAGTCGTAGCATCACCCAGGAGCTAAAGATCGAACATAAAACAGTTTTAAGCTTTTGCACAAAGTTGGAATAAAAAAGAAGCTCCATGTTTGAGTGCCACACCAATTAAAACCAAAAAAAGATGATGGATCGAATTTCCATCTGCGAAGCCTTGGCCAAAAGGAGAGAAATCGACCCATTTCTGAAACGGATGGTCACTGAAGGTAAGAAATGGGTCGTATACTACATTATTGTGTGAAAACGATCGTGGTCAAAGTGCGGTGAAGCAGCTCAAATGGTGGCCAAAACAGGACTAACGGCCAATAAGGTTCTACTGTGTATTTGACGGGACTGGAAACGAATTATTTATTAGGAGTTGGTTCCGCATGGCCAAACACTAAATTCAGATCTCTACTCTCAACAACTGGACAATTTGAAGCTCGCGTTTGGCCAGAATTGGCCAACAGAAGAGGTGTTGCGTTCCATCAGGACAACGCCAGGCCACTCACTTCTGTAGTGACTCACCAGAACCTCTAGGAGCTTGGTTGGGAAGTTTAAATGCATCCACCATACAGTCCGGACCGCGCACCAAGTGATTACCACCTTTTTCTCGCATTGAAATACATCATGAGTGATAAGAAATTGAGATCAAGAGAAGATTGTGAAAATCGATTACTAGATGTTTTCGCCAATAAGGACAATACTTCCATGAGAAGGGCAATATGAAACTACCGTTAAAATGGCAACAGATTATACAACAAAACGGTGCATATTTGACCTAAATCGGACAATCGGAAGCATGTTAAATAAAGTCTTGATTTTCATGCAAAAATAATGGATTTCCTTTTCCCCAACCTAATATATTTACGGCAAGAATTCAGTAGTTAAACAATAATGTAGTTCTAAGTTAGCAGGAAATATTTAAAATAACAAATGAAAAAGGCATGATTAAATTTAACAAAGTAGAAAATTTAATCCTAAAATAATTACGGAGTTATATATAAAATTGTACACAATTTTTACATATAACATATTTCTCTCAGATTCCAAAGCAAATTGGAAAATTTGTAAAGCACACCAATGCCCATTTCAACATTTAAATACACTGCTGGACAATTGCTATGACGGATCACAAATTGCTATGTATCATAATATTAAGCGAGACATGAGGCCTAGTAGGATAAAATATAGTTGCCACACTGTTCAGACATTAGAATAAAGAATATTTATTGTTCTGGAAAGTACAAAAGCTGTGAAACATCTGAAGGAAGAAAAAATGTTCATTTGATCTTAAAAGTCAGCAGGCAAAAGAAAGGTATCAGTACGGGGATATGTCCACCGTGGAGTGTGATGCAACATTCCACACGTCGTACCATACTTTGCACAACATTATCCAGCAGCTGTTGAGGCAATTTATCCCATTCCTCTGTGAGTGCACGGATGAGGGTGTTCTTGTTTGTCGGAGGATAGTTTCGACCAGCAACTTGCCTCCCAAAGCATCCCACACATTTTCAATGGAGTTTAGATCTGGAGAACGCGCTGGTCATACGAGACGTTGAATATCGCTTAACAATCCTGAACAGCGAGTGTTCGATGACATGTCGCGTTGTCGTCCATAAAAACAAATTTATCACCGACAGCACCACGGAAAGACGAACATGAGGAAGTAGAACTTCATCAATGTATCGTTGGCCCGTCATAGTCCCATTCGCAACCACATGAAGGCGCGTGCGGCCAATGATCATGATGCTGGCCCACACCATGATACTGGATGTCGGATATCGGTCCTTTTCCTGGATATTTTCTGGACGATAAGCAGTACCACTCGCGCCAGATCAGTTGGCGTCTACAATCCGATGACAGACTGAACCTACTTCTGAGAATATTACGCATGCTCAGTCCTGTTCAGTCCAATTGTAATGCTCACGACACCATTGCAAACGGGCAGTATGCTGTCTGGTCAATGGGACACACACAACAGGTCTGCGTGCGTATAGTCCTCCTCCCCTCAGACGTCTGGCAACAGTTTTTCGGGAGATCTGCTTTCCTGAGGCAGCAAGAAACTGATTTGCCACCCGCTGAGCTGTGGTGCGCCTGTTCCTTTTTGCTGATAGGACGATATATCTGTCTTCTGCAGGCGTCGTACTTCTAACACGACTTAGACATTCCAGTAGTTTTAAATGACTTCCACAGCCGTGAAACAACGCTGTGAGCGATGTCGAACTCCCTGGCAACATCTGTTATTTTTCGCCCTTCTTCGATCTTCCAATAATTCGACCACGCATAAAATCATCTATGTGATGTCGGGAAGACATGCCAAAAATTTTAAGTTCGTCTATTAAATCTTTCCTGTAAAACTTTGACTTGAAACAACAACTGTCCACACGCGTCAAAACCCTTAAAGCTCTTATGAACGCTATAACGTGATGATCAGACGTGGAAAAATTTGCATACTCATACTTCTTACTAATATCCCGCACTTGTTCTAAATTTTGCTTCCTTTCATTTTGTGGTTGCTATGGATGATAGTGTTATCCGTCCTTAGTCCAGCAGTGTAAAATGACTTGAATGCTTAGCATTTTTTTCATATTCTGGGAAAAATAATTTAATCACTGCTCAAAAATTAAGTTAATATTTTCTACTTAAATTATTCAAAAATCGAGAACTTTTAAAAAATACAACTAGCATTAAAAATATCGATTGCATGAATATGTTTATTTCTCTAACTTTAAAAGCCCATTTGATGAAAAATATGCTCTTTATTAATCTCTCTATTATCTTAAATGTCAAAAAATATAAAAATTAAAATAAAGAAGTTGAATCATTATCCATTGATGATAAAAACGAAAATAAATATTTTTACCAAATGCTTGTGACAAAATAGTATGACATTCTGACAAAGATTTTTCATTGAAGATGATATATATCGAGAAAATTAAATCCGTTGGAAGTACTCTTAAAAAATAAAGTTGCAAGTTGTTTATTTCAAGAACGAAAATTCTTAATGGCTTACTGCGCCATGAAATTTCAGTACAAAAAGTATTTTTGAAAAGTCTCTGTTTGAAAGTCGTCTATGAAACTTTGATAATGTAAAATCGTTTAAAATGGAACATTTAAACTTTGAAAGAAATGCATTTTGTTTCACAAAAAAAACCCCCCTCAGCAACAATTAAAAATTAAGATTAATGTTACAACAAAATGAATAATGGTTCTGATGAAATTTTTCCAATGTTCAGAACAATTAATCTCAATTTTTTTGAAAATGAATTTTAAACAAATATTGAATAATTATTATAATACCATAAAAATTTATAACTAACCTGGTAACTATTATTTGACGCTCAATAAGTAAATAACTATTATGTAAGCTAATATAATCATGTTATGTAGAAATAATTTAAATTGTTTAAATATTATTTACATGTAAAAATTTAGAAAATTTTAACTTATTGTCATACTTAAATGTAAATGGTTTTATGATATTTGAGCATATTGAACAACATTTAACAACGTAAACATTATATTATTACAAAAAATGTAATTTTTAAAAAAACAAGTTTCATGATATTTATTGTATGTCTGCTAAAAAATATTTAAGTATATAACTGTAAAATCTATGTGCTTGCTTTATTCTGAATTACGGTTGTTTTTGAAAAAGCATTTTCCTGGATTATTTAATAGAATAATTTTTCTCGACTGATGAAATAATTTATGTCTTGCAAAAACCAATCAATAATGTATATTTTTAAGACATTGTGTTTGTTATTGTTCTTAAAGAATGAAATATCGGTACTTTAAAAATAATACTTTTTCATATAAACAATTAGAAAATTAAGCCAATTTTTAGATTTAACTCTTCGCAGAGTAACTACTAACGATCCATAATACCAATTTGATGAAATAAAATTCATACATGACTGAATGATACGAATTATCCAATTTGTATCTGAATTACCCGAAGAAGCAACGCAAATAATGTTGGAGGTGTAATTCAATAAATGGGCACTGTATTCACGAATTATTGCTATAAAAAGTTATACTTATTTCATTTCGAAGATATGAAATAAAATTACCTCTCTCCTCCTCTTAATTTTCTCCTGTCTTTCATATTTATATGCATATTAACCCAGTTGGGCAAAAAGACCGTAAAAACTTAAACAGCTTACCAAATTAAACAAAATTAAAAACGGTTTGCAGGTTTAGCATCGAAAAGTCTCAGGATATTTTTAAGAAAAGAAAAAGAAAGAAAAAAAATCAGAAAAAAACCGATAGGTGGTGTTTCGTACATAAGGGGAAAAAAGACTCGCAAATAACAGAAACAACATTACCAAATCATTTATTACAGCAGCATGTGTTCCACATATCCACCACCACAAGGAATGACACATTCCAAGCGTGCCACAAATCCAGCAAAGGCAGAGTGCAGAATGTCTGTCTGTATACATGACAGCATTCGGTGGATCGCATCTTCCAATTCCAAAAAAATTGATGGACGGGATTAATATACCCGGGAGTTTTAATATCCCTACAGCCAAAAGTATACTGGAGTCAGATCAGGAGACCGAGGAGGCCATGTAAACTTGTAACGTTTGCTAATGATTCTTAGACTCAGTCGTTCGTATCTTATACGATCCTCGAGCTATCCAGTTTTCTCAAATCACTGAACAAGATTTATGAGGCGTACCACTGTTGAAGACCCTTTTCCAGTCTTCACATTTTTTAAAGTCGGAATTTACGCAGCGCAACAGTCGCTTATTCCTTGTTCGTGAAAAACAGCTTTGTCTTTCTCGCTCAGCTTCCTTGTTCACTTAGTTGGCATGCGACGGATAATTAGATCTGGATCAAGAGCATCAGTATTTGTAATCGCTTGTCTCATTAGCATATTTCCATCTTTGTCGTTTGTACCTGCTCCATCTGACGGCTGTTTTTTTTCTTATCTTAAAAAAATCATCCTGTAACTTATCGATGCTAAACCAGCAAACCGTTTTTTTTCTTTAATTTTCCGGGTTTCATAAATTTGTAAAGTTTATAGGGACTTTTTGCCCATCCGGTATTACAGTTACATTAAAAGATGTGTATAAATGACGTTTGTGGAAACAGAAGTTAAAAAACAAGAAAAAAATGAAGACTTCAAAGTCAGTGCATAATTTTTGAATAGCAAATTTCAAGACTATCGAATATGCCAGATGAATAATATTACCTTTAAGTATTAAAATTATATTAGTCTAAAACGCAACTATTTATCTTAGTATCTATTACAAAAAGTTAAAAACAGCAACAACACACACATAAAAACCTTATAAATGCCTTGTTGAAAAATTCAAAGCAAACTGGCTTTTTTTAGAAAAATGTATGTTAATTTACATTTTTGCCTGTAGTATTATGTAGGTATCAACTAGCGTTGTACAAACATCAAACTTAATGGAATTCTTCGCTATGAAGAAGAATAGAGGCCGAGAAGAATTTATCGGAAATAAACAGAACCAAAATTAAAGAAACATTTTTGATTGATAGTAGAAACATATGCTCATTGAGGTTTGATATGAATATTAATTTAGTTTAGTGCATTCCAATAAAACCCTCTCTATTCGTAATATAATTAGTAAAGTAAACTCTAATATTTTTTTTTCCTAATTCCTACTATTTGTTCACTTTCTCCTATATATATATATATATTATATATATATACGAGGCGTGTTTGTAAAGTAAGTACCGTTTTTAAATAACGCCGCCGCAGCGCTGCGGTCACCGTTTAGCGCATGTGCGTCGTGTAGCTACATCTGTTGGGAAGCCACAGACGCGATTGCGAAACCATCCGATCGAGTCTACATCTGTGTGTTTGCGTGATTTTAAAATACCTCCACCTATTGAGAATCCCGCCGACTGCGAAGTGCGTGCTGTAATACGGTTTCTCTGTGCTCAAGGCTTCAAATCAGTTGACATTCATCACCAAATCAGTGAAGTGTATGGTGAAAACATTATGAGTAATGGAATGGAGCGGAAATGGGCTAGGGCCTTTAAAGATGGCCGCACAAACATTCATGATGAGGAACGAAGTGGGAGACCTTCGGTCATTACCGATGAACTGATTCAAAAAGTGGACTGTGAAGTGAAAGAGAACAGACGATTCACGATTTCGTCCTTAGCTGAAAAGTTTCCTGCTGGCTCAAGAAGTGTTCTTTACGAAATTGTGTACGAACGTTTAAATTATCGGAAATTGTGTTCACGCTGGGTGCCAAAAATGTTGACTGATGAGCACAAAAACCAAAAGATTGGGCAATGCAATGCATTTTCTCGAACGATACAGTAACGAGGGGGATGATTTTCTAAGCCATATTGTCACAGGCGATGAAACATGGGTAGCCTACGTTACACCGGAATCGAAGCAGCAATCAATGGAATGGCGGCATTCATCATCCCCTAGGAAAGTGAAATTCAAACAAACAATTTCTGCTCAGAAAATCATGTGTACGTGTTTTGGGACAGAAAGGGTGTGTTGCCGGTCGATTATTTGACTCGCGGCGACATGATCAATGTAGCAGCGTAATGTGCGACTTTACAAAAGCTGCGCCACGCAATTCAAAACAAAAGGCGTGGCATGCTG
This sequence comes from Trichonephila clavipes, assembly GCA_019973935.1. Taxonomy (NCBI): domain Eukaryota; kingdom Metazoa; phylum Arthropoda; class Arachnida; order Araneae; family Nephilidae; genus Trichonephila; species Trichonephila clavipes. Next base: position 299,892 of record BMAU01020833.1, on the reverse strand, counting down.
CGTGCAGGTGTCGTTTTGCTCCACGATAATGCCCATCCACACACAGCAAATCGAATACAAGACCTTATAACTTCTTTTGGCTGGGAACTATTGGACCACCCTCCATACAGTCCCGATCTAGCGCCGAGTGACTACCATTTGTTTATGCACTTAAAGAAGCATCTAGCGGGGCCGCGCCATTCCGATGATGACGAAGCGAAAACGACTGTGAAGCAGTGGTTGACGATGACATACAAAAGCTGGTCCCAAGATACGATAAATGCCTCAATAGTAATGGGAATTATGTAGAAAAGTAGAGTAAAGTATGGCCTTTCAAGTGAAAAAATTATTTTTGGAAAAAATTTACTTGTTGTTTTTTAATGTCAAAACAGTACTTACTTTAAAAACACGCCTCGTGTATATATATATATATATATATATATATATATATATATATATATATATATATATATATATATATATATATATATATATATATATATATATATATATATATCTTGTTCAAACTTTCAATCAGCGATAAAATACTTTCTATCCATCCATTCAAGTTCAAATACATTTTTTAAAACTTGAATTGGAGGACACTTGATGTTAATACATTTTTTTCAAGTATTAATTCATTATTAAAGCTTAATTAATAAAGAGTAACAAACGAAAATCATAGTCCAGCACCATGTATAAAAAATTGCTCTTTGTGTCCCTGTAATGCAATGGATAGCGCGTTGGACCTCTAATCCAAAGGTTGTGGGTGCGAATCCCACCTGTGACGGCCTAATTTCTGAGAATGAAATTTATTTTTTACCATACTATTTTAATATAATAATTAAATTTAATTAATGAATAAGTAGTAGCAAAGAAAAAAGTCCAACATCCTATATAGAAAGGAAATGGAAAGTTGCAAGAAAAATTGCTTTCTATTTTGTGTGTTGTCACTTAATATTGAGATTCTTTTCATATATATATATATATATATATATATTATTTATATATATATATATATATTAATTGTAAAAATTTAATAAAATCAACTAAAACAAAATATTTCTTTGTTGACATACGTAGGAATTCACTTAATTTTGTTTTAAAATATATTACTTATTTAATCTGAAAATGGTGTTCAAAGCTTAGATCTTAACCATTAACATCTATTGAAGGTAATCTTCAGAAGTCTGGGCGAAATAAGTTAAATCATGAATTAAAGTGATAATTCGGATTATTCTCATATTACTTAACTTTAAGTTCATTTAGTCTTTTCGTATCTTATAATGTATCTTGCAAGATAAACAGTTTTTGTTCCGATTAAATGATATTTACCCATAGTTTTGTCTTATATCCCTGTTTCTTTTATTTGTTCTTGGACGCGCTAGTACAGAACTTGCTTCTATGTTATACTCTGCAAATAAAATATTGATATATATTGACTGCCCACATGATGTTAGAGATTTATTCCGAAAGGAGCTGTTGGCTAAATATATTGTCTCAAGGGTCATACGATCTTCATTTTTCTCAAAGAATTCATAAAAAGAAGAGGGAACAGAATTTTTCTTCAAGTATATAACTTGTATTTATCTTCCGTTTCATTCCCAGTTAGTTTGCTCTGCAAATGGACCAACTCACTGCTAAAGATAATCATTTGATCAAAAAGGAATATTTGCTAGTATATATTGCTCTGTGAGAATTCGATTTTTTTTATTATTTAATTAGGTTTTCTCAAAGCTTTCTGCAGCGAGAAATTATCTTGCTGTAAGTATTGCAACTAAGTATATTTTCTAGATAATATTTCAAAAGCTTTTCAGGCTGTTATTTGGAAAATTAGAGCATGAGAAACTCAAAATTATTTGCAACTGAATATTACGACATTTTGAAATATAAAAAAAGTTTCTTGTTGAAAATCAGTACTTCCATATATTATGTTGTTGTATGCTTCAGTTATATTCATATAGCTTGCATTTATGCTTTTGTATAATTGCAGATATATTTCAAGAATGTTTCTTTGCTAATTAAATTTTAATCTATAATATAGGAATTTATATGAAGGGGAATATCATAATTATTATTCATACATGTTAGTTGATTTAAATCATCGGGATAAAGTGATATATCTTGGAATTTTTTTTATGAATCAGCGTTGAGTAGTTAGAATATCCAAATTTATCTTGGGTTATTATTGTCTTTATTCTCTGTCGTTCAATAATTTAGATTTATTTGATTTTTAGGGATTAGAGATAATAACAAATTGAAATAAAATAAGATAAAATATTCGTATTTATGCTTTTATAAATTGTTTTGTTATTTATGAAGTAAATTATAAGAGCAGGAAGAGTTTCTATTGGCCAACACTGTTTTAAGAGGTCAAAATTTATACAGGGAGCATATATTAAGAGCGATAAAAGTTTCTGAAGCAAATCTTGGTTTTCATGCAGCACAAGAATATTCTTCATTTTCATTGTGGGTAAAGCCAGCTCACTTCAGAAACGGGCTCTATCTTGTAACACCAATGTATTTTTTGTGCCTCATTGTCTTTGTAGCGCTATCTAGTTAGCTCAGAGTGTAGGCCGAGGGAATCGGTACTTGACTACGTTGCACTATGAATTTAGCAGGTGATCGAACGGTACGTTTCCTATAGTCTACACTATACCACATAGGGTTTAAATAAGATTCCCTTTCTGAGTGGTATTATTTTTGCCAGACACTTAATAGGGAATAGAAGGGCTTTGAATTGTCAATATACAGATGGAGATTTTTGAAATAGTACTGGTGCCTATTGGTACAATACATATAAGCATAAAATATTAGAAAGCTAATTTGATGCCTAATCATTACTTTAAACTAAATAAAAATCGATGAATATCAAACTTTTTATCATGTTTTATCAAAACGGAGGTTTGTTACTATCTGCATATTTTGAAGCTACATGAAGTCTGTTCACAGTTTACCTCATAATAATTCTGAGCCCTTGTTAATTGACGAGAGGTTTTTGCTACTTAGGAGAAGGGTCACATTTATCTTACAGAATCACATCAAATTAATAACATTAGTCAAATATTATTTTTGTTTTGTCCACGTCTGATATATGGAACCCATCTATAGGGTGTTTCAAAAGTCACGCACATCCACTTGGTAATCCTTGTTGCTTAAAGACCAAAAGGGTTGGTTGAGATTTCTGTCACTAGATGGCAGCAGGGGTCACATTATAAAAAGTTTTGAACGTATCAGGCATCAGTTTTAAAATACTTGTCAGTTGTAGTCATTTGAACACAGCGGGAGATGCATGATGTTTTTCCAAGAACAAAGAATAGCCATCAATGAATTTTATTTTGTTATAAAATCTCATTGCCATGTGATAAATGCATTTCAACAGAAATGTTTTGGTGAAACAGCACCAAATGTATCAACGGTAACACTTTTAGTGCAATTCCGTTACACAGGATCAGTTGCCGACAGAAATCGATCGGGTAGAGCAGCCATAGTGAAAACGAATGTGGCAGATGTTGAGACCACTTTACAAAGAAGTCCATTGAAAAGACCGTCCGTCTACATAACATCATTACGGAATTCTATCCTTGCTGAAATTGATAAAAGGTACGCTTCGCTGCAGCATGACGGCGCAACGTGTCACACATTACGGGATAGTATGGAAGTTTTAACTGGATTTTTGAATGATCGTGAAATTTCCAAAGGACTTTGGCCACCTCGTTTACCGGACTTGTCCATTCAGGATTTTTTCTTTGGGAATATCTCAAAAATATCACCTTCGGGAATAATTTTCATATGGTTGATGAATTTAAGAGTTACATCCTTTATTCAATACCGGACATTAATTCTCACACTCTTCGTAAAGTTCCAATTAATCTGGTAAAAAAAGTTCAAATGTGTGTTCAGGAAAACGGACATCATTTTGAACATTTACTGTTATTTTACCATGTCTGACACCTGACAATAAGGATAACCGTTCAATCTTTGCTTTTTCTTTATCTTATTTGTTAACATAATTCATCTGTCTTTAAAACTCAACCACAAAGGTTGATGTGCGTGACTTTTGAAACACACGCTATCAAGAGATTCCTGTTATAATCTAGACTTTTTAACACAACCTTATAAGATTGTTGGCTTGAAAATTGTTTAATAGATCAACAGTAATATAGCATAGAATATTTTCTCCTGTTTTTGTGAAGATTGCTTTACTAAATAGATTGATGGAAGTACAAGAAATTATTTAGCTTTCATCCACCTTCTGAGTTTTCTAAAACTACTTTTGCTATATATTTGCTTTATTTGCTTTTCCAATCATTTATATTTTTTTTATAGATTAGACGAATATTGTGCAAATTAAGACTACAGTGTATTTATATAGAGCTCAAAAGTTGGAACAATGTCAATTCAGTGATTTATAAATTTCAACTGCACCTATCTATGATTAAATCCCATCCGCAGTATTTTGTTCTCACTGATTATCAATTAAGCGACCTTTCTAATGATTCTCTTTACGCTTTAATTCACGCTCTTTCAGAATCATTGGTGAAATCACCACTTTTTAATGGCTTTTAGTGATCAAATAAAAATTTCGTTTTAACCTACTACTCAGCATCAAACTTGAGTTGAAACTGATTTTTATTCCCTAATTATTTTTCGACAAAGCGCTACTTTTCGTGGACATCAGCATCGTAATAAATACATTATCAATCATAGCCGAAAATGTGAATTAAAAACATTGTCATCAAAGTTATCTGACAGAACATCTGAATTTTTTGCACTTATTCTATGAGTTCTGTTTTGGATTTTTGAAAAAATTATTCGAGAACGATTTTTGGTTCTAAGGAACAAAACAGATAACAAGATGTAATGAGAACAAATATTGACATCGATAATTTACAGTTCGTTAGACCTCTGGGATTTAAAAAGAAGCGTGAAAACGATTAATCAATTCTATCTAATTTTTAAGTTCTAAATCAGAAAAGACTTGTTTGATAAGCTGGGGAAGTTCGATTTTGCATGTCTAATACAAATAATGATTTATCTCATCTTACAGTTCAGGAGAAAAGTCATAATGCAATTAAATATTTAGTTGGATGAAAAACTATGAAAGTAGAATTAAAATTTTGTATCTATCTAATCGATGTGAGTAATTTCATAACATATCGGTATAATATCATTATGATAACATACAAATGATATGCAGTAAATGGAGAAGTACACATTACTGCTATCTAATGTAGTTATTGCAATGCCATGGACAGACAGTAAATGCGAAGCATCAAAAAGGGACGTATAAAAAAAATGCACATTTATTTTATCCAGTATTATAAGGCCTGGACACCTTCAAGTTTGGTGTGCTACATTTGAATCTACAGAGTGTTTAAAAACAAAAACAAGCTTCTACTTACGTTAGCGTTCAAACGGTCTCTGGCGATTATAACGAGAATTCGTTAGGGAGTTTTTAACAGTTATACAACTGTTGAAAACTCCCTAAAGAATTCTCTCGTTAGGGAGTTACTCTCCCTTTAAGACCCAACCCACATGATTGTGCGGGTTAGACATTTTTATACATTTTTGCTTCTGAAATATTCGTATGTAAAAAAAATCCCAAATCCAACGATTGAGCGTGTTTTCAGAAGGTGTAAAGTATCATTTTTTATCAACAGGTGCTGGTTGCAATCCATATTTTACTTTCAGCTGGCAAATCTAACTTGGTTTTCAAATACAACGAAAACACGTCTTCTTTCTATTTGTCGTAAAAAAGTAATAATCAATATATTTCTAATTGCTTGGATACAAATTTTTGCATTAATGTTTAAATAATTATAAAATAGAAAAAATATTAACTATACTCTATTAATGGGGCTTCTAGGGCTCGGGATTTTGTTACCCGCAGGATCGTACAGGTTGGGCGTTACTTGAGTCACTGCAGCTGTAAAGGTAAGTACTTACCATACGAATTTTCTTTTCTGTTTTAAAAATTTTAATGAAAGCCTACATATACAAAAATGAAATATATAGTTATATAATTAATACGAAATTTTTCTGGGGGTCGCCATGGCTGAGTCCCTTCTTTCTTTCTCTCTCTCTTTTTTGCAATTAAATTTTCTTTTCCGTACATTTGTTGCAGAGTATGGCATTTTATCCTCTCCACAGATATCTGCATCCATATCTCTTCCCTCACTTCCCCCCAAAAAATCTGTTTTTTCAGATGGTAGTTAGTACGATGTGGTTTAAATATATATATATATATATATATATATATTAAATAATACAATTTTCTGATACATTTTACGATATTTCATAGAATACTGTGTTTACTTTTAACCAAATTTTTTTCAGGTGTCTAAAAGGAGAATTCTCACAGAAGAAATTTTTCAATTGATGAATACATCAGATTGAACTTAGATCAGAACTTAGTGATCTCTCGGATGATGACAATGCTGCGAACGAAATATATGAATAGTGTATACTAGAAGGAGAATCAGGTTCAGATTAGAGCGATAAAGAAACACATGGAAATATTTGAAATAAAAAGACAATTTTGGATCATTCTTCACCATAAAAGTCTCTTGAACACATTCATTACATTGATTTAGATGTTCCAAATTCTTGGTTTCAGTGCAAACAAAAGATGCAATATCAAATAAAATTCCTCTAAAAATCAAAATTGATCGCTTAAAATTTAAGTTAGAGATAGTTGAAGCGTTATCAGCCTCTCCACTAAAGTTTTTTAATTGATGATGAAGATAACAGTGTTGTAATTCCACTAGCAAAAAAGATCGAAGCGTTATAATCCACCTGCTGTACATGTCATGGCTTTTATCCTGGCCATTTCAGGATAAAATGCTTGATATGTATAGCCGTTTTTGATGTGTTAATGACGTTTCAAGGTCTTGTAAGTGCAGATTTGAAAACTACGAGAGCAGTTCAAAAACATGTTGTGAAAAATGCAATGGTTATTTATACTTATCAGAAACAAAACAAAAGATTTTTTGCTGTAAATAAATAATTTATTAATAAAAGAGTGAATTTTCATCAGTAATTCCTTATTTGTAACAATTTTAGTTGAATTAAGATTGTTTGTTCTATCAACTTATAGCTAAAAATGTGTGACTCATAAAATTTCATGGGTGACCTGTTTCACAGATAACGCCCAACCCGCACGATCGTGCGGGTACCGTCTGCGTTCCAGAAGGGGAGCGGGATGTTTTTTATTATTTTTCCCAATGTTATTGGGGTCCATATCGTATTAATAACCAGAAGAATTTAATATTTGAAGATAAAAATAATTCGGGTCTTAAAGGGTTATAAGGGTTACAACACTTTCCTTTCGATTTCGTATTAAAATTAGGTGTTAGATCTCATACTTGAATCACATCATACAAGAAGGATAAAACATCAGAAATATTTTACAGAACTTCCTCACTCACGCTCCAGCCATCGACATCATTTGAAAGACCATTAACCCTTTAATTGTGTTGCCCACAATGTACCAAAAAGGGGCACGTTTTTTTATTGCATATAACTCAGCATACGACTAAGTGTAATATTTAATAGAATGCGAAAATAGAAGAATTTTATTTTAATTTTCAATTTTAAAGTTTTTCGACTATTTTTTTATTTTTAATTGTGGTTCACAAAAAACATTAAAATTTTGCTTTTTATAAGTACACACTGCATGCTATAAAAATATTATTTTATACATCATTAAGTAAAATCTCTCATACTTAAAAAAATCATGTTCGTTTATCTTTTGCATACGGTGGAGAATTTTGTGTGAGCATATACATATGCACACACAATTTGAATCATAGTGTAGTACTAAATCTTATATTGCAATAATACAGAGATAATATCGGATTTTTGGGATTATCTTTCGATTTTCATTTCTTTTTAAGCAATGAATTTCTCATTGTCTTTCCAATCCCTGTTATTTATCGAATATTATCAAAAATCTAAACTCCTGCCTTCAATGAAAAATTCCAGCTTTTACCACAAAGAAAATCCCGGATGGGAGGTATTTCAGTACCATGTGGATAAACTATATTTCTCAAATTACTAACACTAAGATTTTCAGTAAAATAATTGAAAATATGTGCAAATCAAAGATAGAAAGAAGAAAATATCTGTGCGCGTATAGCGTTCTTGCGAACTGGTTTCGGCCAGCTTTCGGTTGACCCGTACTCAGTACTTTCGAGCCAGTTACGATTTTATTACTAGAATTAGTTTAAATGATGTGTTTGGGCTCATATGTTTGAAATACATTTATTCTAAAGACACAAAAAAACCTTACAGGAAATACAGTTTTTTTATACCAGCAGCATATTCTATTAACTAAAAAGTCTATTGTTGATACTTATCAGGTTTTTATATTACGTTTAATTTTTGAGATTTTGTCAATTCCATGGAAAATAGCTGGAAAATGTAGGAATTTAAATGATTAATGATGATAAAGTAATGATAAATATTCTCAAAATAAAAAAAGTACATAAACAATTCTTCAAAAAAACCTGTAATCGCTTCTGGATTCAAAATGCTATCCATTAGAAATGTTAGATTTTCCCAAATACAAATACAAAATAAAGACCCAAAATATTTTATGCAATGCATTGTAAAAGCAGTTTTAACCATTTAGACGCATTTTTTAAGCATTTAGATCGGTGCGATGCATTTTTGAATATCGATTTCTATTTCCTCTAATATAATTCCCATTTATCCTGATCTATATGTCTTCGGCGATTTCTAGCTAGACTAATGGAGTTTTGCTTTCTCTGCCTCTGCATATTCTTTTTGTATAAACTGTATTTTTTACCATGGAATTCTTTCAATCTTTTACATTCTTCAAGAGGCAGTTTCCTACTAGACATATAAATTACTGTTCTAAATACTTTATGGATTTCTTTAAAAATGAAAGTCATTACGCAGCTTAATCTAACACATCTTGTGTTAGAGACACCGTAATTCGAGAAGATGCCTTTGAAATAATCGTAATTACTGGCTCTAAATAGTACGTAAAAATGTGAAATAACTGTTTTTTCTAAATACTATAATATAAATTACTTTTAAAAAGAGCTACAAATTGTGCAACAAAAAAGGGTTACTTAAACTAATAAAATTATGTCTACATAATGATTTATAAGAAAACATCCACCAAACGATATTTTAAGAATATTATTTTGAAAAACAATTTGTGCTGGTATGTTACCAAAACCACATTAGCTAAAATGGCTAAAATTCTACATATAACAATTTCAAAATGTGATAAAAACCGTTTCTGCGATCAGAAATCTGAATAAAAAAGTAATTACCCTTGTTCTACTTGCCGTAATTTATTTTATGATGACCAAGAGGGCTAAATTTGACGGAATGTGCTTAGGTATAATTCAGAGAGGCAATGAATATCATGTGCCCATGGTATTAATCACTAATTTTGGCTGTATTTATAAACGTCATTATATAAATTTATCACTTGAAGTTCACTTCAAACACAGCTCTTATATTAGTGTTATCTAAGTTTATGAACTAGGCATGGGTTATCAGGAGCAGCTAGTCTAAAAACAATATAAATTCGTATTAAATTCATCAATCTCAATAAAAATAAATCCCACAGGCATATTTTATCTAATGTTTACAGATGGAACCCAAACTTGTAATTACTTTTGCTAACACAAACATTAATGCAAAATTTCCTAACAATTATTAATTTCTATGATTTTAAGGTATAATATAAATGTTCATTAGATTGACTTCTAGAACATTAGACTAACTTCTAAACATTCTGGAACACACAACTTCTGGATATTCTGGAGCATACAACTTCTGGAGTTTTCCATAAATACAGATTTCTTTACTTTTAGAACTCTGTTTGTTCTATTGAAGAAGTATGAAAATTGACTAATGCTATTTAAATGAAGTTGAATTCAAAATATATTAAATAAAATCTGATTTTCCCTTCCCCCTAAACTCTAACAAACTGTAAAAAAATCCTGTTTGAAATTAACAGGAATCATAAAATTAACGTTGAGCCTAATATTAGGGAAGACAACTTTAAGTTGAAGAGTTAAGTTTAAGTTCAGAAAGATATAAAAGTTAAATTATGATTCAATCTTAAATTATTGATTGTCTTAAAGTATCCGACTACGTTCGGAAGTGTGATTCTAAAAAAGCGCATAAATGGATAATTTTCCTGATATTTAGTGTCACTTAGATTAGAATACATGTATAAAATTGTTTTAAGGACACTTTGACAAAAAATTATGTAAATACAATATTTCGGCAAAAAATTAACTTACAACAACCTTTATTCAAAATGTTCTCCTTTTGTGAAAAATGCTTCTATTATGATGATATTTTGTCTGTATATAGCTCATACCTTTGTGCAGAGTTACAACCAATTGAAGTAATTATCGGCGTTTTTTTTTCTGAAAATTTCTCCCCTTCGTTGTCGTAAAACATGGATAAACCCATTTCTAAGTTATATATTTCAAAAATTTTAGTTGAGCCTCAGTACAGAGATCTGAGCAATACACAGACAAAATATTATTATAATAGAAGTATTTTTCACAGAAGAATACTTTGAAAATTCGTCATGCCATGTTCATTTTTTGTCAAAATATTGTACTTAAATAATTTTGTATTGTAATTATATTCTTAAAACAATTTTATATACATTTTCTAATCTAAGTGACACTAAATATCATAAATGTTATCCATTTATACGCTTTTGGAAAATCACGGTTCCGAACGTAGTCAGATACCTTAAGATAGTCTATTTATAGAGTGGTTGTCTTTGTTAATGCAAAGTTCATACTTCACTACGTTCCAAACACGCAAAAGTGTACGAATAAAATATTTCGATTTGTAATCTCGAAAAAAAATTAATAACATAAAGAAAGAAATGATGGCAGAATAAAAAGAAGACGGGGGTATAAAATAGAGAGTGAGCCCTAGGGGCTCCCAAATACGCGCCGTCTATGTTTACGAAGACAGTAAAACCTTATTAGAAAATGAAAAGTCATAAGGAAAATTGGAATTCGTAAATATCGTGATTAATTCAAAGGATTAAAGTAGCGATAGATTAAAATATCTGAATATTAAATACTATACGATAAAACATAAATGGCCACTTCTCTTTTGGGAAACCCTTATAGAATTGATTAAAATTACAAAAGTAATGCATGGGACTGGTTCCAGTTTTCGTAATTCATTCAGCTCCTTCAGAATTTCTTCCAACTAAATCTTCCGATTGATGGCTTTTATTGAAAACTTAAAGGAATACTCCAATGCCTATGTTGGTCCTTTGACCATGGTTCAAAATTGCGAGGTCCGTTACGAAAATCCCTCGAGTATCTGAATAGAACGGCTTTAATATTCACTCACTCACCAAATATCTAGTTTGTCAAAAAGAAGTCTCACGGGCATACTAATAGTTATAACTAGCGAAAACTTTTGGATGCTGAATGAAATTTAATCTTTAAAAAGAATTATTACGGTCTTACATGACGGAATTTGGAGTAATCGGTTTCAAAACTCGTGACTCTATAATTCTTTATGCACTACATTAACAACTAAGGTACACTAATAAGAGAAAAATATTGTTACATTTATCGAGATTCGAGGATTTTTTGCAAATAATTCACAAAGTACAAGACAGTTCTATAAGAGCGATGCGAATTAATTGATGATAACCCAATCCTCAAATTACAGGATTCAGCAGCAATATTCACATAATAAATCTCAGAAGGTCTTTACACATTGAACAGCACTACAAACACAATTATCACTGTGTTTAAAAACACACGTACGTAAAAAAAATATTCACAAGCACACCCGAGCTAATCGGTAATCACGTTCAGGCAAATTTACGAATCGCTGCTTGAAACGAGACTGACTGTTACAGCAAGCACCGCTTTATTTATAGAAACGGTGGAAATTTCCAGAAAGATAACCACTTGCGTTAAAGAGCGTGAAATTAGTGTATTTCTCCACAAGTTTCTAGAAGAATCCAGAGGGTCCCGAACTCGGCAACATGGTTGCCAAAGTCGCTAAATTGGCCACCAACTCGGTGGACAAAAATGATGCCAACTTGGCTCTATCGCCAAGATTTCGTCAAGTTCTCATTGAATCTCCACTATAGCGTAAGGGACGGCATTGCTTGTGAATATTACAATTTTAACGTAAATTAAATATAATTAAAAGTAATATAAATGCTTTACACAAAATTCGTAACAATATAAATAAAAAACACACCTACATTCGTAATAAAAAATATTCGCCTTTTCCAATCAAATTGAATAATTAGATTTTACACACAATTAGAAGAAAAAGACGATTAAAATCTTTACTTCGGCTCTGATTTGATTATCCCTTTAATAAGACTTTACACAACATTAATAAACATCGTGTAATATTTTGCATATTTTAGCATTTTGTCCCTTGAAAGTTTAACTCACAATCACAAAAGGGAGAAGCTTAATTAAACTCCTTTCATTACTAAAGATTTATCATGAAAGAAAAATACAAGTGACTTTTCATGTACTATTTTTTCTCCTTAAGGATAATTAAAATCTTAGCCTATTCGAAGGCATAAATATTTTCCATTCAACAACATACATCTTTGAATTTGAAAAACATTCTCCTTCAATTATTCCTTAAGGAGGAAGGAGTCTTTTATGAATCACAGCTCCGAAAAAAAATATACCCATCTTCTTTGTTTAAATTTTATGAATAAAAAACCACGCCACTGACAACGCCTTATAATTAATTTAAGGCATGTTTTATTTCTTTTTTGTCCGGAAAAGATGATTGGTGCATCTAGGTGAGCTAATTGCTCTATCATTGAATGAATGGAATCGAGAATTATTGAAGGTATTTTCATGCTTTTAAAAGTAATTTAATAATACTATTTAGCCTTTGAACTAATCTGAAATGTTTTCAAATAGCTTTATAAAACAATTTTAAAACAGTTTTGAAGATTTTCTTTTTAAGACACCATCTCAAGAAATTTCTTTCCCATTAATTTGAAAGGAAAAAAAAGATAATTGTATGAAATTTGTACTGAATTTCTTTAAAAACAGCATGCATTCTTGATGAGAGACCCGTTAATGTCGTGGAGTTAAATGGCCTATCAGAAAAAAAAAATTCACCATAAGTTTTTCAATATAAGTTATATATATATACATATATAACATCCAACAATCACATTCGAAAAACACATAGATAATAGGAAAATCACACAATGAAGGACACATGAGTAACCGAGATTAAAAATTATAAAATGGATGCTGCAGTATTATAAACATTGCTGACTTAAAACATCTAATATATAAAATAATTTATATAAAAGTGGGATTGTAGTGTAGTACATCGTAGTGTTTTTCAATATAAATTATATATATATATATATATATATATATATATATATATATATATATATATATATTTATAATACTGCAGCACTACAATTTTTAGGTAAGTTATCTCTATCTTGTAAGGGATTTAGACTCTCTATTCATTGTTTTCATTAGGTTTTGGCTCAGGATTATTAACATAAAAGGGGAACGTTAGCTGGACACAAAACATGTTCAAACCCACTTTAATATAAATGATTTTATATATAAGCTGTCCTAAGTCAGCAATGTTCATAATACTGCAGCATCTATTTTTTAACTTTCAATTACTCATATATCCTTCTATATATAGTTTTCTTACTATCTCTGTATTTTTCAGTTTTGATTGATAATTGTTCATCTCTCATCTGTAGAGAATTTAGACTATATATATATATATATTTCTTTGTAGCATGTATTTAAAAATGCTGTTAATATATGAACTAACAATCATGTTGTTAATATATGGACATAATTCTCCCATTAAAAGTATGCATCACTTTAGGATGAAATATTTCTATTGATGACAACAGTTTAAAAAATCTTATACTATCGGGTAGAAGTGAAATATATTTCTCGAAATATTTTATGGATTAGTTTTATAATTATATATTATAATTATGTTCTATATTAGAATTATATGTTTTATATTATAATTATGTTCTATATTAGAATTATATGTTTTATATTATAATTATGTTCTATATTAGAATTATATGTTTTATATTATAATTATGTTCTATATTAGAATTATATGTTTTATATTATAATTATGAATTATATTATATGTTTTATATTATATTAGAATTATATGTTTTATATTATAATTATGTTATATATTAGAATTATTTTATGCATCAGAATTATATTATATATTAGAGTTATGTTTTATATTAGAATTATTTTATGCATCTGTTATATAGAATTGAGTTATATTTTTATATTAGAATTATGTTCTGTAATAGAATTGTGTTGTATATTAGAATTATATTATATATTAGTATTAGAATTATATATTAGTATTAAAAAAAATTATATAATCTTTTTATAATTATTTTCTGGAGGAATTGGCTTGAGTTTCATCGTGGAACTTTTTGTATAAAAATACACATATGCCATGAGCTAGTATACATAAATTTGAAATCCTTCGCAAATAAAAGTTTTTTTTTTCTATTTTTTAGGTAAAACCCTTTGGATGATTATACAAGAATATTGTTCTTTATTTTCTTAGGGTAGACCGAGCTTTCCCAGTAAGGATTTCGAGTTATGCCTATCCCTAGTAGACACCAGGTGGCCGCGGTAGCCTAGTAGTCAAGATCAAGGACTGGAGGCTGGCATGTCATGAGTTCCTATTCAAGTACCACTGAAGCCCCGCCGTATAGAGGGGGCCGATGCACATTAAATATGCCGAAGCTCAAACGTCGTCCCATAGGTATGATGCGAAAGTTAGGAGAGGGAAGTGCCAGCTCAGGTGTCGTCCTCGTGACTTGACCATGGTTAAAAATCCCGAGGTTTGTTACCAATATTCCTTGTGTGAAATTAATGTAATTCTGATTCACTCACTAGCAGACACCAGCTCTCTGCAATCATGAGTTCCTAACGAACTGGTGGAAAAAGGTCTATGAACTTGGTTGATAAATTATCAATATCATACTTAGAAGTAAAATGAAAGTTATTATCTTAAATTTGAACCATGATCAAATGACGAAGATGACACATGGACTTCACTCTATTCTCTATACTTCTAAATAATGCCAAATGTAAGAATTTGAGCCTGGATAGATTTAGCATGCTTCAGCCTGTTTCTCCCTACGTGATGAGTCTTTATTCTCGTCTCGTCTGGACTTGAAATTGGAGAAACAACGCCTACCAAGAGTTGACCGTGGCTAAAGGAAGAGTTAATATTAAACGAAGGACAAACCAAAAAAAATGATTTAGAGAACTCCTATAGTTCCTCTCAAAAGTAAATTATTGAGTGTAATGTTGAAACAGAGCCAATATTCTAGATCAGGGGTGGCGAACCGTTTTGGATCAACGTGCCATTTTCTCTAAAGAAGTGTTTAATGAGATATAAGCGTGCCGTCAAATAATTTTGACTTGTGATAATTGGGAAAATAATAAAATTAAATGCTAACAACTCAAAACTTTTGATTTACATCTAAAGGAATTCCTTTTGCACTGTATAGTTGCAAATATTTCAGTTATACTTATAATTCAAATTAAAGTAACTCTAATGTGACTTCTGTTGCTGCAGATTCGATGACAAATAACTTATGTTCGGATTCTAAAATGTATCTTTTAGTACAGAATACATGCTGAATTGGAGTCCTCTGCCAAATGGTTTCTAACCAATTAGATATTTTTGCTGTCGTTCAATTTTTTGGCAATAAGATTTATGATTTATTTCAAAATGCTGTTTTACAAACGATGTTCTGACACACACTGCTTTTCTCGCATTTACTAATAATGTCATATTTCTAGATTCATCAAGTTTGAAGTTCTCTGTTACACTTACTATCTTACACACTTCCACCAAACATCACATTCCACACCTGTAAAGAACAATTTCCAATTACAAAGTTCTGCGAGCTGCATCTACCCGATGCTCGGTGTTGGAGGAAGAAATTCAGACTCGAGCCAGTCAATTCAAATAACTGAGTTTATTCAGAACTACCGAGTGAGAGTGAGCACGTGTGGCTCCACCCCTTTTATATACAGAACATAATGACGTCACACAACTTGTTCACAGTTACAAAAACGTGGCGCCATGCTGCCACTCATTCACACAAATCATCTCCATTTACAACAACATCAGTTTGATTTCTTGTTAAATGAATATAGATTACAGTGCTTTCGGACTATTTCTACCAAACTATCCCATTTGCATGATGTAACTGAAATCAGGATTCCTCGGGGTATATTGCTTTTTTTTTCATTTGTTCACCGTCCAGTCCGTGTACACCTGAGGGAATTTTAGATACTTTATTTTGCTTACTGCAGGCAACTGCAGTAAGCAAAATAAATTCGTATTTGCGTTTTGTTTTTATATTCATATATGCGGCATTAAATTTGCTTAACGTGGGACCAGGTACACGGGGTGTTCTGCATACACCAGTAACAAGAAAAGCCTCCCAGGATTCCAAAAAGAATTGCACTGAACTACACGATATTTTCTGTAGCTACACATTTTAGGTCATTGAACCTACTAGTCTGATGCAATCACTCTTGCTTAGACGATTGCAATGCAATGATGTTCAAAAATTTATCTAGGGTGCTGTGGATGCCCCGTGATCGATTTCGTTCTAATTTTTTACCGCATTTATGTCAATAATTTAGTATTCTGAACGTAACATTTTTTGCGACAACTGATATACTAGTGTATCGCGAGAAGAATTGTTAAAAACAATTAACAATAGTTGGCACACTCCGAAAAAAAATAAAAAGGAGTTACCGTTATTCTTCATCAGTAAACAAAAGCCTGGCGCGTCCACTCTTGGCTTTGATCATAAAATCACGATGACAAAAGTTTTTTATTATAGAAAAAAGAGAAAAGCGTTCTACTTATCTCTATTATAACTTTTTTTTGCCTTATAAAATGAGAAGTAGCCGCTAAAAGTAGGGAAAACCGTATGACAGATTATTGTGCACTACTCAGTGTCTTATATAAAAGTATTAAACATTTTATTTTACTGAAAAACTATTATTTATTTATTTTTTATCGACAAAGGAAGTATCAATACTTTCATTAACAATGGTGTGTAATGCGTCTTTATAAATAATAGTAACCCTAAATTTCAAATGTAATAATTATGAGACGAATACCATGCAATGAGCAAAAATCAAAAAAAGAGTGACAGTATTATTCAATAAACGCCTTTATTGTCATCTTCACTGACACTCAGTGAGAAGAATGCCAGTTCTGTCGGAAGGAAAACGAGAGGTCTAATCTTTCATTCACTTTCTGAGGATAGCACAAGTTTATTGATCACATGTATAATCGTAGACATAAGCTGACACATTAAGGCGACGGCTTGGCGTAACAGAACAAATGAATGGATAACTTGTCCGCAGAATCTGTTCCTCTTTTATATAAATATTCGTGTGGTTCTAGTTCCCTAAAGTAACGTAATTTTTATGATTTGATGGCGTAAGAACAGATTGGTGAATTTTAATTCTCCTCCTCTCCTATACTGCAGAATAACTTAGTTAATTTTCTTTTAATATGTTTCTTGATAGGTTGTTTATGGTCTCAATAGCTGTAAGCTATGTCTTTGGACGAGTTTTAATAGCTACTTTATGGAGTTAATGGTTAAATAATCCTTACAAAGGAATTAATTATTAAGTAATTCAGTTATTATAATAAGCTTATAAGATAATTATGGATAAATGTTCTCTTAAATTATTTAATTTGTATAAACAACGTTGAGTTTTAACAAAGTAATATGCATTATTTCTGAAAGATCATCTAGGACTTGAGTGTACTAAATATGCATCACTGATCAACGATTTGTTTGTAAATCATCTAACTATTTTAATAAAGAAATAAATATTTAATAAAAGGGAAATTTCTTTTATGTGTTTTAATGTAGTTAGAATATGCAAATTTGCAATATAAATCGCATATATACGGATACTATTCAAAAACCCATTTAATTGTTAAAAAGGCCCCAATATTAAAGTTTTTTTTTTTTACTTTTAGAAAAAAAAATATATATACACCCATATATAAATCTTGTTCAAATTTTCAATCGCTAATAAAATACTTTTTATTCAGCAACTCAAGTTCAAATATAATTTTTTAAACTTGTAGTGGATGACACTTGACGTTAATACAGTTTTTTTCAAAAATTAGTTCATTCATTAAATTAAAAAATGATTACATAGTAACATACAAAAACTATAGTCCAACAACATGAATAGAAACGAAATTCTTTCGTTGAGTCCCTGTAGCACAATGGATAGCGCATTGGACTTAAAATCCAAGGGTCCTGGTTTCGAATCCCACTTGGGATGGCCTAATTTCTAAGAATGCTATTTCTTTTTTACTGCACTATTTTATTGGAATAAAAATTTAATTTAATTAATGATTAAATTAAATTAAATTTAATTAATGAAATAAAATATAGTCCAACACCATATATAAAATGGAAAATGGAAAATTGCAAAGAAAATCGCTTTCTATTTTGCCACTTCAATAATTGTGATACTCTCATATGTATACACATATTTCTATTAATTGTGACTATTTAATAAAAAGTAGCTAAAATAAACTTTTTCTTTGTTGACCTAAGTAGGAATTGACTTAACTCTTTTATATTACTTGTTTGTTTCATTTTGAAAGTATGGTTATGTGTTCAATTGATAGCAACTCAAACGAGCTTATATTTATTTAATTCTTGTTTATACAGGATGTAATAACAGTCCATATCTGTATTTGAAATCTTTCATATTAAGATACAATAATGTTAGAATCCCCATGATCTATTATGCGCTTTTAAAATTTTTGAAACTATCAGGAGCCACAATGGAGTTCATCATTTAAAATGGTTCGCAGCTGATCCGTTGTACTCTATATCACATGTCCATATTGATCTGGAATGTGGGTTTTCTTCAAGGGGAAAGGGGGATCAGAAAAGTCATAAATCGTACGGAGCAATTCCAGGAGAGTAGGGAGTCTAAAAAAGCCCACATGTTCTAAAGATAGGGTGTTCAAAAAACACCCGACCAGAAATTTTACACCAGACTTCGACCAAAAAAAGTTAATGTTTTGTCCTCAAATTCTCTGATCTTGACACAGCGTTTTTGCAACACCAGGATCTTCACCTGTCAATGAAGATCTCATTCCTGTATGCTGAAGGATTATCAAATCGTTTTTCAGACACCAGAGATGCGCGTATATTTTTAAAGAAGTTGTACCTATCTGCATGAAAGTCTTGTGGGCTGATTCACGAGTGCAGGGGAATGGAGAATATTTCCCTCCCCTTCAGTTCCATGCCAAAATTACGGAAGTTTAGATAAGTGGTGTCGCCATCTATCGTCCCTTCGGGGAATTTCGCCGAGCTCATTCGTACTGTCACCTGTATGGTGCCCAAGGCCAAAGCCAACGACAGGCTTACTTCTAGCCCCTTACCACGATGAACTTCGTGGGTTTTGTTCTAACTACGGCAAACAGGTGGTATTAGCCACAACAACAACAGCAACACATGAAAGTGGTGACCATTGCTCCATATCAGAAATCTTGTTGAATATTGAAGACCATTTAATCCTGGGATAGACACAAGCCTTATACAAAATTTATTGCAGTACTTGTGGTCAAGTCTTCTATCATTTTATCATAAGCTAAAATCCGACGGTGCTCACTTTCATTTCTTCATTTATCAGTTGCCAGATACAATTGACAACATATGTGTGTGTAAGAAAATGAGGAAAAAAGTTACGCATGCGCATTAAGTTAGTCAACAATTGTGCAGTAATTTCATTTGTTTATACGTGAAAAAATACAGATGCTTGGAGTGAATACACGAGAGAGAGAAAGAGAGAAGAGCAGTAATAAAATTTTCATTTTTCTTTATTACATAACGATGTTCATGGATGTAGTCAATAAGCAGATTAATGCGAATTAAAAATACCTCTGGAGAGAATTAATTATTTATTCAGTCGGCATTATTGTTTTGCGGTTTTAATTTTGAATGCACCTATTCTATGTTAGTTAAATTTCGTAGATTATGTTGAAATTAACAATAAATCATTTTCTCCAAAGTTGTTAAAATATTCATATTACCGTAAGGTAAAGTTTACTATTATTCAGTTACTTAATATATATATATATATATATATAAGAAATATGTATTATATATCAAAAATAAGAAATAATAGATAAAGAATATAACAAGAAATAGCATAATAAAAATATAAACCTGAACATGAAGAACAAAATTATAGAGAAATAAAAAAGAATCTACAAAAAGAAGAACCTAGCGAGTCAGAAAGCAATTTCTGGACTTAGGACCGAAAGTGGGGTTAAACTAGTTTGATGGCGCCAACCTTCCCTCAACAACTCGGTAGGAAAACCAAATAAAATAAAATAAACAAAACTTCAGAGTTTGATAACTCAGAGAGTATGAAAACCACTCATTACTATTATGTAACAAACTCTCCCAAACTCTTAATGCAGAAAATCACAAAAATAATTAAGTAAGAAAAGTAGAAAAATGCTAAAACAATTACATAAGAAAAGTATCTTTCAAGAAAAATAATTTAACAAAATTTCTTTACTCACAGAAAGCTTTTACGAGGAAAATCAAGCGTCTTGACATTAATAAAAAATCGATTATTCACCAAGTTAAAAATTCGAAAATACATAAACACATCTTTTGAGCTGACTTTTAAACCAGCCAGCAAAGACAGTTATAAAAGACAATCAAATACGGTAGAATTTGAATTGGTTGATTGTCAAAAATGTAAATTTGCTAGGCTCTAATTTGGGTTGGTTGTCAACAATGTGTAAGATGTTCAAGATGTGTGTGAAAAATGTAAACTGTGATATGAGTGTTATGATATAATCTTCACAGCAAGACCACTAACATGCTGACTTTGAAATCCCATTGTTGTGTGGTGGTTTTGGAATCCAAGAAGTAGCAAGACGGTTAATGTATTTGTAATGAATATAAGTTCTTAAGAAATTAAAAGGGTATTCATGATCTAAACAACATTGAAAAAAATTGTTTTATATTATTGTATTTATCTATTTTGTGGGTAGTTAAGTTATCATTTCTAAATAAAAATTCAAAATGATATTTCTGTAAATTGATATATGCAAATTACTATTCCATACGAGAATTTTCATTATATGGAACTTTAAACGAATCTCTTTGTCAAAAATGTTACTGACTACATTATTGTTAATAAGATGCAAGTCTAAATCCAAGAATTCCACCATATTAGAGTCGAAAGTTAGTTTTAAGGAGCTGGAGATAATCAGGGTAGAACGTAATATTTTGGTTTGTATTCACTATTTGTACCAAAAATTATTATATCATCTATATAACGATGAATTAAGTAAGAATCATTTACAACATGATCTATTTCAAAAAAAAATGTAAATATAGGTTCGCTAAACAATTACTAGCTGGCCA
This sequence comes from Trichonephila clavipes, assembly GCA_019973935.1. Classification (NCBI taxonomy): domain Eukaryota; kingdom Metazoa; phylum Arthropoda; class Arachnida; order Araneae; family Nephilidae; genus Trichonephila; species Trichonephila clavipes. Next base: position 278,390 of record BMAU01020833.1, on the reverse strand, counting down.
CCCCTGAGGTAATCCTTGATCTGTTTATAAAGATTCTGATCAAATGCAATGAAATTTTCTTTAATACGAGGTTTACAAGAATATCAAATTTATCTTGTTTCATTGAAGTATATAATTCATATTTATCATAAATTAACCGTAGAACCTTAATCATTTCGTCAATATCTATAGAATTAAAAGGTCCTCGAAATCAAAGCCATGCATGGAAAAATTAACATATCCTTAGTAACTATAGCAATCTCTAAGCTATTTTTAATTATTGCGTGTTTTGTAAATTATAAATTAGATTTTGAAGAAGAGATTGTAAGATCTTCCCAGACCTCGTGATATATGTATTGTACCCATTAGTGATACTACGGAATTTTATAGGCCTTTTATGAAATTTTGGTGTTAAAAATACTTGATATTTAATATTATTTAGATGAATATTCAGTCTTTGTTCAAAGCTAAAAGACGATTATCATCTTCTCTATTAATGTGAATTGATTTTTGAAAGGAATTATTATTTAAAATGTGGTTATACATATTAATTTACTGTAAAAGTATTTACAAATTATGGCATAATTAGCAGAGACCTTATCAACATATGTAATCACGAAATCATTTTGGATATTTTCATTGATGATTTAAGATCTTTATACATAATTTCATTTTCAACAGTGAAATCTAATTCTCGAATTTGTTGCTACATAAGATCTAAATTGATTGAATGCTTCAATCGGCATTCCGTATTGAATTGCAATTTTAAGGTATATATATATATATATATATATATATATATATATATATATATATATAATAATGGTTAATTTTTATTAAATAAAATAACTTTCAGCTCTTATGAATTTGTATAAGGAATATATAATTCTGGAACCACCAAATTACTACACTTTGTGTCATTAATTAAATATTCTTAGAGTCCAGCTGTAGAAGGCGCTGTGAAAGGGCGACTATATAAAGATGTAGTGATACGCCTACATACACAAGAGATATCGGATTAAGGGTTCTTTGAAACCCAGATGCCCGCACAAATTTCCGTAGATTCTTACAGACACTCGAGAGAGTAGAAGGTATGTAACCCGTTGCGAGTTACTATATTACCAAGTACTAGCGTTTGATGATAGTATATTTATATAAGTGTTTAATAAAGTCTTCTTGTGTTTATAAGGAAGTGTGTAAGTCAACGATTTTAGTAGGGAGTCATTCTATCCTGACCAAAACGCGAAATCACCTAGCTAGAGTGCTGTATTCGAGTGAGTTCACAACAATATATAGTTCTAAAAATATTTTTATTTACTCTGAAAGTTTTCAGGATATAAGTATTAGCACAAGCACTGTGTTTCAATGAAAGTTAATGTAGTTAGCAGTGGTGCTCTCCTTATATACACACACTCATGTCCAAAATTAAGGTCACAAACATGTTTTTCGTAATAATTTTAAATTTTCTCCGGAAAAACTGATAAAATTTGTATTTTATACATTTTGAAGAAGTGGTAGTTCTTCAGTTTAGGAAAAGATGTTGCTTAGCGTTAATTTTTGCAGAATTACTGGATTGAGGTTATTTAAGCATAAGAGATTTTTCCTGCATTTTTGTAAAGATTGCATTAAAACAAACAAGTTAGCACGCTAGCAATGAAGATGATTTCATACAATCCCTTAGATTATTCCTTGAGAGGGACAGGCACCTCCGTTGACAGGCTTGAATCTGGCCAGTCTCAAGCGGAAGTGAGTCGATGGTTACAAGTGGCACGAAAAAGGACTTCTAGCTGTGGAATCAATTTAAAAAAGTGGTACTTTTACCAAGAAGGTCAGCCAAGGTCACCATAGAGCATCAACATTGCTACTTGGCTTTAGACACGTGAGGACATAGGTGGGCATCCACTCCTCAGGTTGCTCGAGACCTTGCTGTTGTGTCTGGAAGAAGAATTTCCAGGCAAACGCTCTACATCGGTCTTACAGAGACTGTACTCACTCCCCCCCCCGCTTCTAGTCTTGCGTGTCCCTTTGACTGCATGTAACAGAAAAGACAGGATGTCATGAAGCTGAAAGCATCAATCGTGGACATCACAAGTGTTCTTTACGGTGATGAGTCGAAATTCCTCAGACAAAGTGATTTTCGTCGAATCTCATTCGGATAGAAAGTGGACCACGCTTTCCTCTCTCTTACATAACAAAATCGACAGATTTCGTGGCAAATGAATCCTTGAGTGTGACGGCATAATGTTGGGTAGTCGTAAGCCCCTATACGTTTTTGATGATACCCCTATACTATCAACTCACATCGCAATAGAAATGAGATAAGGTTATATAAGGTTTTTCTGGGTGCTATGGCCCCGGACTACATTTTTATAGATGAAAATGCGTGGCAACTCAGAACTCAAATTGTTGTTGAATTTCTTTGGGGAGGGGAAATTCGCCATATGGATTGGCCCTCAAGCTCTCCAGGTCTAAATCCTATTGAACATAGATGGGATTGTCTAGGAAGAGCCATTTCTTCACGTAGTGTCCTTCTTGGGATTCCTTGAGAGCCAAAAGGCTTGCTTTTAGAAGAATGGGTTTTGTTGCTACAAATATTTATTGACACTCTCACAAACAGTATGACTACTCGTTCTGAAATTGTATACATGTACACGGTGGTCACACATCAAATCAGACAGACTTCTAACGAGTTAGATGCTTTATTTCTTTTCCCCAATTTTTTGTGATATTCTACATCTCAATTCAAAATTAAATCTGTTTTTTTATGGTTATGTTGCTATATTCTTTCTCACACTGTAATACGTCTCTGTGCCAAATGTTTGGGCAACATAGCGAATAGTTCATTCATTTTCCTAGATTTTGTGTCTGTGACCTTAATTTTGGACATAAATATATATATTTAGAAAATTATATTATACTTATATATTATAATTTTGGAATGAAAAAATGTTTTTATTTCAAATACCAGTGTATTCGCATAGAATCTGAAAAACAGAGAAAATTTAAAAATGAATTCTTTAGAAGAAAGGAGACATTTTTTTTTCATAATTAGAAAATGATTATTTATTTAACTTTTTAGCATTTTGAAGCTTACTTTCCACGAATTTTTTAGCAAAGTAAGCGCAAAAAACCACAATCTTCTAAGATATAGATTAAAAAAAAATAGTTTTTACTCTAAACATACAGCAGCACAAAAAATCTATTGTTAAAAAGATTACTTGAAAAAAAAATAACATTTTCTCTAAGTGAACAACTGAAAAATTTTGTAAATGATTTTTCAGCTTTTCAGAACATGCATGGATGAATTCACCCTTAAAACGTACATGGAAAAAAATCAGAGCTGCAAAGTTTTAAAAAAAAATGAAGGATCTATACAATATTATGCGCCTTAGAAAATGCTTATGGCTCCTGACGTTATGAGTACAAAGTCTTAAAAAGTTGCCTGAAAAATAAAAATACATGTTTACCACCTGCTTTTCATCATCTGTTCTCCTTTGTGTGCAAATGCTGAAGACAGAATATCGTACGTAAAATCTTGCTGCTTCATGACAAAATAGTTTGCGTATCGTTTCAAAAAACACTTAATCTTTTTTTAAATGAAAGATTCGGGAATATACGAAAAACTGCAAAATTCAGTTTTGAAGTGTAGCTATATTGTTAAAAAAGAAAGCATTTACAAAGGATTCGTTTTGTATTATTAGAAACCATTACAAACTTTAGTTACAAAATGATGGCATTTAAAATAAATAAATCCAGGATAATCGCTTAACGTCTATCGTTTTCAGCATTTTTTTTCAGTTCATTTATAAAACGTAATAATTTAATTTTATGCATTAAATACAATGTTTCTTTTCATCTTTTGCATCTGAGTAAATATGCTAGCTAGTCTAAAAAGTAGTTAACTATAAAGCTGCTTAAATATTATATATATACAATAGAATATTTTTTTAATTTAACAAGAAACTTGAGCATTATCATTACAGTGCAAAAAAATAACATTTTATTTAGCATTTCTCATTCAGAATTTATTTTATATAGCGGATATTGATATTTTACATTAAATAATACGTTTTATATTAAGGTATATTATTTGGAATTTTTAAGTGTCATATTTTTTTGCGATCAATTTAGAAAAACGATGTGATAAGTATATAATATTAAGTAATAAAAAAAAGATAGAAATATGTTCTAAAGAATAACTTTTTTTCTACTTATAAAATTAGAGACTTTCTATGACAATTATTATACACTTTAAATTTAAGTGATTATATACGAATAAATATACTTAGATGCTTTTCTTGAGGAATTTTTTAAAAATAAATAAGGTAACTAAAGAGTGTTTTTTTCCAGGTATAGAAGTTTAAGTTGGCATTACTTTCCAAGATGGCGACCGATTTAACAGCTGTCAAGTTATTTATTCTCAGTTTGGTTTGGCAATTCATCAAAACGATCATCAAGCAAGACGTAGATTCGTCGAATGGGCCCAGAACAAGATTGCCGTTGTTCCCGATTTTCATAAGCGAATTTTGTTTAGCGATGAAGCGCACTTCTGGTTGAATGGCTACGTCAACAAACAAAACTGCCGCATTTGGAGTGAAGCTAATCCACAAGTGTATGTCGAAACACCGTTACATCCAGAAAACTGACTGTTTGGTGCGCTTTATGGGCTGGTGGAATCCTTCTTCAAAACGATGAAGGCCACAACGTTACAGTCAATGGTGATCAGTATAGAACCATGATTACTAACTTTTTCATTCCTGAATTGAACAATCATGATGTCGAGGAGCTGTGGTTCCAACAAGATGGCGCAACATGTCACACAGCTCGTGCCACAATCCATTTATTGAAAGACACGTTTGGTGACCTCCTAATTTCACGTTTTGGACCTGTGAATTGGCCTCCAAGATCTTGTGATTTAACACCGCTAGACTATTTTCTGTGAGGCTGTGTAAAGTCATTGGTCTATGCGGATAAGCCACAAACGCTTGACCATTTGGAAGACAACATTCGCCGTGTTATTGCCGATATACGGCCACAAATGTTGGAAAAATCATCGAAAATCGGACGTCCAGATTGGACTACATCCGAGCCAGCCATGGCAGTCCTATGCCAGAAATCATATTTAAAATGTAATGCCACAAGATTATCTTTCGAATAAAAAAAATTCATGTCAATCGAATAATGCATCGTTGTTTTATTGCAATTTAAAGTTCTATACCTCTAAAAAAACACCCTTTAATTACACATATGTATTGGTGTTTCAAATATATTTTAAGGAAGACAAAGATTACCAGATTTAACAAAAAGAACCATAAATTTGTTGTCTCATAAAAAGAGGAAGCAATGTTTCAGTATCAAATAATATGAATGCGTCTTGGAAAATAAAACGTCATGAAAATCAGATATTTTAACGAGGAGTCCATGTAAGAATTGGATAAAAGTAAGTATGGGGTAGGTGATAAATATTATTGGACAAAATCAATACATCTTTATTTTGATTGTTAACTAAATCAGGCTGATTACAATGATATGTGGATTAAATTCTAATGATTATTGTAAAAAAAAGGAGATTGAAAAATATTTAAAAAAAATTACATCTTACAATTTTTTTTATTCATTCCCATCAATTAAATGCCAAAATCATGATAAGCAAAAAATTTCGTGCACAAGCGGTATACGTTTTGTCTACCCGTGCCCGTAACATAGAATTTTGCCACTAGAAGTTCTTTCAGTTCATTGCCATAGCACAGTGTTTCTCAAACTTTCAATATTTGCGACCCAATATTCACTCATAATTTTCCTCGTGCCCCCATCCCATACAAAAACAATGTATTACATGCAATAATACTATATTTTGACGCTAAACTTACAGTTCGACTTTAATCTCTTAAATCAGTGCTTCTCAAACTTTCAATACTGGCGCCCCCTTTTCGATCACAATTTTTATCGCGCCCCCCTTATACATTAATAATGTACTGAATGCAATAATAATGAACTTTGATGCTAAAGCTACAAAAGGCAATCTTAATTATAAACCATACAAATTAGTAACATAAGTATTAAATTTTGTACACTACTTTTAAGTAATAAATAAATAAAATAATAGGATAATTATTATGTGTGTTATTTTTCCTTTCTCTAATTTTTAAATTGAACATATTGCAAAATACGGTGGCTGCTTAGAAGACAAAATATAGATATCTGCCAAATATAGAAAAAGAACTCAGAGGGTCAATTTCTAATCATAAGCATTCCTTATAAAAACTTTGTTTTGCAAGACAAGCCCATGGAAGTCGTTAATACTTATTAAACTTGTTCTTAATTTAGTATTAATCAATTAGTTATAAAATACTCTGTGAAGCACTCATACATTAAATGTATACCGGCTGAAGTACCCGCTTGCACGAGTTCATTTATAAGAAAATAAAACATTATTGAAATAATCGCTGAATTTTGTAAGGAGAGTAAAGCCAAGTGCGCGACAATGTTTACAAAAATGTAAAATGATTTTTTTAAATGATTGCTCAAAGTATAATTAGTTTAAAGCGAACTATAATTTTAAGCCTTACAGACTTATCATTTAGAATTGATGTTGAATAATGAACAATGATATAAAATTCAGATGAAGAATAATTGTATTATTTTTAATATTTAAAGCGAAAAGACTTCAACATGTTTTAACCCTGGAGCAGGCGCGCACTGGATACTAATGGTTCAGCGGGGTTATTGAGTCACTCTAATCCTTTTTTTATAATTATTTTTATAGTACACAATAAAAATCGTAATTCCACTGAATAATTTAATTACGAGAAAATATACTTACCTACTTTCAAGGACTTTTCAATTTTTCTTTGGTAACGAATAAACAGTTTTGCCAGAATCAACGATTTCGTAATCTGTGTGTCCCGCGTGACCATTTCCGGGCAAAAAGTGTATTCATTATGATAATATATATATTACTGATAAAAAAATTTGTAAAACGTTTTTCGTAGTGCTTTATATATTTTAGAATACTCTTAAATATATATATACTCTCCGTGGGTTTCCAAATATCATAAAACTCTTTTCATGGAAAAAAGCGCAACAGAGAAATACCTTACTTACAACTTCCCTAAATGAGAAACAAGCACATAAGAGACGGGTCATAACTAACTGTACCAATAACTTAGAAGGTCAAACAGATTACAGCTATAATGTGCAGTATTTCAAAAATAATGACAGTGATGAATTTTTTATGTTCCTAAATTTTTTCGATTCTGGGTCCGGGATCTGTTTTTTCTCTGAATGAGTAGTATGTTAGGATTAAAAAGGAAGCGTAATAAAAAAAATCTCTTATCATGGGTTTACAGCAAATCAAATAAACTTTTTTTGTTTGGTTATAGGACCAAAGATAGCCAATTAGATATTGAAGAAGTTTTACTTTCTGATGACTTAATGTCGCACGCGCGCGCCTATAAATTATATCAGAGTAAAAGTGCATTTTTTTATTATGTCTGAAAGCATTTTGTTTTAATTCATTCCAGTAAATTAAATATTTTTAAATCTTTTATTTTCGACATGTTCGCGTCCCCCCAGGGGGCGCGCCCCACAGTTTGAGAAACACTGTCTTAAATGCTTCCGGCATATATAAACTTCTAGCTCAGTTAGTGCGTTAATTGCCCTGGACGTATATATACGTCTTTCCTCAGTATGATCTTTTCTGTGCACTGCTACCCATAAAATTATTCCAAAGGCTTTGGAATACAATAAAATTACATTTACAGTGTTTGTGTAGAATTTACTCAGCCCAGAGGAATTGCTTATAGTTATTCCTTTACTACCCCTCCCCTAATACACCACACACGCTCACCTACATGTTAAACGGTAGGACTGGGGAGCGAATCGTATAATTTTTAATCGGCATTGAAATAAATAATTATAAACCGGACAAATCATTAAGTATTACTTTTTTCATATAATTTTACATATGAAGAGCCCATGGGTGTACTAGTAATTGTTAAGCGTTCTTAATTTAATATGGTTAAATTAATAAAATACATTGAGCAGTACTGACGTAATTATATATAAGGTGTATTATATGACTGTAAATGTCTTTTTTATTTTTTATTATGTCAAAATGTCTTTTGTTTGTTTACTTTGAGAAAAATTAATAATTTTTAAAATAATATTAATAACTTTCAATATGCTCACGACCCCCTAAGGGGAGCGCCCCACAGTTTGTGAAACACCGTCATAGCAAGAAAACAGAGCCGTAAGATAGCACTTTCTCTTCACACACTGACATCCTTAACTATGTTAAATGTATGCTGTATTAAGAGATACATAGAATTAAGTACTATTTTAAAAGAACACACATAAAAAAGTTTGCTCTATTTTCATAAACATATACGTATAACTTAAAATTTTTGTTCATTAAAAATATTAGCCAAATTATATTAAATAAGTATTACATAATTAAAATTTAAATATATGCTCAAATTTTAACAAAAAAAACATAAATGTTGATACTTTTTAAATTATAATTAATTTTCTCTTAGTGTTTGACAAACTAACTTAAAAATGAATGTAATGTTTTGTATTAGAATATATAAAAAAAAAGGAAACTCGTTAAGTAATTGGGTGGTGCACAACAGAAAAGTACTATTAATTTAAATTTTCCTTGAATGCTGGATTATTTCCATGTTTATCAAAACATACTGATTATTAAATATTGAAAGTATTGTGAGAGTTTCATCGTCGACAAAACTAAAAAAAAAAATAATTTGAAAATCCTCTCCTCTGTTCCCAAGAGAAAAAAAATTCAATTTCTATTCATTTAAAACTAATCTATATCTATCTATCTATCTCTATCTATCTATCTATCTATCTACCTATCTATCTATATAAGAGAAATGCGACTTATTAACAGACACATTCATAACGATATCTCTCGTATAATTAGTCCTACGGACTTGAATTTTGACAAGCATGTTCCTTTTGTTAAGTAGAGATCTATCTATATTTTCTCTTTATATGTATACATATAAGAAAAATTCGACTGACTGACTGACTCACTCCCTCATCATGAGATTTAAGGTAATATTAGACCTATAGGCTTGATTTTCGGGAGTCATGTTCCTTTTGTTGCTTAGAGATCCGATTATACCAGACTCATATTTCCGCAATGTTAGATTTACAAAGAAATATAGCCCCAGTACGTATCTTTTGTTTAGCAGAAATAAGCTAAGAAAAAGCGAAAGTCAATACTCAAAAGGGTTTTGGGGGTTATGTGGAGTCATTATGGATATAAAAAATAGTCCATAACTCTCTCTCTCTCTAGACAACTAGACCAATACACTTAACATTTACCTAGTTTGTTTAATTTCTTGACTACAGAAACAGATTTTGTGGAAATCGACTCCTACTCGAAGGTTATGGGCAAATTCAGGTTTTTGATTTATTAGAACGGAAATTTGTTAAGGATTTTCTCATGCAGAGTCTGAATTCTGTTAAGAATGGGTTTTAAGGAGATCAAATCCTAAGGTGGTTGATTGATTGAATATTAACGTCGCACTGTTCAGCTACACGAGGTCTTTTGGCGACGGATGACGTAATTTTAAACCATGGTCAAGTGACGTGGATGACACCTGAGCTGGCACCCCTTTCCAAACTACCACACCACACCAACGGGTGGACGTTTCAGCTCTCGACAGATTTAACGTGCATCGCTGCCTTACATGGTGAGTTTTTAGTGGTACTGGGCTCGAACTCGTGATAAGGCAAGCCACGATACGATACCTAAACCACTCGGCTACAGCGGCCGTCATCATAAGGTGATAATGGAAGTTATATATATATATATATATATATATATATATATATATATATATATATATATATATATATATATATATATATATATATTCTGTTACTAATTATTTAGACCTACAAACTAGAAAACCGTCAAAAATGTTTCTTTGGTTCATTAAAGAACAGTTAAGATCGAGGTTTGTGGAAATCAACTCCAAAAAGTTGGGGGTGGATGAAGTTACGAGGACGTAACGGATAAAAAATAATCGTTTTTGAACAAAACATCGACAAAATCAGCACTAGAATTTTTACAAGCCTATTTCTTCAGTTCAATAGAGATCCACTAATAATGCGTTTTCAGAAATAAGATCCAAGGGAGTTATGGGAAACCTAAAATATATATAAATATATTGTTAAATCAAGAAACGAGGGTTATAAGTAGAGGTCTTATAAGTATTTCGATTAAGTATTTAATTGGAACTTTAATACTAGGACTTAGCAAGAATTGATAAAAACAATAAAGAGGCTTACAGCATTATGAAATACCCAGTGAAGTGGTTTAATCGAGGCTTTTTCTTATATAAACAATCATACCGCTAAAAACAAGTTCAGTATAAGGCACTGATGTCAAAAAATTTAAAGCTCGTTCAGGAATTCTCTTACAGATAATCTAAGCTAACAATAGAATACTTGATTTAAAATTTAAATCTAATGAAAACTAATAAATTGAAAGGGAATAAGAGTCAAACAGCAAACATTAAAGAGTGTAAGCAATCCTTCTCGAACTTGAATATATTCTCATTCTACTACTAACTTATACTCAAAGTATTGGCTTTTAAATAAAATTATGCTTTCGAAAGTGAGACGAGTCACAGTTTCGAAAACTTTTCAAGAACGGAAGTAAGCATCTTTCATCATAATTTTATTGACTCGTTTTGAGGGATTTATGTGAAATCAGAAGAATAACATTAAGATAAAAGTGAAAATAAATAGATTTGGAGAACACACACCAAATACTTTGACACTTAAAACTTTATAGGGATGCTATTTTAAATTTCATAACAATTTTGTGCTCAAGCTTTATAAGCAGAAAGTGGATAGATAGATAAGGTACTCTGAAATATTTTAATAGTGATTAAAGTATATGAAGTTCAATTTTAAGCAGATTAGTTGCATGCTATTGAGAGCTAATATTTTCAGAAAAAATGTTTTCTATAAAGTACTTTTGTTAATTTTATAACTACTGGAATATATATGTTTTAATTTTAATTCCTGAAATTCTTCAGAAGACTTTCATTTTGAGGAATAAAACAACTGTCGTATTTTTAACATTCGTTTTTCATTAATTTTTAAAATATATTAACTGTGGACTATTTTCTGTGTTCGTTTTACGTTTTATTGTTTATTTCCTAGAAGGTGTCTTCAAAACAGATCCGACCACAACCGTTCATATGAAAATAAATGAAGTTCAAGGGCATGTTTTGGTAAATGTGTGTAGGTAAACTACATGCGTGTGAGTAAATTTTCTTTCTGATTGAAGAATCTATCAAAATTCAGCAGACCGTCGACATGTATAGAAGTATAAACGAACTTAATCAGATAATCTTTGGGGGGGAGGGGGAATGACACCTTTTAAGCAATACTACGGCATCAGATAGTGTTAAATTAAGTTTTGTGTGTTTTTCTCCAACTTAAAATAACCCTAAGAGGAATCCGAATTTCCCTCATTTTAGAGAAATTAGTAAACAGTACGGTACAAGACGTATTTTCAACTCACTTTGCTTCTGAAGTGTATGGATATCCATTAAACCTTTGCCGGTTGTTATGAGTGAGTGAGTGAATATTAACGTTGCACTGTTTAGTTACACGAGGGGTTTTGGCGACGGATCTCGTAATTTTGAACCATGGTCAAGTGACGAGGACGACACCCAAGCTGGAACCCCTCTCCAATATACCACACCACACCAATGGGAGCACGTTTGGGCTCTCGACGGATTTTACGTACATCTCGCCCTTACATGGTGGATCTTTAGTGGTACTGGGCTCGAACTCATGGCATGCCAGCCCCAATCCGACACCTTGAAAACTAGGCTACCGCGGCCGCTCCAGTTGTAATGAGAGGAGGGGTGTATATACTGGATGTATCAGTTCAACGGTTACAAACTTAATACAAATAAGAGGAGAAAACATGCTTGTTATTCATAGTCCAGCAAAAATGCTGGGACGTCTTTGGTTGGTGTATGCGATAGAAGGCGCTACGTAAACCGAAGCATACGACGATGATAGGCATGCACCCATGTCAGGGGCTGCATATCCAATGTTACCCCAGGAGGCTAACTCCCAGCCACGATTTTTTGCACTATTTCCCAGAGATTGTCTGAAAGTGGAACCTTCATCGTGAGATGCAACCACCATAATGATGCTTCATGCACCCACGTGATTTTTGATGCCACGTTCACTATAAAGCTTCATTTTGACTGCCTACATAATGTCAGTGGGATGGAACGTTACACGAACGCTAAGCTTGCTAATATGCATCTGTTACAGAAAGCCACTGATTGCAATTAATGAGCCTCCCAAGGGCTGTATATCCAACGTTACCCCAGGAGGCCAACTCCTGGCACTTTTTTTGCACTATAGCTCCAGAGATTGTCCGAAAGTGGAACCTTCGTCGTGTACCCCCAAGTAATATGAGCAAAGAGTAAGAACGCAAATAAATGAGGATGTTACGATGGATTTGGTTCAGAAGAGTCCCGTTACCAGTATGCGGGTGTCACCAGTCTTGACAGGATTTTCCATATGACCGTCAGGTGAATCCTGCATACTAACTACGTGCACTCTTATTGTCTCTTTAATGTTCTTTTTTCATAATTTTTTGCTGTATTGAGTATAATGAGTATGCTCTCTCCTCTTATTCCTGTCCTGTATTTCTTGTAATTTTTGGGCCACGGACGAGTTTTCGAAACTGAATTCCTATGGGGCTCCACATCGTCTAAGTTTACTCTATCTTTCTTGTAAGTTTGTAATTGATGCACTAATACACACTCTGTATATTCAGACACACACACGCAACCACCCCTACACATGTTTTATAATAATCCTGTTTTTTAAAAACATACATGATGTCGAGTGATAGTTTTTGTCAAGCTTAAAATAATCATGGAAGCTAATGGCTGCGATATTGATAATTCTGAGCATCCGTCATTTCATGAAGACGACGCCTGAGTTGGGTACCTCACCAAATTTCCACAACCCGATAACGGGAGGGCACTGAGTTCAGATGATTTAATGTGCCTAAACCTTTTCACATGATGAATTCGTAGAAGGTCTAACCCAGTGATATTCAACCTGCGTCCCGGTTATGGGCCAGCTCTAAGAAATTCAATTATTTAAACATAATGTAATAAAAATTTAACAGGAAATTCTATCGATGAATCGAGGCAATCAAATCTATCAATTTGCACGTGTTTTTGATAGTAGAATGTAAACAAGAGGTTTGGTCATGGAAGAAAGGAAATTGAAACTGCCTTATATATAGCTCGTTAAAAAATGCATTAAAGTAAATATTTGTGTGTATTTGATAGAAAGGTTAATGTGGTAATAAATTAAATGCTGAAAATGAGAGTCTTAATATTTTGATCGATTTTTTTTTCCATTGCTGCTTTGATCTTAAAGTGTTTTTACTCCGTTATACTCATATTGTGGCCCGCGTGAAATACCTGCCATATGTATATGGCCAGACGGGAAAAATGGTTGAGTAACCCTGTTCTAACCAATAAGATAGTACTACTCGTTTTTAATACCCTCAAGAATTAATTCATTAATTTAGTAAAATTACAGAAATGAAATTAGTTTTGATAACTTTTCATATACTTCATTACCAGGACCCACGATTAAATATGTTCTCCCTCTTATATTCATCCCTTTCCCTCGAAACAAATATTTAAAAAGAATGATAATTCATTTCCTTCAATTTAATAAAATATTTTTAAATTTAAACTCATGAAACAGGTGACGGAATAAAGGAATATTTTTAAATGAGGTGTTAATTGAATTTTACTTGAGACTCAGTGCTGCTTAGTCTCAATTTTGAATTGATATAAACACACTGTATAACATGCATTCATTTATGTATGTTATTTAGATCTCTGTCCAAATTTGCGTAGTTCATTAGAGAAAACCTTTTACTTCGAGACACATTCATTAACTTCATTGAGATAATTAATCCTTAAATTCAATATGCTTATACGTTTTCAAATATTTATCATTCTATGTAATCTAGCAACATTTATATATTTACTAATGAAACTATTTTCCATAATGTAATTTATGAAGATTAAATTAAATCCATTGTAAATAAGTTATATCTGTTCTAATCATAATCTTTTATCTAGTTATAAGCTCTATGACCAAATTAAATTTTATTTTACATTTCTGATATCATCAAAGATGATAATGAAAGTTACTGTAACTTAACCCTTTATCTACCGCATTATGATTTACTGCAGTTTTTTTCATGCAATATTTTCTTTCGATCACTACATTGAAAATTAAGGGATATACATAAACAAAATACTCATCTTTGGGAAATTTAATCCATTACAGCTAATTTATTTACTAAAGATATTCCCCTGTAAAACTAATTATATACACTGTTCATTTAAAATAAAGAGTTAAATCGTTTTCTAAGGTCCTCATTAACATACAAAAAAAATAAGACACTTAAATTTAGACATTAAATATTTTTTCGGGACAAAATGATAATCTTTGCAATTCACTGAAAACACCGTCAGCTGAAAACGCAATTTCTGCTATAAAACTATTCGCCTTCCCCACTAAAATACTCATCATAGAACCGGTGCTGCCATATATCTTGGAACAGAGGCATTCAAAGAATATTTATACTAAGTATTGTCAGAATATTCATAAAATTGGTTAGCCTACGTTATTTTAAAGTGAGTGGTATAAGTGCCGTCGGTAGATAAAGGGTTTAGGTATACGACTACTTTCGTAACCATGATTTTATAAATGGATAATGTTCATGATATTCAGTTTCACTCAGATTAAAATACATGTATGAAATTGTTTTAAGGACATTTTGACAAAAAAAATATTTAAATACAATATTTCGGCAAAAACTTAACTCAGAATAGCCTTTTTTCAAAATGTTCTCCTTTCGTGAAAAATGCTTCTATTATAATAACATTTTGCCTGTATATAGCTCAGATCTCTGTGCAGAGGCTCAACTATGATGTTTGAAAAATTCACATTATTTTCGAGTTACAACCCACTGAAATAATTATCGGCGTTTTTTTTTCTTAAAATTGCTTGTAAAACTTGGATAAACCCACTTCTAAGATATATACATATTTCAAAAATTCTAGTTGAGCCTCTGTACAGAGGTCTGAGATATATACAAGCAAAATATTATTATAATAAAATCATTTTTTACAAAAGGAGACTATTTTGAAAATGGGTCTTTCTATGCTCATTTTTTTGTCAAAGTATTGCCCTTAAATAATTTTTTATTGTAATACTATTCTTAAAATAATTTTATATACATTTTCTAATCTAAGTGACACTAAATATCATAAATATTATCCATTTACACGCTTTTGCAAAATTATGGTTCTGAACGTAGTCGGATACCTTAAATAGAGCTGAATATCACAATTTTCCGATGGTGTAGTTTGGAAGTCAAGAGATGGGAGGGTGCTTTTAGATATCGTCATCATAATCGGAATAAATTCTCATCTTTAGTGTCAAACATCAAAAAGTTTCATATCGATCCAGTGATTGAGTAATTGATCATTATTTTTGCACGCGAAACAACACTAGGGTCGGGCCTCATAATTTTTAAACATGGTTAAGTTAAGAATGATGCCTGAGCTGGCAAATGTTTCTCGAACTTCCACATCCCGCCATCGGGAAGACCTTAACATCAAAGGATTTAATGTGCATGTTACTTTTAATTTTTTTCAAGGCGTAGCGGTCCATCGAGTGACGTAGATGTGGTGAGATAAGGAAAAGTTCTACAACATTTCTTATAATTTGACAATAAATACGGAATATATACTTACCTACAGAACTAAAATAAAAAAACTCACACTTTTAAAATCGCGTTTAAAGCAATACGCAAGATAGAACTATAATAATAATAATAGTCACAAATGCATGCATTTATTATTAAACTATTCAAAACAATAAAAAATAAAACATTTTCAACTGCAGTTAGTGCTCGTACTTATAGTCAGTAGAAGATTTAGTATGAACACTGTTAACCCCAATCCTTACTAATATTATAAAAGTGAAAGTTTTTATGGACGGTTGGTACTCTTTCACGCAAAAACAATTTAATGTACTTTAATGAAACTTTACAATAGTATAGCTTATATTAATATCTGAATAACACATAGGCTATAATTTATAAAGATATTGCGTGAAGTGTCCAAAATATAATGATAATTGTGAAGTTAGTTGGGAAAAATTCTGCCATCTACAAAAAAGCCCGCCACAGCAAAAATTTATCTTTTATGTGTGAAGCAAAACTTTTCATTTTGTTTTGTCTACGCCAGGAACTGCGAATGCTTGAACAGGTGGAGTGTGAGGCTGATTACAATTTTAACATTATTACCTTTCCAGATGTAAATTATTTATACTATTTTAAGCGTTCATTACACAAATTTTTTAACACTGTGTTACTTTTGCTGAGCAGAGATCATATTAGGAAGGTGTTTTCAAAAATTGACTCACACGAGAGTTACGAAAGTAATAGATAAACAAAAAAATCCTTTTTATCAGCTATTAGATCAACAGACTTAAAATTTAACGAACAGGGTTTTTTTTTTATTCAGCTGGGATATGCTAAAAGCTTCTCTTTTTGTTTAATTTGCAATTCAGGTAAAATTATCTCATTAAAACCTTCGTTATCCTTCAATCTGTATTGTTTAATTTTTCAATTTACCCGTGCGAAGAACGAGTATAACAGCGAGTGTTGAATATTTCTGTTTATATCTGGCTGCTATTCTTTAGGTGATCATCCCAAAATCTTGGCGATCCATCGGTCAATCTCTACCGACTTAATACCCACCCATACGGTGGGTTTTTTGTGTCACTATGCTCGAAAACTTGAGATGCCATGGGTCCGTGACAATGACCACTAAGCTACCGTGGCATCTTATATAGATGAAGAACAACGCTAATTTCATTATAAATTGTTGTTATTTATTGTTGAATGACGAAAAAGAGGATTATATATGCTTGAATTTATACTTTTTTTTAGGAACTCTCATTTTTATTTTCCAACCTGTTAACTATTACGAAAACAATTTGTCACATCGTGCTACGGTAGGAAAGATGCCTAAAAGGATTAAACGTAAATAAATCTCATTACTTCATTTGAAAGCATTTGCTGATTCCATTGGATTTGCTTATCTCTAAAGGATTTATTGTAGTGGATGTTAGTTATTAACTAACAAGTGTTTTGTCGTAGATGGACTTTGTACCTGTTACCATGGTTAAGTGATTTCCCATTATGCTACATTCCTAACTAAGTTACAGCAAGAATTTGAGTACCAATTCTACTAAGTGTACAGTAATTCCATTATTGCATTTATTTGGACCCAATAGATTGGTTTTAGAGTACCTCAGATGAGATGAGGTCTATCAACAATACAAGTTATTGTTAACAGTCTTCATAATTTTGTGCGTGTATTTCAACTGATTTAAAAAACCTTTTACATCATATTAAGAGTAAAGGCTTATGCAATTCATTTTTATTACACATGCAGGTACTCTTAGTATTCCCCCTTCATGTTATTCATCGGTATCAGAAAATGAACAAACGGTTTTGAACTTACCATTAAACTACCATTACTAAACTCTTTATTTCTAAAAGGGATAAAATTTATGTCTAGAATCGGATTTCGTTTGTTCATTCGTAGTCTTCAGAGTGTTTTTTTCCAGGTACAGAAGTTTAAGTTGGCATTACTTTCCCAGATGGCGACCGATTTAACAGCTGTCAAGTGATTTATTCTCAGTTTTGGTTTGGCAATTCATCATGAATAGACTCACGCCTGAACAACGCTTTCAAATTGTGCAATTTTATTTCGAAAATAATGGTCGATTTTCATAAGCGAATTTTGTTTAGCGATGAAGCGCACTTCTGGTTGAATGGCTACGTCAACAAACAAAACTGCCGCATTTGGAGTGAAGCTAATCCACAAGTGTATGTCGAAACACCATTACATCCAGAAAAATTGCGCTTTATGGGCTGGTGGAATCCTTCTTCAAAAACGATGAAGGCCACAACGTTACAGTCAATGGTGATCGGTATAGAGCCATGATTAATAACTTTTTCATTCCTGAATTGAGCAATCATGATGTCCAGGAGCTGTGGTTCCAACAAGACGGCGCAACATGTCACACAGCTCGTGCCACAATCGATTTATTGAAAGACACGTTTGGTGACCGCCTAATTTCACGTTTTGGACCTGTGAATTGGCCTCCAAGATCTTGTGATTTAACACCGCTAGACTATTTTTTGTGGGGACTATGCAAAGTCATTGGTCTATGTGGATAAGCCACAAACGCTTGACCATTTGGATGACAACATTCGCCGTGTTATTGCCGATATACGGCCACAAATGTTGGAAAAAGTCATCGAAAATTGGACGTCCAGATTAGACTACATCCGAGCCAGCCGTGGCAGTCCTATGCCAGAAATCATATTTAAAATGTAATGCCACAAGATTATCTTTCGAATAAAAAAAATTCATGTCAATCGAATAATACAACGTTGTTTTATTGCAATTTAAAGTTCTATACCTCTAAAAAAAACACCCTTTATAACCACTGTATAACATTTTATTTTACCAAAAGGGATCATGAAACATAATTTATCTAAAGAAAGTGTGGTATTTTTAAGGCTGTCCTGGGTTAATGTTAAAGAATAGGACCCGTAAATTCGGAACCTTTTTACAGATATAAAAGAAATGAAAACTTACTATGATATTCTAGCTTCACTATCCTTTAGAGAGCCGTATTATTTATCATATATCAAATTTTTAACCGAGTTTATTCATTTTTCTGGTATAAAATGTGTTTCGAGATTTTTCTCCTATATCGTAATGTTAAATGGGATATGCTTTCATATATTAAAACAAAAAAAGAAAGTATTCATGAAATTTTTGAAATTTTTAAAAACAGTATTGAATTGAGTTATAATGTTGCAAATTTCCATGGAAATTGAGACATTTTTTTCTGTCTGAAAAAATATGTTTCTTGTTTAGTTCAAGCTCTCGTACTTTTACCTAAGATAACCTTATGTTAAAACATTACATACATCATAAGCGTAAAATATTGTCGGTATTATGAAAGAAAGTATTGAAAATATTTTAAACTGAGAAACAAAGATGGTTAAACTAAAACAATATATATATATTATCCATAAATATATACAAATAGTTATAAACCTAAGTACAACTAGTCAAGATAGTTAGAAACATTAGCCACAGTAGTACAAGTTTTGTGACTAGTCAACATTCACCTGTAATTTGCTTATACACTGGGTCATAAGGAAAAGAAAAAATATTAAGAAAAATATAACTATTACAAATTAAATACACAATATTATTAATATATAACGATACAATTTAATGGTCTACGGGTATTTACAAGTGTAGAGTTAAAATAGATCTAATAAAACTAGAAGATAATACTTACTTCATAAGCACAGCAAGAAGTTAATGTTTACCGTCAAATATATATATATATATTATTAAAATATTGGCATGATTTGATATATTTGATGATTTTATTTTGATATATTTTATCTTTGATTGTTTTTAATCGAAAGATCATTTCTATTAATTTTAATAGAGTTTGTTTTCTTGTTTTTACATGAGTATAACTTATAATACAATTTTTCTTCTTGATCATCATCAAAATTCAACAGCTCTCAAAAATTTCGTTTGGGTCATTACATAAGTGTTTTACCTAATTACTTTAATTGTGATGAATTTTAAACAAAAACTTTGGTTAGAAAATTTCTCGAAGAAGATTAAGTTATAACAGTGTTAATATGTAATAATGTAATATTAATAGTTTGCGTGTTTATGTACAACGTAAACGAAATCTAAAGGGGTTTATCAGCAGTAGGACTTATTGGTAGGAATTAACAGATCAAAACTCGGAAAAGTGATACTTTTTTAAACATAAAGCCGAATGTACAGCTTAATGTTTTCATTAAACTTGTTTGTAGTTCACTTTTGCAAGCTTCCTTGTATGCTTTATTTTTATTTACGTAAGAAAGTATGACTTTCTTGTTCTAATAAAATACATCTTTAATCTTTGATAATAGGTATTTTTTTCCTTGCAAAGTTTTGATAAAATGTAAATCGTACTATTTCAATTTTAAAACTTTAGAAAAAGATACTTTCATTTCTTAAAAAAGAAATTTTTATTCCGTCTTATAATGAAAATTGAATTGGAAATTCATTAAAAGAAAAAGGGAAAAAAAAAGTGCCTGAAATACTTTTTTAAAAATATTTCCATTTATCACAAGATTACTTTCTCGGTATATTTAACTTGTATCATTTCCTCTTGGTGGGAGTTTTTTATTGAAACCAAGACTTGAACCCACAATTTCATAGAAACACCACCAAGTACGAATCTAAGACTTCGAATCTTGACCGCTGGTCTACAGCTGCTACTTGCATATTAACAGTATAAAATGCTGCTTCTATGATATAGTGATGAGTGACGCTGACTGTCTTCAGGCCCTGGTTCGAATCTCGGAGAAGACATAGATATTTGTAAATGTATCAGTCTTGTGCAGCTTGGGGCACTCTAAATATCCGCCGATCCATAAGTTCTATCGAGTGGCTGGTGGTAGGGGAACATAAGTGGAAGGCCCCTGACACGCACAGGTTGTTCTTCCACAAATTTGGGATGGAACTGAGCCAATTCGTACTGTCACCTGCATTGTGTGGAGAACGACAGATGTAAGACTAGTACAATACGTGGGCCTTGATCTGACACTGTCTATCAGGTAGCATCTGGAACAACAACAGCAACAACATTATTCCAGAAAGATCAGTTTTTAATGTATTTATTTTGAATCCTTTTTTTAATGGAATGCGTATTCTTTTAGTGTTTCAGTTTGTAAAGCTTACAACATTTTATAAAAATGGAAAAGGTATATTTATTCTTTTTATTGCTTATTTTATGTGAGTATCAGAGCCTGTTCAATAACTTTTATAGAAAGGTTAACTTTTAAAGATTCCGGTAGAGTTAAGAAAAACAAATGAGATGCATATATACACTCTGATAAAATAATTAAAAGTAGCACGTGAACAACTTTCGTTTCTACTGTGCCCAACAATTTGTAATGCTAATTTTGTACTTGCTCAAAGCTCAAGCGTTAATTAAATTATACGACTAAGAGCAGATCTCCGTAATCTGGTCGTTATTTTTACTTATCCAAAAGGACTTCCGAGTTGAGACTGTCTAAGTCCTTTGAATTGGCTTTCGTTAATTCGAACCAATAAGGTACATGTGGTTATAATGAAGAGTTTTCTTCAGCTGAATTTATTTATTCAATCAAAAAATCGTAGTTTCGAATTTCAATAGAACAGAAACAATAATTCCTATAGAATATTGAATTATTTTTGTTCGTATTAATTAGGTGACGTTGAATAACCGAACATATTTAATGGAGCTAAATAAAGACACGTATGAGTTAAATGAAATATTTGATGCCATATTTAAAAGTAGCTGCATAAAATTTGTTTGATGATGTTCTTTGATTTCAGTATTGAACCCTAGTCAAATGACGAGGATAATGACCGAACTCTTTTTCTCCATTTTCAACACTTCCACATTATACGAACGTGAAGACATTAAACTGCGAGCAGATTTAGTATGCAGTAGCCCCACAAAACGGCGGATCTTTAGTGACATCGAAATTCAAGCCCTTAACACAGTTGACAACTAGTACCGCCTTACCCCGGTGACCAGGATCACTCAAGATTCATTCACATTAAGGCAGTATCTAATATTCAATCATGATTTTCATCGTCCTTCCTTACATACACATAACAACGTATTGAAAGTAATAATATGATACTTTGACGTTAAGGCTACAATATGACTTTAGCCTCTGAAGAGCCAACGGTGTATATACACGTCTAGCTCAACCAAAGCATTAATTGCCCCGGACGTAAATATACGTCTTTCCGAAGTACGATCTTATCTGTATATTGCTATCCATGCAATGATTCTGAAGATTTTGTAAAACAATAAAAGGACCTGGACAGTGTTTGCGAAGAATTTACTTATTTCAGAAAATTTTCTTATTTATATTATTCCTTTTCTCCCCATTACATCACATACGCGCGTCCTACATGAAAAACAGTGGCATTGATGAGAAAATCCT
Source organism: Trichonephila clavipes (assembly GCA_019973935.1). Classification (NCBI taxonomy): domain Eukaryota; kingdom Metazoa; phylum Arthropoda; class Arachnida; order Araneae; family Nephilidae; genus Trichonephila; species Trichonephila clavipes. The sequence continues at coordinate 256,186 of BMAU01020833.1, read as the reverse complement.
ACAACTTTTAATCGTCAGAGTTAAGAGATTTATTATATACCGTACACATTAGTAAGTCGACACAGTACTTTTTTTCAAAAAAACTTTATTGGAGACAGTATATATATATATAACAGTAAAAATACTTTATGTTTTATATTCAGATTATATTATTAAATTGATTCTGAAAGCAAAAAAATAGTTTGACCCGCCTCTATTTTACAGTTTTAAAAAATAAGAATTCAAAGTTTTTTCAAATTTCTGTAAAATACTCATTTTTTAAAATTTTTTAGTCATTTTAAATTATTTATTTTTCCTAGACGATTGTAAATAAAAGTTAGTATCGGTTTGAAAATCTGCTCTCTTGTTGATTTTTGCTAATCATTTTTCTAAAAAAACCTGGAAAAACACGAAAATTTTAAAAATATTGATTTAAACACTTTTTTTAAAAAATAACTATAGGTCTCAGACCTGAATACTTATTAATTTCTACAGAACATACGTTTGGATGTATCTACAAAAAATTTCAAGACTCTATCTTGAACAGAAAAAATGCTTTGTGGATTAGAAAACACCTACATCTTCAAAATTAAATGTTTTTAAAAGAAGCATTTTATAAAAATATAAGTTTTTAAAGGCACAAAACAAAAAACTTATAATAACTGTATAACTCTAATATGTAATATGTTATTTTTCTACACATATTTTCTATATCAAAATACTACTTCAATTAGGTATAACTGAAAACACATTGTTTTTAATTAAAAAAATATTTTTGCACAACATTGATAGTGTTTGTTACGACGACAGGATATTCCGCTTATCTTAAAATATTTTCACAAAAGTTTTGAAACACAAAGCATTTGTGTACAACATAATAAAGATACTAACTTAAGCTAAAAAACACCAGGTATGTACACAAAATTAAATTTTTTACCATGTTTTTATGAACTCCCTTTCTTGTTTTTCCAGGTGGAAATTTTTAATTGATTTTAAATTTACTTCCCAATGAGCTAGAGACTTGTAATTTCGACCATAGCTCAAAAGTGGATGACAATGCATGAAAATGTAAAAAAAAGAAGTTAGCCGGGCCCCTGAAGAGGTGGGCCTCGATTTCGACAGGGGCTCCGTATTTCCGTAACTTACACGAATTTACACGAACAAAGAACACCTGTCAATAGCACGGTTTGAGTTGCGTCTACGTATTAAATTTCGTGGATCTAGGGTCAAAGAGGGGGTCAGGCTCCCATGTTTTTTAATTGACTTGCTTTCTTGTCTGTCTGTCTGGAGGGAATTTTGTAATTGATTTTAAACTTACTTCCCGATGAGCTAGAGACTTTAAATTTCGCGCGACTGTAGCTCAAAAGATATAACTCCCACTTTTTCTTTTTTTCTTTACTTAAATGCAGATACGGCATAAAAAGCAAATCGGCAAGACTTTTCATTTGGTATAATAGATCAGAAGGACGGTGATCTCCAAGCTTTAAATCACCAAGGAGGAAACATTAAATTTAAAATTTTAACAAACGGATTTGATATTGGTTGTTTTTAATATTTGAATATGAGTTTTATAAAAAAATTATTTTCGCTTACTTCATTAACAGTTGTCTAAAAAAATAATTGAATAGTTTGATGTTTTAAAATGGTAAATACATATGACTTTTTCTATTTCAGATATATTCAGAAGAATTTAAAATTTATTGCATGTTTCTGTAATTACGTCATCAAAGTATTTAAAATACAATGGTGTGCAAAAATTAAGGACGAAGTCGAAAAATTAGCACATCAGCTGAACAAAGAGGCAGAGCGGACAAAAAGACCAATCAGGAGATTAAGTAAGGTGATGTACGGTAGCACATGCGCAGATATGCAGGTAGACGTAATGGGGGAGTGTCTGAGTAGTATAAAGCATGTTGTCGGTGTAAGATCAGTATTTCTGGCAAAGAGATTGCACGCCGTATAGCAGTTAAAATCACACCGAGTTGCTGCCTCAGCGAGAAATGGCGAATAATCAATTTGTTAGACGACATCTGGATGCTTTTACCCGAGATCGAATCATTGGGAAGTTGGAGGAAGGCCGTAAGTGTGGCTGCAGAGTTCGGAATTGCTCACAGCATCGTTTCACGACTTTGGAGACAATTTCAAACTACAGGAACAGCTATCCGGGGGTTCAGTAGTGGTCGTCCACGAGGAACCACACCCGCAGATGACCGGTACATTGTCTTACAGGCCAGAAGAAACAGGCGGCAGACAGCGGGAGAGAATCGCTAGACACACGACACAGGCGACTGGACGACCGATATCGCGTTTTACCGTGGCCAGAAGACTGCACGGTGGTGGTCTGTTTGCACGACGCCCTGTACGGTGTGTACCTTTAACGCCTGCCCATCGGAGAAGGCGTTCTCTGTGGTGCCGGGAACACCGGAATTGAGAGACAATGAATGGGGACGAGTACTCTTTACAGATGAAAGCAGATTCAGTTTGAGTAGCGATTCTTATCGCATACTCATCTGGAGAGAGCGGAAAGCCGCAATCATCCCTCGAACATCATTGAAAGGGACATGTATGGAGGTCACGGTGTTCTCGTTTGGGGAGGCATCATGCTTGGTAGTCGTACAGACCTTCACATCTTCGACGCAGGTTCAGTCAACGGGACCCGTTATTGTAACTAGATTCTTCTTCCATATGTGCGTCTTTTTTAGAGGCGCTATGGGTCTGCAGTTCCTTTTCATGGACGACAATGCACCATGTCATCGCACAGTAGCTGCCGAACAGCTCTTAGAGAGTGAGGGTATTGAACGTATGGATTGGTTGGCACGATCTCCGGATCTCAATCCCATCGAGCATGTATAGGGATTTTCTAGGCAGACGCTTGGCAGCTCGTACCTTACTGGGAGTAACGATTCGGGAGCATCGATTGGCGCTGCAAGACGAATGGGCAGCAATGCCTCAACAACTCATTGACACCCTCATTTTCAGCATGGGCAGACGCTGTGAAACCTGCCTAGCAGTCAGGGGAGATCATATCCCCTACTAAAGATCGGATGTTTCTTGCTGGACACCCATCACAGGGATGTTTCGGCCTTCAGTCGCATTGCGCTCCATGCTACTTTTTCAATCAAGTTTCTTTTTATCCCTCTGATTTCTCTTTTAGTAAGTGTTGCTTACATTACACATGCCCTTACGTATTGGGGATCTTACGGTATTAAATGTGTTGATTTGGAAAGCTTTTGTACAAAGTTATATTGAAAAAACCGTCACGTCCTTAATTTTTGCACACCAGTGTAAATTCAAAAATTTCTTTCACATAACCTTAAAATGCAGAATATAATAAAAAATATATATAAAAAAGGTTATTGTACCATGATCATTTTTGCTGAATAAGAAGTCTGAACTTACAGATGAACAGACTATATCGATTCTTTTAATTTGTCTAAGCAAATTATTCAAGAACCTAATGTTCAAATAAATGCTTCCATTTTCCTTTTTTTACTTAAATGACGAACCGACTTTAAAAGCGAGCCGGCAAGATTTTTCATTTGGCGAAAAAAATCAAAAGGGCAGCGATCGCCAAGCTCTAAATCCCATATAATATTTGTAGATAATGTGACCAACGACTTTCGAGCCATATTTGAAAAGATTCGCAAGAATTACTTTTGAAATCCGTGAAAGAATTTAAGAGAAACGAGATCAGCGAAAAACCTTCTATGGTAAAATACACCGTCCAGGTGATAAAGCTTGAGTAACTCTTTAACCCCTCATCAATGCTACCCAGAAGAAGACAGCTAAATCCATGCCTAAAATATATGGGCCTTATATTATTGTGACTCAATGCTCTCCGACGACTTACGAAGTGGTAAATCCACGACATTTTTCTATTTTAGATATAACCAGAAGAAATTGAAATTTATCGCATGTCTCTGTAAATACGCCATTAAAGTATTTAAAATTAAATCAAAAAATTTAATTCACATAACCCTAAAAAGCAGAAAACATTAATAAAATAATTTTTTATGTACTATGCTTTTATAAAGGAATAAAAAGCATAAAAAAATAACTATACTCTAATCCTTATGAAGTATAAAACCATATGAGGTTTTCTTACTTTTCTAAATTATCCTGAAAATTCATACTTGGAAACTTTTGATAGCTATTAAAATACTTGTAAGATTGGAAACGAAAAACAATGGGGCGCATGCAGCAGATAATTGATGCACTAATAGCTCAAATAACAATTTTACTGCACCCGAAATAAGGGGAACCACTAAGTTCTTTTATTGATAGCTACTCTCTACACTCTTTATATGTACTTATGTATTGCATGTGCCCCATCTTTTTCGTCCAATCTTACAATTATTTTAATAGCTATCAAAAGTTGTCAAGTAGGAATTTTCAAGATAATCTAGAAAAGGGGGTCACTTCACGCAGCATTTTCCTTATCTCCGTAATGTTAAAAATGACCAAGTTTAAGGAACATTTTTTAAAAATTGACTGGTTGTACAGTCATGAATTTTTTTGTGTATTCATTGTATTGCTTTTATTATTTTAATGGGAGCATTTTTCAAAATTGTAAATAGTTTTTTTTTAAAAAATTCATATGTGGAGTAACACGTCAAAAATTTTAAAACGATGAAAATTCTTGTACATTTTAGTCCATAAATATTTTTTGAATAATCTTTTTGACAAAATCTCTCATTAAAATATTTATTTGTATAGTGTTAACATATGTGCAAAGTTTCAAGGCTGTAAAATTAGTAGTTTTTTCAAAAATGTTCCTTTTGTGTTGAAATTTACACTTTTGAGAAATAGTGATTTAAAGTACAAACTTACTATTAACTAATGCATACCAGAACTATAACTTGGATTGCTAGTGTCATCTGCAAGATCATCTTCTTGCCTACATTTTAATTGTTTGTTTTTAATTCTGGCTTCTTTGGTTCATTGTAAAACTGACTATTCTGCTTTCCTAATACACGGATGATCTACTTTTGCAATGCTCGACATTGGTAAAATTCAGGTGTTGAATGTTAATACATCTAAAACTTTCAATTTGATAATGAAGCTTTGATTATATAAGTATATAGCTTCATGTACTATAGTTTTTGAAGTTCCCAATTGCACAAATACAGTTTTTGGAATTATACACCAAAAACTATTTCCGCTTTCACTAATATTTTGAGTTTTATCAAGCAAGCATCCAGATAAATGTTCAAGGTTAGTGACCTCTAAATACTTTGTTTATGTAATTCTTAATTACAATAGGTAAGTCGTGTTTATGCTTGTATGTGTAACCTTTCAGTATGTGGACATATTAAATCTACACCACAAGTCACATCCCATGGGGCATAAACCGTGTCGTAGATTCAAACCTGTGAACATTTTATCAAAAATTATAGCCCATATAGCTTGCCTTATGGCTGTCAAATTTTCCCGAGTTGTTTTGAACAGCCAAAACATAGCAACTTTGCAATTTGTTTATTTCAGCATCTGTCAAGCCATTACGGCATCCTAGAGATTTTTTGTCTTTAAGCTTTCTGTCTTTTAATTTTAATTTTAAGGCCCTAAGTCAGTGTTTCTCAAAGTGTGGGGCGCGCCCCCCCTGGGGGGCGCGATAACCCTACAAGGGGGCGCGAGCGTATCGAAAATTTAAAGATTTTTTTAAAAAAAATAACCGGAAAGAGAAGTAAAACAAAATGCTTTATTCCATAATAAAAAAAATACACACAACACTGACATAATTTATTTTTATTATCTCGCTTTTTCCGTCATCAAATAGCTATCTCTGATCCCAAAACCAAATTAAAGAAAAAAAAACATTTTGTTTTATTTGCTGTATTTCCTCAATGAGAGATTTTTTTTATTACGTTTTAACATAAAATATTACTCGTTAAAAGAAAAAACGAAACCCAGACCCTGAGAAAAATTTAAGAAGATAAACAATTCACCACTGTAATTATTATTGAAATACTGTACATTAGTTGTAGAAAAAGAAAAGGAAGTCATGATTCACTTTTCAGCCAGGCTGCATAGTACGTTTGCTAATCATTTGATTGACCTTCAATCTTATGGTATGGTTATTATCAATATTAGTTCCCTCCCATCTTTTATGCGTTTGCTTTTCGCTTAGGGAAATTGTAAATAATTGAGTTTTGCGATAGTTGGAAAAGAATTGATTGGTTTAACATTTCTGTAGGATAATTGAAAAGTGTCTGATTTGCGTCCTTTATTATGGTCTTGTACTTTTGAATCATTTTAGTTCAGTTTTATTGGATTTTTCTCAAATCATCAAAGAATTGAATAGTCTTTGAAAGAAGGTATAAGTATATACTTTCTATAAATTAAAATATTCACTAGAATTCCGATTTGTATCGTGTACAGTAAAAATAATTCTAAACAAATGATTGGGGTGACTGAGTCCCCCCCCCCGCACTACCATTAATGTTAGTATCGAGTACGCGCCTGCTCCCGGGTTAAAACATTTTGAAGTCTTCTCGCTTTAAATGTTAAAAAGTAACACAATTATTCTTCATCGGAATTTTATATTCTTTTCATAATTTAACATTAATTCTAAATGCTAATTGTGTGAAATTTAAAATTACAGTTCTTTTAAACAGTTATTTACAATTATAGCATTTATCTAAAAAAATCATTTTACATTTTTGTATACAATGTCGTGCACACAGTTTTACTCTCCTTACAGTTCAGCTATTATATCAAGAATAATGTTTTATTTTTTAAAAAATGAACTCGTGCGAAGAGTCGGTGTTTCAGCCAGTATACGTTTGATGTATCAGTACTGAAAAGGTATTTTATAAATAATTTCTTATTACTGAATTTGGCCGCGGAAGCCGAGTGGTATAGGTATCGGATCGTGGCTTGCCTTGTCACGAGTTCGAGCCCAGTACCACTAAAGATCCGGCATGTAGGGCAGCGATGCACGTTAAATCTGTTGAGAGTTGAAACATTTTCCCGTTGGTGTGGTGTGGTAGTTAGGAGAGAGGGGTGCCAGCTCAGGTGTCATCCACGTCACTTGACCATGGTTCAAAATTACGTGGTCCGTCGTCAAAAGCCCTCGTGCAGCTGAACAGTGCGACGTTAATATTCAATCAATCAATCTTATTACTAAATTAAGAACAAGTTTAATAATTATTAGGGACTTCCACGGGCTTGTCTTGTAGAGGAAAGTTTTTCAAAGGAAGGTTTAATATCATGAATTGACACTTAAAGAGTTATTTTTCTATATTTAGCTGAGATCTATATTTTGTCTTCAAGGATCCACTGCAGAAAATCCGGTTTGAAAAAGGTAGGATGTTGAAAATGGTAATAGTATACGAAGTGCTTTTGTTTTCAGTACAGAAAATTCCTCATCCACCTCTACCCCAAATTCAAAGAGCGATTTATTACAAAATTGCCTTTTAATTTTTCACTGGATGTGAAAACTATGAAGATTTCTTCTTCGGAAGTTGAGAGTCCTTCTGGAGTATCTTGAAATAGATCCCTAATCCACTCGTAACTTGCTACCAAGCTGTCCTCATCCAGAAAACACTTTTTAAAATTCTTCGCCAACATAGCTAAATGATTTTACATGTTTTAAAAACAACTTTCACATGTTGTTCTACAGATTTGCAAGTTTTAACACATATCGAGCTGGGGCTTTTTTCCCATCATTTAGTTCAGTAGTAGTAAATCCAAAATTTAAGTATTTTGAGAAGATCGCCTTGATTTAATTTTTGGAACCATGCTCGTTCGTCTGTGTACTTGTTGATTCTTTATTATGGTCGAATGTTTGCTTACGACTTAAAAATGTATGTATGATATTGTTTTAATCTACTGCCGTAAATACTTAATTACCGTGAATTACAATTAACGTGGAAATTAAAAAAATGTACATTCAAGCTAGATTCGGTAGCTATAGGAGTATCGAGTCGACCAAAACTGACTGAATTGTACGAGGAAAAGCATTTTTACATGTTTTGCGCAGACGTCCGATAGGTTGCTCAGACTCACGCAAACGTACCCTATAATGCTAGATGTGATGGATATGATAGAGACAGACATTGACTAGACTATTTTTCAAATGACATTTGTACTTTGAGAAATGAATGCTGAAGGAAATAAATCTTTAATTAAATACATCATTTTGCGATCTGTTCCAATTTAAAAATTAGAGAAAGAAAAATAACATAATAATAAGTAAGTAATATATATTTTAAGTAATTTTTTCTTAAAATATATATTACTTAAAAGTTACATATACACAAAATTTAATATACTTATCGTATAAATTTGTACGGTTTATAATTAAGATCGTATTGTAACTTTAGCGTCTCTCTCTCTCAAAGTGCATTTTTATTGCAGTAAATACATTATTGTTGTACAGGGGGGCGAGACAAAAATTATGATTGAAAATTGGGTCGCCAGTATTGAAAGTTTGAGAAACACTGCTTTCAATGTATGAGTGGTGCACAGAGTATTTTATGACTAATTAATTAATACTAAATTAAGAACAAGTTTAATAATTATTAGCTACTTCCATGGGCTTGTCTTACAGAGCAAAGTTTTTGAAAGGAGTTTTAAGATAAGAAATTGACTCTCTGAGTTCATTTTCTATAGTTAGCTGATATCTATATTTTGTCTTCTAAGCAACCACCACATTTTGTAATATGTTCCAATTTAAAAATCAGAGAAAGGAAAAATAACTTAGTAAATATCCTATTACTTAACTTTTTTTTGCTTAAAAGTAACATATACAAAATTTAATACTTATGTCATGAATTTGTACGGTTTATAATAAATATTGTTGCTTTATCGTAAAAATGCATTATTATTGCATTCAGTAAATTATTATGTATAAGGGGGCGCGATAAAAATTGTGATTGAAAAGGGGGGCGCCATTATTGAAAGTTTGAGAAGCACTGCCCTAAGTCATGTCCCCATCATTTTCTCAACATGATTAACACATTCTAATTGTTCAATATTGACATATCTTTAGATTCTAAAACTGATTTGTATGCTTTAGAGTTCCCATATAGTCCAAATATTGTGTATATCGTAAATTGTGTAATGTCTGCGAGTGATGAGAGATACAAAAAAAAAAAAAAAAAAAAAAAAAAAAAGTGCACCTCTTCAACTTCCATTCCCCTACTATTTTCAATGTAACTTGCCGAACACTCATTGCTATGTACATCGCTGTTAAAATTACACAAACATTTCTGCGATAATATTTTAGCATCAACAACTTTCCCAGTGTCCAAACTAACTGCCGTAACAACACCATTTAGGGTACCATTGACAGCCACTGGTACATTTGGTTATCCATTATTAAATATTGTTTCGGCAGCAGCTAAAGCCATAGACACTTTGGTTACTTTCTCTGTCACATTATTTAATGTATTCATGGAATCACAAAACCACTATGGTGTAAGTGACAAATGCATAACTCTGCAAAATATTTTTGCAACTGCTACTTTTTAAATAGACCTCATAGCATATAAAATTCTATTGTGTTCACTTCGTATAATTTTGTACCTTTTTTGATTAACTACTGTTTTAGAAAACCTGGTAATAAGAAATGTTTGAATAAGACCACAAAAGTTACAACATATTAACAATTTTGTAGCCAAACCCTAGATTTGGTGACCAAAATTTATGTGAATACCTTGGTTATTACATTAATTTTATGTAACTAATGTTTCAAAGCACAAAATAACAGTATAATGTCAGGAATTTCACAGAAACATTCAAATGAATCTAAAAAAAAAGAAACATACTCTTTATTAAACTTGCCTAACTTAGATTTTAAAGCTGATTTATTTATGTTGAAATTGTCTGACTTATCAACATTTAAATCCATAAAAGTTTGGAATGTTGTACATTTCTTTCCAAATTCTTTCGTTTTTTAAACATTTTATTACTTAACAGAGTTTAAAAACGTTTTGTAAATGTTTTATTAATGTTTTTGATGGAAAACACTATTGAAAACGATCGCAGAAATCCGTTGCATTTAAGGAGGTAAAAAATAGGCTGTAAGTAAACAAACATCTATAAATATTCACTTCACTTCTTTCCTGGATAAGCTGCTGATCAAAATAAATTCTTTTAATCAATTTAAGCCATTTGATAAGGCTGAAAAGTAGCATGTGTCTTTTGTTTTGATTTGAGAGGGCGTGGCAATCAGCGGTTTTGGGGTTTCACAGATGTAAACAACTTTTAAAAAATATTAAAAATACTTCTAATTAAGCTAGAGTAAAAATTTAAACTGCATTAGAAAGAAAAAAGAATGGTATTTTATGTTTCAATCAAAATTGAAAAATCGATTATTTCATGGATTTTCGTGAAGTGACCCCCCTTACAATCCGTATATAGTTTTGTCCTTCATAAAGGTAAGAGAAATTATTTTATACTTTTTAGTCCTTTATACAAACATGGTACATTATATTTTTAAAAATTTTATTATTATTAATTTTTAAATTTGAGAAGTTAAACAAGTATTAAAGTCACCCAACAAGAATTTAAATACCGTAATATAGTACTGCTATATGTTTACTATAATGTAGTTTGATACATCATGGAAATATATTCAGTTTTATCTACAATACTTGAATTTGGAAATCTGTTTGCAGTATTAGTGAAGGGCTAGCTTTTGATGTATAATTTTCAGTAGTATTTCATCTTTTCCACAAATATTGTTTCTCATAGCAACCTGAGAAAGTTTCAGCCGTGGTATTTTCACAACAGCAAAACAACTAAGTTATATAAACTATTTTTGAAAACAAAACCTGGCTTTTGGAAATCAATATTAATTAAGTAATTATGAGAACTCATAATACAATCATGAAGAAATTATTTTAGTCATGGAAATTGAAATTAATAAGCATTTCACACTTAAAAAGTTGACTGTGCTCAAAAATATTTGTAATTAATTTAGTTTAAGAAAGGAAAATGCTTTAAAATGAAACCGAAACCAAACCTAAGCTCAAAAATTCTCAATTACCTTAAAAACTATTTTGTTATCAAATCTGAAATTTAGTGACAAGCTTCCCAATGATATGAGCCACAAGAAAACGTAAAAGAAATCGGTATACTTTAATTTTAAAGGTTACTGTGTGGCCTTAAATAACTAAACATCCTTCCACATTAAACCCCATGTTAAAACACACAGATATATATGTAAGGGAAAATAATTTAGTAATATATCAATAGCGATTGTGCAACAAACAAGATGCGGCTTTGCGAGAGGATTAATAGATTGTATTCTAAATTGTGTTCACTATAACAGATGCCTTAAATTATACCAGACCAAGGCAGAAAGTTTCAGAAAGATGCCATGAGGAAACCGTCAATGAATAATAGAACTGTCAGAAAATCTGTATAATTGTCATCGCATACTTTTTTCACTTGATTTTACACTCAGTCTATTAATTCGCCATTGAAAAAATATAGTCTCTCTCTCTCTCTCTATGTAGTGTATATTAGATTAAATCTCATGAGAATCCAAACCCGTTTTATATTGACTTTTGCCTATGTTTTGCTTAAGATATTAAATACAAAAATAGCTTTTTCCTATGTCAGTGTAGGGTTAGTGAACTGCATCTCCTGTACGCTTACGATATTTTCGATATCCAAATGTAAAAAGAAAACTGAAAAGAAAAATCAGGGAATGTGTGTGTTTACTTAAGTACTGTAAAACAAACTTATGAACACAATTGCTTTAAAAATGCTAAATTAATCTAATACAGCCAAATCAAATGTTATCTTATACAAGTGTTAAAAGTGTATTACGTTTAAGTTATTGATAATAAAGTTCACAGGAAATTACGTGTGTATATATTTTGTATAAAATATGTATACTTATTTTGCATAAACTTCATCCTGTTATATTTAAAAAAGTTATTTTCGGTGAAAATTTAAATTATTTTTTTTTTGATTTGTTGAGGATTAACTCCAATTTATAAGGATCTAAAACTGCTTTTGATTTATATATATATATATATATATATATATATATATATATATATATATATATATATATATATATATATATATATATATATATATATATATATATATATATATATATATATATATATATATATTCGTAAAATACAACAAAACATTAATTACAGCTCTATAGGTGTAAAAATATGGATTTAAAAATTGCTCGAAACAGTGACATCCAAATTGGAAGGTAAGCAATGTTCGTATATTTTCCAAATTTAAGAAAGCCCGTTACGTGTAGTTTCCAGTCAAGCTACTTGTAAATGCTTTAACGATGCTAGTGCTGTTCTCATTTTAAAATGCAGTTTGAGAAATCAGCCTCTTATTTATATTTTATGAAAGTTTTTAATGCAGTACTTCTTAAACTTTCAACATTTGCGACCTAATTTTCAGTCATGATTTTCATCGCGCTCTCTCATATAGTAATAATATATTGAACGCAATAATAATGTACTTCGACGCTAAAGCTACACAATACGACTTTAATTTTATGAACCGTACAAATTATCAAGATTTGTATATAATTGTGAATATATCAGATTCATAGGAGTCGTTAGTAATTATTAAACGTGTTTTTAATTTATTGTTGATAAATTAACTGTCAAATATATTGTGCGATACTGATACATTTATAACTATATTGTAAAACCGTATATTTTATTTTTTATTATGTCAGAATGTATTTTGTGTTGCTTCCTTTAAGGAAACTAACTACTATTGAATCTTTTATTTCGATTTTTCTGTAAACTCGTGACTTCCACGTAAGATTATCATGCCCCTTAGGGGGCTCACCTCACAGTTTGCGAAACGCTATTTTAACGTAATATTGTTAAAATTCAGTTCTATAATTAATTTCCCTGCCTGCAGCTTCTTAATGACGTTGCTTAATTTAAGAACTTCGATTTCTCTGAAGGAACAGTGTTGTATGTAAATGAGCATTACTACTTAAGCAGATCTGAAATTGAGGGGATTACTCGAATATGCAACGAAGTTTCAGTAGATGTTAGTAGAGTGATAAGTGGAAGATGCTATTACTCTTACAGGCAGATTGTCTTAGTGAATAACTCCCAAGTAAAGATAGTGGAAGAAAGCTTCGCAGACTTCATTTAAAGATAAGTAACATTTATAATTTGTTATGTCTCGAATAATCTAATTACTCAACTAGTAAAAGTACTCTTGATATATTTTTATTAAGAAATAAACATACCTTTAAAAAGTTCACTGTCTCAATTCAGTTACGGTTTAATCTCCCTGCAAGGCAAAATTCGCCGTAATGTTACAGTTGAATTACAAATCTATCTTAACCCTTAAACTGCTGAGGCGAGGAAAAATGAACTCCCCCCCACGCTCCAGTTTTTCGTACAGGTGCGCGTTTTTATGCGGTTTAAATGCGGGGGGGAGAAGAGGCACGTTTTGCAACATCTAAACTGTTACTTTTACTTTAAAAAAGAAAAGGAAATAAAAAGAAAAGAAAAATATAAAGTCTAATGAATAGAGAGCTGCAGTATGATACAGAAATGGTTATAACTTAGCTGTTGTGTGATACATCCGGAAACACGGGTGAATGTATAAACCAGCATCACATCCAGTGCATTTATAGCAGGATTCACGGCAAATATTCTTTCGAGAACAACACATTTTCTTGATGCATTACTTTGAAAATGAAAGCTAAAGAAGGCTAAAAAAAAGTATGGCCTTCCCAAATGGAAATACGAGCACAGCTATGAATTCAATGTTTCTGGAATATAATCTTTCAAATTAGTTCTCCGTACAAAGTTAGTTCTTTGCTAACACTGTCAATATTATCTTATTGTAATCCAGATCCATTGGACGTTTGAAACAGAACAGAGCAATGAAAAGAATGGTACTTTGGAAGGACGGATATATACGTCCGGGGCACTTAACGTAGCTGCTGAGCAAGGTGGATATACACACCTATGGCACTTAAATGGTTAACAATTGCTTATTCATTTCCTACTATTGAACTGTATTGACTTCAATTCCATGAAAAAAGTACATTACCAAGAAAGTCAATAATGTAGAACTCCAAAACCTATCTGTGATATTATTGTATCCAATGTGGATTTATATAGGCTTAAAATTTAAAAGATTTTCGAAATTATAAACTTTCTAATTTCTGTAGTAAAAATAATGCTCAAACTCAGACTCAGTAGCGCAACAGTCCATTAGGTCCAGTGCCTACTGAGCTCATCGCAGTACACGTGACCGTTGAGCGATGAGATTCATGGGCAGATGTCTCGATCAGGTTGTCCGTCTGAAGCGAGAGCCCCAGTGTTTAAGTCCCCAAGCAAGCTTGATACTCCTTTATCGACCCACTGCCGTTGGGATGAAAGGCTGAGTCAACCTCGTACATCCTGGGAAGAGAACGCGGACCTGTGGAGTGGAAGCGAGATACGCTACCACTCGACCATTTGACCTAAAAATAAAATGCTATGTATTATAATAATTTTTAATAGAATAAGAATCGATCACTAAGTCTTCTCATTTTAGCACAATATTTTCATTGAGTGTTGCTTTGAGTATTCATTTTTAAAACTCATCTTTGCAATTTCCAAAATCTAAGTAATTATAATTAAGAGTCTAGGTGGGGAGAGAAACTTTATGAATGGAATGTGTAAATATAACGTGAAACATATTTGTCTCTCTTGAAAAAAAGATTTTCGTTTAAAACGAGGATATCTCGAAAACGACTAACAGCAATTAGTGAAATGTGACGCATACATTAACCTAAAAGAGCAGAATGTGACAGAAATATATATACAGACATTTCATTTGCATTTATTTGAGTTTACTGACTAAATAAATAGAGTAATAAGAAAACGGTGAGAAGCTTAACCGTGATACTTCACAATCTGTCGCGTCTTTCTCTGTTGTAACGTGAGTAGTTTGCTTGTTTCTTCTTAAAGCTTTCTGAGAGGATACATTATTTAATATTTTTAACAGTTTTATGCATCTTACTGCTTTCAAGGGCAGTTCAAATTAGTTAATAGTTTGTTATTAATGACTTATATTGGTTGATTGATTTTCTTTGTCATCGTACCAAGAAGAATTTGAACTATTTGTGAAGAGCCCTGTGGTTTAAAACCACGGTCAATACCACGGTCCTACACGGTGTATGCAATGGTAAATATGTATTGATAAGAATGTATGTTAACTAAGACTACATAATACTTTAAGTGCGCAATTAAATTTTTCTCAAATTTGTGTGGAGTTAAAAGAGTTTAGAAGTGAGAGGCAACTCATGAAGGTGTACTTCTCAATTAAAAGGTATTAATGATATAGCCATCATTTGGAAGAAAGCCAAAATAGAAGAAGTGTATAGAGAACGTGACAAGAATTCAAGGAGTGTGATAGAGAAAATACCCATCGGAACTATTAAAAGTCGCATTCAATTAACATTTAAATTAGAAATTCCAAACAAGTAAATTTACTGTACTAAAATAGTTTGTTTTCGTAGTTTGAATTTTAAGTTTTAGAGCCAATATATATATATATATATATATATATATATATATATATATATATATATATATATATATATATATATATATATTAGTGAATTCATTAATTTCGAAATCATTTTTAAGAATTAGTATAGTGCCCATAGCATTTTACTTGTTTTCAGTATTCTGTGTGTGTGTGAATTAAGTAATTTTATACTTGAATTTTTTGAATTATACATCTCTGATGAAAATATTTTTAGGAGAAGAAGATTACAATAATTTTATTTTCCAAAAAAGGCTTATTGAATTGATTTTCTTCTATCGCCCACTATGTGGATATTGAAAAGCTACATTGTTTTCTGTATAACCGCATTGGTATAAAATTTAAATGTAATTCTTTATAAGCACTGCTATAAACACTAATTTATTTTTTAAAAAAATTAAGTTTTTTAAAGTATTTTTAAAAATTTTCCTTGCGCATTAATTTTAAAAATATTTACATAATTTTAGCTTTATACATAGGTGAAGTACAACAAAATATATCTGTGCGTGGCTTTTAAAAATTCAAAATAAAATTTGATGAAAAATGAGATAAATATTCAACACTATATAAAATGTTTCATAAATTATCACATATTCATGGTATTAAAACAACACAAAATATGGTCCATTTAATGTTTTAGAAAACTAATGTGGAAATTTGTGAATTATATCATCTTTTCTAAGCTGTGAAAATTTCAAAGATATATGACATAATTTGAAAAAAACGCAAAGAGTATTTTACGTAACAATGAAAAGGGAACATTTTATGAACTAAGAAACGCTCATTTTAAATATTCAATTGAATAAAATAAAAAAAAAAATAATTCATTGATTATATTAATGACAAAATCCCTTGGCACAATTGTTTTATGAAATACAAGGAATAATATTAGTATAAAAAATCAAAATGGAAATTTTGACTACAAAATTTGACATCGTGAAGGTTCACCATCCCTTTAATAAACATTTGTTTGTATGTTTAACTTTCAAATCACGTAGGTAGATTTGTACAGTGAATAATAGCCAGAAAATTTTTTTCCGATATCCGGGGCTATATTTGTCGATGTGATGAACCTATACAATTATGGAATATTTAACTGTGCACATGCATCAAATGAAATCTTAATTTGATATCTTAAAATAAATTTCAAAATGCATCACACGTTTCAAAAAGCATTTTAATATACTTATCCCCCTCCCCTCCTTTCAATTTGAAAAACAATTATTTTTGTTTTAAATACGATGCTTGATTTCAAAAACGCTTAACAACAGCTGACAAAAGTGATATTCTTACACTGACATATTTTTTATTGCATTATACCTTTTGTTTATTCTTTTATTTTACTCCTCTAAGGAAAGGGGATTTTTGCTTTGTCGTTTGGCTTTATGTTATTGTTTTTTTTGTATTGTTTCCTGTCTCCCTCAGAAACCTTCTTGGTAGTTCTAAGCCCTCCGGGAGAGTTTGATCCTCCTGAGTAAATAAAAAAATAAAATAAAAATAATATTATGAATTATATGATTTTTTCAAAAAACAAAAGCTACCCAGCGGGATGGTGCCAGCTGGAGTAGAGGGTTTTCCAGAAGACTGACCGTACATGCCTGTAAGCCCTTCCTGGGTGAGACTTGGTGTTCGTTTGGCAAGAAAAAAATGAAATGTGAAGTTGTCTCTTTCATAACAGGCAATACAAATTCTAAAATTGGGTTTTAGTAAATGTATATAATTGGTCTATTGTATTTATATTCTTCATGTAGAATAATAATCCAAAAGAATTTTTGCAATCTTTTGTTTCTGTTATGTTTATGAAAATACATCTTATTCACAATTAATTAAGAGGACACAGAACCATTCAATTGACCAAAATCGGTCAAAATATCAATGCTATTTTTTTTAGTCTAAATTATTCTTTATATACTTTTCTATAACCTCACAAAATTTTAAAGCTCTAAGCTTAAGAAACGCAGAATTATGATGGCTTTTACGTTCGTTTTTATTCGCATCCCTAGGGCAAATCAAAACTTTAAACTTACTTAGCTCAGAAAGATAAAATAACTAGTTTGTCTTCATTTAAAATGATAAGGCCTTTTTTTATTGTTTCTAATGCCTTTTTTTCCCTATTACCAATAATACACGTAACAAAAATTGGGATGCATTTTTGAAACAAAAGAAAACTTGTTTTAAAAAAAATAATTGAACTCTCTCAGAATTTATGCATTTTTGAAGGAATTTTCAATAGGCATTCATAAAATGAGGTATTGTATGAACACCAATCATGTTATCACAAAACCCATGCCAACTTTTGTTATACATAGTTTGACGTACTTGTAAATCAAATTTTATGCATGTACGTCAATTTTTGTAGGGGAGGAGTAGCATTTTAAAATCACTTCACAAATTTTAAGTTTTTTCGTTAAAAGACTAAATGGCCAGCTTTTTATAAAATTCTGAGCACAAACTCTGTTTTACATAGTATACGCACATATAAAGCAACCAAAATAATTTTGAAAATCCTTAAATTAAAAATTTTAGTGTAAATCGTATGTCCCCTTAAGTATAGGCAATTTCCATGTTATCCAACTACTACGCCCTTCTTGAATGAATTTTTTTAAAAATCCTTGAATTAAAAGTTTTTGCGTTAATCGTGCCATGTCCTCTTAACTTCTCCAAAGTTTGGATCAAGATTCTTCATAATTATCGTAGACAAAGGCAAACGTCTTCACTGAAGAAAATAAGAGGCAATAAAATATGTTAAAGTAAATGGAATGCTGAAATATTTTGAGAACACACACATTATGATATATTGCTTTAGATTTCTATTCCAAATAAGGTACTGATACGAACAATAACAAATGATATATAAGTGTTAAATTCAATGAATCATTGTTAAAAGCTAAAGAAAAACTAGAACATAAGGTTCATTGAAGTATAAAATAGCAGCAAATAACCCATTTTTATCATAGAAAATGAAAAAAAAAGTCCAATTGGACAGTTTAATTGTCACTCCTGAAATCTTATTCCAGCTCTTTCTAACATATAAATAAGATATTACTATTGCAAAAAGTACCAAATATTTTTTTTCCATTTTAATAACTATACTACAAAATATTTCTCATGTATTAGCTACACAAACAAAAAATATTAAGTTTGGGTATACTTTTCCAGACACACATGTGAAACATACATATGAAATGTTCATTGAATTAAATCCCAGAAAAATTCTAAATTTATAAAAAAAGTATTTTTTAAGTTGCATTTTTTCATCTAGATTTTAAGGTATCCGACTACGTTCGGAACCGTGATTTTAAAAAAGTTCATAAATGGATACATTTTATGATATTTAGTGTCACTTAGATTAGAGTACATGTATAAAAATGTGTTAAGGACATTTTAACAAAAAAAAATCATTTAAATACAATATTTCAGCAAAAAATTAACTTAGAATAACCTTTTTTTTCAAAATGTTCTCCTTTTGTGAAAAATGCTTCTATTATAATAATATTTTGCTTGTATATAGCTTAGATCTCTGTACAGAGGCTCAACTAGAAGTTTTGAAAAATTCACATTATTTTCAAAGTTACAACCCATTGAAATAATTATCTGCGTTTTTTTTCTTAAAATTTATCCTCTCTGTTATCGTAAAACATGGATAAACCCACTTCTAAGTTATATATTTCAAAATTTCTAGTTGAGCCTCTGTACAGAGGTCTGAGTTATATACAGGTGAAATATTACTATAATAGAAGATTTTTTCATAAAAAGGGAATATTTTGAAAATGGGTCATTCTATGTTCATTTGTCAAAATATTGTACTTAAATAATTTTTTATTCTAATAATATTCTTAAAACAGTTTTACATACATTTTCTAATATAAGTGACACTAAGTATCATAAATATTACCCATTTATACACTTTTGCAAAATCACGGTTCCGAACGTAATTTGGAACCTTAAATCATGTTCGTTAGATTATTTGACATACCATTTGGGATGTAGGCAGAAATGTACGATATAGAATAAGCTTAGCTCGTACGCAAATTTACTATATAATGTTTTAAAAGCAATACATGTAACACATAATAAAAAAGTTGCATTTTTATCTAGCGAAAATCATATTCTATTTATCTGGAACTAAGTTGAATTAACGGTAGTTTGTAAACTCTGCAACACTTATTGTATATTTTAAGGATTCTGAAAAATAATATCCAAACTAAGAAGATAATAAGTCCGATATTTTACATATTGTGATAAAATTTCGACTTATTAATAGCCTCATTTGTCACTAATATGAATAATTTATTATTTTTATGCATAAAAATTGAAATTATTTGTTAATCAAACCATCAAAATCTTTACAACTGTACCATGCTCTTTTCGACTGAGTTCAAGAAAGAAAGGATTTTTTTTTAAAATCCCAATACTTTTAAGGAAGGGAAGATATATAATAAATTGAAATCCATGGGATCTTTAATTGAATGCATTTCATAAAAAATAGTTTCTTTCCTGTGATATGCAACTTTTAACACAGTAAAAGGCAAGCGATAAATTGTATATCCATAATGAAAATAATTTTAAAAAAAAGCTTTTTAAAAATGTATATATGTATGCAAAGGGCCCAGGGAGGGTGGCTCTACATACGCCGTGACTCGTGATTCAGCTCGCTTCGCAATGAGGCAATCACCAGAGAGAAAACGAATGGACGGAGATAGAGAAGAACGACGAACTGTCGATAGAAGGAACTTGAGCCATTTGGCAACGACGCATGCTTAAATGTTTTAGTATAGTATTTGTGTAATTGTGTAGCCCCCTTTGTCCTTGTTACTGTCAAAACAAACAGTTATACACCTGATTTTGCAATATGAAAGAAGAGCGGCGTATGTACAAGGTTCACATTAAAATTTATATTTAACTATAATAAAGGGAAATACTTATAATTTATGTTCTCTATTTATTATTTTAAGCAATATGTTTAAAAATGCAAAATATATGTATAATTTTATTTTTTTAAATTTTTGTTGAAGTTATTGTTATATTTCATACCGTTTATTTTTATCTTAAGAAATGTAGTTAAGTGATGCAAAGTTAATATGTAAACAGACTTTTAACCTACATTATTGACCTCTGTTCCGTAAATCTGTATGCATTATCGCCAGAATTGAATTGTTTCAAAAATACCTTACTGTGGGAAATGATGAACCCTTTTGGTAGATTGGTTTGGCTCAACACAATTAAAAATTTTCGACCCCTGTTTTATTCCATACGAACTAGAGGTATTTGAACTCTGGCATATTTAACGTGTGTCAGCCATTTTACAAAAAGAGAACGTCATCCAGGCATCGTCGAAAGGGTTGCCTCTATGACATTACTAATGCAGCAATTCGATGTCTTTTTAACCGATGTAATAGATTTAGTAACTATGGTGTGCGTACACTAATAACATGCTTTATAAACTTCCAACATTGTTCAATTGCGATTATATTTATGAAGATATTAAAGATGTACTTTTCCATAACTGTACAGAACTTTGAACAGTTTTAATGTCTTAACTTCAATGGTTAGGATTAATTAGAAATATAATTTTTACAAAAGGGATAATTTGACTCAGCAGATATTTGTACACAGTAGCTTAAATGCTAAAATACCATACTTTTGAGCATCGATGTTTGATAAAATTGTTTTATTCGAGTTAATTAAATATTTATTAATATTTTGAAATTTCTAATTTGAAAGCGGTATAATACAATTAATGCATATTTTTCAGAAAATTAATTAGTGGAAAAAAAAGTTATTATGAGATTTGATACTTTGAAACAACATCACACACACACACACATGTCTTCCTTATCATTTTGGAAAAAGAATGTGATTATTCTTTCTGTAAATATGAAAGAGAATTTCCGAACTTATTTGTAATCGTTTCGCCTCGGGAGTTGTAACTCTCTGTATCAAATGATAAAAACCACAGTAGTCATGACAGTTTCGGAGATAATGCCCGGGCCAATGTATTCTCTTAAAATCAAGTACATTTATTTCCAACATAATTTTAAGAGAAGTCCCTTGGCTTGGAAATTTTATTCTTCTATGGATGTCCGTAGTTATTTGTAACTATTCCAAAATAACTGTTGTGTGTACCACATTCTTCATTAATTTTTTTTATGAATTTAATCACAAGCAATAGAAGAATCAATATTAACTGTAATACAGAATTTTCGTAAAAATAACAGTTTCTGTATTATAATGAAATGCATACAATAAATTAAGCGAGTATAGCTAATAACATTTTCTAAAAATTTAATTTTTTTTTGCAATTATTTTAGTGTAAATACTCCATGGAGGATCCCCATGATCAAGATTTTAATTTTTTAAAAATAAAAATATTAGATAAAAATGTATTTTGATAAAAAAAAATCATTTTATACTCATTTGTTAGTAATTAATTGATTTCTAACAAACAAAACAGATTAGATTTTAACAGATTAAAAATTTTTTTGATTGACATTATAATTAAGAATGCAAGATGGATGCTTGATGGGAGCCTTTAATCCATAACATTTATTAATTTTTATTATTCTTGAAAAAAAGGTTTCGAGCAACTTAAATTTACAAATATTTGTGGAGAAAATAATCAATTAACTCAAAGTAATCAAATAACTAGAATTTTTTTTGAAAATGTGCCATTATCTCTTCCGAATTATAATCATTTGTTTTTATTCACGCTAAAATAATTTCAGGTGAGATCTTACACATGAACAATAGTTAAATTAATATTTTGAATCATATTCATGAAAAGATAATTTTACCAATCTTAATGATAAAGTAATAAACAGCTTTAATACCAAAAAATTTTTAATTCTTTCTAATTAATTTTTTTAATTTGTGAAAAAAATTTGTTTGAGGATTGGATTTAAAAATATTTCAAGCACCATTAGTTTTTGTATTTATTGAAGGAAATGAATGTAAAAATTGTGAATAGTTATTAGCATTATTCATGTTTTACAACTTCCATCAGCTAGCAAGAAAGCATAGAAACTTTTAATTAGTTTTATACATAAGTTAATGCATATATTCATTTAATATTTTTGGAGAAAAACATATGGCCATGGTAGCTTAATGGCTATGATCACGATTTTGTGGCCGATGTATCATGGTTTCAAGCCCTAATATTACTTAAGACCCACCATGTAGAGGGTTAGATGCTAGCTAAAATTTTGGCTCTCCTTCTTTGCCAACTGTTTAAATTTACGAAGTTGGTCATCAACAGCCATCATGTTGACTTGTTGTACGATATTAATAAACACTCACTCACTGTAGAAAAATGTTACTGTGTGTCTGAGTCTTCACCTCTTTATTATTGATATTTTTATAAGTATATTGGATTACGTACCGTTTGTGTTATTTCAATAAATTCATATTAGTAAAATAATTCAAATTTAACTTAACGTCTTTACTAGTTTCAAGATGTCAATGTAGAAAAGTAAATTATATCATTACTTCTCTCAACATAAAAAACAAAACATTTTCGTGATACTTTAATAAATTTATTCGTCAAGTCATCACAAATGGTCTCCATGCCACCAAATTTGGTCACCAAAAGAAATGCCAATTTGACTTTATCGCCAATATTTTACCCAGTTTCCTTTGAAACGCCATTATATAGTAAAGACCGGTGTTGCCTGCGAAAATTAAATTTTTCTATCATAAAATAAATACAACAGAAGAAAATATTAACATATTACATAAATCATTTACACTATTTAAAGATGAAACAATAGTTACAGAAGGCGATAAAACCTTATTTACATAAAATATGCTCTCTATATAAAAACAGTTTTTCGTGATGCTATAATAAATTAAATGCTGAGATTAAGACTTGAAGCTTACTTTTTTTCTAGCTTACACTATATTGAACAAATAGAGCTACATAATACATGCAAATTATAGTTTTACAATATAAGCAATAAGTATGAATGGTTGTATAATTTGTATAATTGGTGTCGGTCTGCCGTTAGAATCACTTGAGTACCCCCCCCCTAGTCAGAATAATAATAATAATAAAGAGATGATAATACCCTACCGATAGCGGAATATCCAAGCAAAGACTTTTAAATCATAAAAATTTAGAGCACTTTGCCGTTCAAATAGAATTCAATCGAAGAAAAGAAATCAGAGCTAAAATAAGATGTTTCCAAAATAACCCATTCAGCTTCTCTGAAAGGACAAATAAATACTTTATTAAATTTAACTCTGTCGTATGTCTTACGGCCATCTCGGAGTCGCCGTCGTCTAAGAAGCTGTCTCTTGACGCTGAAGTGAAGATTGATGCGAAAGGCATCAATCAAATTATTAGGTAGACATGGCTCTTATGTTAAACTTGCACTAAAAAAAACGAAGGTTACGTCATTCTGAAAAAGTGCTTCATCAGTTCGCTAGGAATAACAAGCTTACAGTAACGTTTGTCGTCTTTATAGATTGTGTACATTTGCATAATACTCGTCTGTCGTATTTTCCAGACAGTGTTTAGGTTTCATGTTAGCTTGTATAACCATCTTATGTGTGTAGTGTAACAGAAAGTCGTCTTCCTAATTTGGGTTTGAGGTCAAATCCAGTGAGAATACAGACTGGATTTTGAGCAGAAAAAAAAGTTATATATAAAGTTCTTTAGAATAATACGAAGTCTTCTATTAAATTTTATTCTAAAAGACAATTTAAGTTTTTTTACAGGGATTATTATATTTATTCGCGCATAAGAGAAAGTTTGATTCTTTCTAAGTACCAAAAGTGATCTTTAAAAAAATTTAAAAAATAGATTTAATATCTAAAATTGTAATACTATTGAATTTTATTTATCTATATTAGGGTTCAATATCAATGATACTGATTATCCTAAATTCTTGAAGTATGTTAAAATGCTTTATATTTCATGACATTTGTCAAAAATCTGGATACAGAACGAAGCAGTGGCAATATTTGGAATGCCTTTTTATTTAAAAGTATGTTATATACATCTAAAATTTTTAAATCACGTACCGGAATCTATTTTCGAATTATATAATTTTATTTAATTCGTCTTATTTGCTTTAATTCTTTCAAACTGGGTTATTTTTCAGTTCCTATTATTATATATATAGTCCACACTCTCCATATATATATATATATATATATATATATATATACATATATACATATATATATATAGTTACAAATGGATTTAATACATATATCAGCAAAACAGGCAAAATTCTCCATGAGAGAGAGAGAGAGAGAAAGTATTACATGATACAATAAATAATCTTAAATCCATAACCATACTTAAAAATAGTAAATCTCTCATCGAAAAATGGAAAGATAAAAGATTTATTCAATCTATAGTTTAGATTTTGAAGATCTTTTAAACTCTATTGATATTGATATGATTAATATATTTGTAAATTTGCATAAAGATAATTTATTTACTAATGTTAATTATGATAGATTTAGTTCACTACTTAGGTTATTATTCAAAGAGAACTATATATTTCATAAGGGTCACTATTATCTGCAGATTTACGGTTTGCCACAAGGGGGACCTGCAAGCAACTGTCTTGCCAATTTATACTTACATTATTTTGAAAGTAGTTATGTTAATAATTCTAAATATTATATTTATCGTTATATAGATGACATAATCATTTTTGGTAAGCAAGTCAATTTTATACCTAAAACTAATTTTCATCCACAATATCTAAATTTAATACAGACAAATAGTAACAACAATGAAGCGAATTTTCTTGACATACATATCAAATTAATAGATAATGCAATAGTTTCTAATATTTATGATAAAAGAGAAGATTTTAATTTCAATATAATAAAAGTTCCGCATTGGGAGAGTAATGTACATATTTCTATATTTAGAAATATTATTATTAATTATATACAACGCAACAAATTTGTAGTGTGAAAAAAAATCAGAAATAATAAATAACTATAAACATTTTACTAAATATTGCTTAAATCAGAAATACCCAATTCATTTTATTAATAGTTATATGAATAAAGCTATTCAATATTGTAAGGATTAAAAATTATTAGATTAATTATAGTTTAATACTATAAATTTGCATATTTTATAGTTATAGTTACCTCCATATTCTATTATTAGTTAAAATTAATTATTATCATTTAATTCATATAAACTCTAGTGTCTCTTCGTAACTCTTTTATTAATTTTTGTTTTCTATTATTTTTATACTTTTGTTAAGTGCTACATTTAAGCCATTCACATGCTTTGAATCTGCATTAGGGTCCAGAATCTGGCAATAACTTATTTATTGCACTCAGATTTAGCGCGAGCTCTGCATTTTCAAGTGCAATTTTTAGGTAAGGTACCTCTATTTTGTAATGAATTTAGATATTCTTATTCATTACTTTCAATAGGTTTTTGCTTAGTTTTTATTTACATAAAGGGGGAAGGCTGGCTGGCCATAAAACATGTTCAACCCCACTTTTATATAATTTATATATTAGCTGTACTAAGTCAGCAATGTTTATGATACTGCAGCATCCATTTTATAATTTTTAATCTAGTGTCCTTCATTGTATGTTCTCTTTACTATCTCTGTGTTTTTTTTCGAATGTGATTGGCGAATGTTTATCTCTTATCTGTAGAGAATTAGACTATATATGTATATATATATATATATATATATATATATATATATATATATATATATATATAGGAATTGACTTAATTTTTTTAAAATATTAGGTGCTATTATTAAACTTCTAAAAATAAAATTTATGCATTATTTAAAGAAAAAGAGTTTTTATTAAAAAATTAAAACTACCTTATTGTATTTATTGTGCATATGCTTTGTTCAACGATCAATTTTAACAATGAGGTGGTGTTAAAATACTTTTCTAAGCATCTTGTTATATTTGTTGGTATAGTGAGTGAGTGTTAACGTCACATTCTAAAGTAATAAGAAGGTTGTTGGTAACAGACCTAAGAATTTTGAAATACACAGTCAAGTGACGATGACGAAACTTGAGCTTGCTCACCACCTGTACTCTCGAAACTGCCTCTCCACGCTTCAGGGGGTCTTTAATCTGTGGCATATTCAAAGAGCATCATTCCTTCTAAGCAGTGGGTCTTTAGTGGCACTGAGGCTTATCGGAGTAACTGGACAACGAAGGCTAAGAGTTCCTGACCATGGTCAAATGGCTATCGCAGAAATATTTCTTGGTATTATGCAGCGTTTCTCAAACTGTGGAACGCACCCCCTTGGGGAGATGACAACTCTACGAGGGGGGCGCGAGCATATCGAAAAGTTTGAAAACAAAAGTTTATTTTAAAATATTATTAATTTACAGAAAGAGTAAACAAGCAAATACATTCTGACATTATAAAAAATACACATTTACACTGATATATTAATTATAAATGTATCAGTGCTACACAATGTGTTTTATAATTAATTTAACAATACTAAGTTAAGGACAAGTTTAATAATTACCAGTGACCCCATGAGACTGTCATATATAAAGTTATACACAAAAACTAACACTTATCTTGATAATTTGCATAGTTCATAATTAATAGTTTAACTGCCGATTAAAAATTGCGCGATTTGCCACTGTTTTCCGCGTAGGCGCGAGTATGTGATGCATTGGGGGGGATAAATAAAAAAAATCTGAAATATCAGCAAAATCTTCATCGCAAACATTATCAAGATCCTTTTATTGCATTCCAAAGCCTTCGGAATAATTTATGGATAGCAGTGTACAGAAAAGCTCGTTCTTCTGAAATACGTATATATACGTTCAGTTAAATTAACGCTTTGGCTGAAAGAGACGTTTATGTACGCCGATGGCACTTAAGAGGTTAAAGTCATGCCGTAGTTTTAGCGTCAAAGTGTAGTATTATTGAATTTTGTATATTTTCATTGTATAAGGGGGGAAGCGATGAAAATTATGTATGAATATTGGGTCGCGAATATTGAAACTTTGAGAAGCACTGGTATAAGGAGAGTTAAGGAATGAGATACCTAAATTCAAAATAACCAGGAGACCCGTAAGTCCGTTATTATTTGGAAATTCAACAATTTCATCGGATATCGTTGGTAGAGAAATAAAAATTGACAAATATTTTTGAATTGACATGGAGCTTCATTATAACCAAAAACATGCAAAAAACGGTCAACAGATGGTGATAAACAGCCAAACGTCAGTGACGCCACATGAAAATCCTACATAAAATAAGTTGTAGTGTGAGAGTCAAGTTTGCATTGCTGCATGTTAACTTTGCAAGAAAAGACATTGTTAGTAAAACTGTTCAATCAGAATGGAAAATCTGTCACAGCGGTTTTGCAATTCTATTGCTATAAGAAGAGTGTGACAGATCTATCTCGCGCATTGTTTAGTGAGGATCTCATGTCGAGTTAACATTTTTGTTATACTTGACCCCCCCTACTTTTCCAGAACTCAATACGTGTGATTATTGTTTGTAGGTCTGTATATAGGCTGAAGTTGCAAGTCTACCGCAATCATCCGACCCCATTAGGAATGCTAAAAGACAATATCCGACGGCAAAACTTCACAAAACCAACAGATATTCTACATAGTACTGCTCTCAACATTATCCTTCGGCTACAGATATTGTAGATGAATTACGACCGACATGTTGAACATTTATTATGAAGAGCATCGCTAATATCACAAGAAATCGATTGTTACACTAATTATTGTTTTTGTTATATAAAGCACCACCTGTTGACCCTTTTTTGCACTTTTTTTAACTTCAGTAAGACGCCATGGCATTTTAAGTAAGTGAGTGAATATTAACGTCGCACTGTTTAGCTACACGAGGGCTTTTGACGACGGACCACGTAATTTTGAACCATGGTCAAGTGACGTGGACGACACCTGAGCTGGTACATCCCTCTCCTAACTACCACACCACACCAACGGGA
This sequence comes from Trichonephila clavipes, assembly GCA_019973935.1. NCBI lineage: Eukaryota > Metazoa > Arthropoda > Arachnida > Araneae > Nephilidae > Trichonephila > Trichonephila clavipes. The sequence continues at coordinate 227,759 of BMAU01020833.1, read as the reverse complement.
GGACGTTTCAGCTCTCGACAGATTTAACGTGCATCGCTGCCCTACACGGAAGGTCTTTAGTGGTACTGAGCTCGAACTCGTGCCAAGGAAAACCACGATCCGATACCTATACCACTCTGCTACAACTGGAAGCTGGGAGGTCAGCTAGGCCAGTAGCTTGACAATTGTGAGGATTGATTGTGTTGTGAGGAGGTGTTGGGACCAGTGAATTCGAGAGATGTCATGTACACGAAGAGCAGGCTCAGGACGCCCTCGAAAGACCACGACTGCTTCATCTGCCGCCATCCAGGCACAGGTAGCACCTTCACTAGGAGCCCCTGTGTCTTCTCAAACCATAAAAAGGTGTGTGGCTCGAACTAATGACGTGCCTGCCATGATACGATACCTTGCCAATTGGGCTACGGTAGCCGCATTGCATTTCAAGAATGTTTGCGAATTTTTTCCTCTGTACCTGCATTATTTCATGAATTATTGAATTTTCAAATGTTAACGGGTTTTTGGATTACATGGTGCATGCATCCAACTTATTATTCTAACTACAGTTTATTTTAAAAAGAGAGAGAATATTTCCAGCAACCAGGAAAAACTTATTTATTCTTATGTTGGAGGGGGGGATAAGATAGATACGAACACACACACAAAATGTCGAATATATAAAGTAATCATTTTAGGAATAATTAAAAGATCAATTTTTAAATTGAATGAAGTATATGTAAACGGATAACACACAACGAAAAAGCAATTAATTCATTCATTATTTTAAAAAATGAGGACAAGATGAAGCAAAAATAAAATGTGAAAAACATTCACTAATGTCGAAAAGTAAATTCCGAATGATAAATGACGGGACGCGTTCAAAAGTCATTATTAATTTTTAAAGCAATGTAAGAGGAAAGTATTTTAGGAAATGAATTACAATAAATTATATTCTAGCAATGTATGAGAGAAGGTCTGGAAAAGAAACTTTTACATGCATACATTGTTTTACATACAAAAGAAATAATTTTGGGAATAACATAATAACTATAGAACATCTTAATTATACACTATTGATTACAATATTAATTTATTCTGTTTAGTTTGAATCGTTGTTGAGAAAATAGCAAACGAGGAAATGATGTCTTGGTTTTGAATCAAGGGTAAGTAATGAGTTGGAACCCTTTTTTTCGTATTTCAGCCTCATATTGATTATAAAATCTTAAAAAAATTAATGGACATTAATCTCTTTGTCCAACTTTCTGTAGAGACGAATCAATTGCACATGGTTTCCGAACCAGCTAGGTTATTGTAGCTCTTTATAGGGTTATTAATAATTCTCTTCTTGATTCCGAAGCTCTATAGTAATAAATAAATAAATAAATAAAATGAATGCCCCAAAAAAGAATAGTTGGAAACGTCAGAAAAATTTAAAATTTTACTTACATACTTTATAAGTGTTTCTGGGAATGAAACATTGGTTACACGTCATACATCAAAACAACAGTCCAGTTCTTGGTACACTCTACTCAACATGATACTATCAATGCTATTGACAGCACGTGTTATCCTTTCCGTGTTATCCGAAAACTTGGTCTTTTACATAAGACCAAATTTTCGTAACCTCTTGACCACGTGATATAACAGAACCTTAAATATTGATATAAAATTTTATAGAAAATAAAAAAAAAAACTCTTTACAAACATACAAAAGAATATTTAAATAAAATATAATAGTATTAATTTATTAAGCATGTGGCGCCATCTATTGAATAACTGTATAACTAATTAAAATGCTATTATTATTATATTTTGTCTTTTCACTGAGAACTATTAGAAATAAAATTGTAAAGAAAGTTAGAATGCAATCATGTTATATATATTGTTGTTTGTAAAAAAAAAGGAACACTATGAAGGAGTCATCAGAATCAAATGAACTTTGCAGCACATTTTAATTATAGGATGTTACGTAAAATACTAAAGTTTCATAGTCACTGCGCATGCATGGCGGGAGAAGCACCCTCTTAACTGATGTTGAAAGCGTTTAAATAGAGGGTTGTAGCGGGATGTTTTAAATAGTTAATGTTAATTTGTTAGTAGCGAACGTTAAGTGAGACCCAAGTATGCCTCTAGTAAGCAATAAGGAGAAATTCCAACATCCCACGGAGTTTGAACGTGGAAGGATTTGGTCTTCTAGAAGGAGGATTTTCCTATCGCGCAATAGGAGCTCGTGTGCAACGGAACAGTTCCACAGTGATGCAGTGGACTGACGAGCACCGCACAACTCGAAACACTGGCAGTGGATGACGGAAGGTGTAGTCAGCGCGCGACGATCGACACCTGCTCCACATAGCGGGTGTATCTTGGCACTTACGTCTTAGAGTCATCGGCGCAATATTTGCACCACGCAAATCGCGCCATGCTACCAAAACAACGAAACTTTTCTTACATGTTTTATACTGCTCAAAATAATTAAAGGGAATTGCGGTTTTAGGTAGATATTATGGCTGGAAAACTTTTTAGCTGATTGATACATGGTCGACCGACGTGGTAGGTTATATGAGAATAAATTACACATGTTTGGCATTTTATTGCGCATTTGTGTACAAAAGGAAAAAAAACACAATTTGTGCATATGAGAAAAAAAGAATATGAAAAGGTGTTTTCTTCAAAGGAAATCATTTTCAGTAGGGGGTATGATTTCCACGGACGGCCAGCAACGTTGAGCACCTTTGAGGCATAGAGTCAATGAGACTGTTAATCACGAGTTGGGGTATTCTGTCCCACTCTTCCAGAAGAGCTCTTTCCAGTTCTTGGAGAGTTTGTGGGGGTGGTTGGCGGCCAGCAACTCGTCTTCCTAGAGCGGCCGAAACGTGCTCTATTGGATTCTTGTCTAGAGAACACGCTGTTCATTCCATTCGTACGATTCATTCCTCGAAAACGGAATCCTCCACGAGGTTTGCACGATGTAGCCTGCTGTTACGTCCATTAAAATGAAGTCATCTCCGATTGCTGCAGCGTAAGGGACTACAATAGGTCAGAGGATCTCATCCCTATATCGGCGAGCAGTCAGAGGTCCATCTCGAATGATGTAGAGGTCTGTGCGCCCTTCAATGGAGATGCCATCACACACCAACATTCCCCCACCGCCAAATCTGACACTTTCGTGCACGAACGCAAGATTATTCCTACTGCCACGGTCCCTCCAGATGAAAATACACCTTTTATCCGGATGAACAGAAAAATGGGACTCGTCAGAAAAAAGAACATTGCACCATTCATTTCTCCTCCAGTTCACATGCTCTGTTGCTCACTCCCGGCGGTCGTGACGATGCCTTGATGTTAGTCTAACACATACCAGCGGTCGGCGAGCATACAGACCTACACCATGGAGACGGTTTCGGACAGTCTGAGTTGAAACCGTGGTGCCAGTAGCCGAAGGAAGGTGTTGTTGGAGAAGAGTAGCGTTCATATTTCGGTGTCTCCGAGCCGTTAACACTAAATAACAATCTTCATTGGGCGTTGTGGCCCATCTACGACCTTGTCTTTGTCTTCGGCTTGCACTTCCAGTCTCCAAAAAACGGTTCCAGATCCTGGAAAGCACTTTTTGTGACACTCCAATGGCTTGCGCTACTTCGGCTTGAGTTTGGCCCCTTCTAACTTACCAACAGTTCTCCAAGCTTCGGAATTGGTTAAATGACTTCTCTGAGACATCGTACTCATCAAAACAAGGCAGTCACTGAATGCCGATCATCCTTGTCTTCATTTCAGTTGAAAGTCAAACTTCATTCGCTGCCGCTGAAGCGACGTTTTTGACGTCGAAGTCAAAATTAGCATTCTCCACAGTTTAAAAATCAGAAAAATATGCGTTTGTGATTCTCTTCTTCCATTTTCGGCAAAAAAAAATCACTTATATCTTTATTTTATATAAAACTTACAATATCCTTTAATTGTTTCGAGCAGTGTATTTAAAAAAGAAACAATTAGATTTGGGTGGAAAATGGAGACGTTATTACGTAACTGATTGTGTGGTGTATTTACTTAGACGTTGTGGCCTTGTACGCCAAAATTTGCGAGTTCGTCTCGGCCTAAGTTGGTGGATTTTCAAGATTCAAAGAAATCGACATCATCCACGTCGTATGATTATGTGACATGTTAAAGATTTCAAGGGGGATTTTTTGGCTAAGGGGCTCTGTGTAAAATTACATTCCTAGTAAAATTTCATACCGTGAAAGTTCAAGAGCCACCTTCTGGGGAGGAAACTAGGCGTCAAAATCGCATTATGATTCGCATTTTTGATGTCACAATAAAGAGTGATACCAGCTCCCGCGGTATGAATGAGGTCTTTAAAGGTAAAAATAACATTCAACAACCCCATTAGAAAAAGAAATTATTCTTTCGAAGACTCTTCTAAAATAGGAGCTAAATGGTTTTTATATATTTTATATTTTAATTTATTAATTGAATTTTTTGATACATTTTTCTTTGAAGAATATAAATTGGGAAATGCTTTAACATTTTTAATTACTGCTTCCAAAAAATAAATGTAATGTCTGAAATGAAGACCTTGAAATATTTTACATATGATGTAACAAAATATTATGATTTTTAGCAAAACACTCATTCGTGAATAAAATTTGAATTAAAAGTTAATTTTAATAGTCTTTTAAAATTTAAAATATATTAATTATAGTGAAATATAATAATAGCGTTTGTAATAAATAACATTAAAAAAGAGGAAATTAATTAAAATGTACATTTTACTAAATTTAGTTCTTTCCGTATTTTAATTGTTACAACGTCGTAGTTACCCATCTTATTGTTTAGTTATTGCAAAAAATCTAGCAACAATGGATTTACTATGTTGTGACCAATATAAAATCGCAACAAAAGCCAGTTATTTTAATTACATTGTTATCTCGATTTTTTTTTTAATTTGGTATCTGATCGTACAAAGTGAAGTTGTTATTCAATTACTACGTCCTCTTTTCTGAAAGTATAAGTTTTTGATAAATAAGTCTTTGACAATGACGGAATCGTTGCTTGGTGCGTTTTCTGTCATGCTTTTTTGGAGTATCAATATCTTGCAAGCGATATTTTACTACGACATGTCCTACATGTTTTATTCCATAGGATATATTCTTCTATTAGAACACTGTAAAATTGCAGCTCCAAAATATAAGCTTTTGATATTTAACACTTTGAAAATGGCCGAATCGTATTTTGATTCATTTTCCATCATGATTCTTTGGATTATCAATGTGTTTCAAGTGATATATTACTACGATATATCTTACATGTGTTATTCCATTGGATATATTCTTTTTCTGGAACACTGCAAGATGTAGAATATCAAACAGAAAAAGAAGGCTCGCACAGGAATAACACTCGATTACATTGTTCAGCTTTCTAAAGCTGAAGCCTGTGTTGCCAACGATGACATTGAAGATTTCAACCATGCCTGTGAAAATAATTAACCAGCACTTTGATTAACAACTTTAAAATCTACCTGCAGATATCAAATACTCATGATGATGCATTCATAGTTAATAGTATTTCCACTAGATATTACGAATACTCAAAAGAACTCCACAATCCTTTTAAAGACGCTGCAAATATGGAACATCTTAAAAAGGAAAGAATTTCCAGTGTTTCTTCAAAATACCTACTGATTTCATCAATGATGACCGAGAATAACAACACGTAACAGCAAAGGTTTCAAGATGGGAACTTAGAAATTTCAGTGAAATTGTGGAGATAGTGACTCTTTTTCACAGAGATAGTGACTCTTTTTTACAGAGATAGTGACTCTTTTTCACAGAGATAGTGACTCTTTTTCACAAAGATAGTGACTCTTTTTCACAGAGATAGTGACTCTTTTTCACAGAGATAGTGACTCTTTTTCACAGAGATAGTGACTCTTTTCGTGATTTTCTGTCAATAGGTTCACCTTAATAGATTTAAAATTATTGTGAAGTATTTTGGCTTTCACAGTAAAATAGTTTACCTCATTTGTCAGTGTCCCTTTTATATCATTTATCAATATATATATATATATATATATATATATATATATATATATATATATATATATATATATATATATATATATACATAATTGATCTTATTTTATATGTATAAATTGTAAATCTATTGAGTTCAGGTTTCTGATTCGTATACGGGTGAAATAAAATTGAAATAAATCAGTTTTATAAAGGACTAAAAAATATTCATAAACAATTTTACAAAGTAAGACATTTTTAGGAAAATAAAAATTCTGTAAAAAACATTAATATAAGATGGGCAAATGAAAGTTTAATATTATCCAGCACAGTAGGAATAAAATATGATACGATTTTTAAGATTAAAGGAAAATAAATGTGTTGAATTTAAAAAAATATATATGTATGTATAATTTTATTGAATAAATATAGTATAATACAGAGGAATCTTTTATAAAAATTCTAATTTAACCTTCAAAAATCTAATTTTTTTTATTTAAATCAATGTTGAAACACTAATCATATGGACAATGTAGTCTTTGAAGCAACATTTCCTTTAAAAAATAGTATATATTCCTAATTCATACTCAGTTGTATTCTTACTATGAAAATCAGGTAGAACTTTGGTACCAGATATCTTAAAGTAAGGTTATAATGAAAGCATCGGCATTGATAAGATATATAATTGAATTCTTAATAAATCCAAAAATAAGCAAATAAAACTTTAATTTCCTTTTTTATAAGTTCATGTCTTTATTAAAGAAAAGTTTTCTTTTAATAAAGACAAAAATAAAATTATCTCGTTTAACATTTCTTTAAAAAGTAAGGGGTAGGAAAATACTTGAGTTGGAAATCCATCAAATAACTATAATGTGCTAATATATGAACTGATGTAACAAAATTCCAGAACAGTTTCTAAGCCTAAGAAATGAGTTATTGAGGTTTTAAGACGCTCAAGTAATATAGTAAGCAAAGTAACTATACTTCTGTTAGTTTATACTATATGTATACTATGTTTATACTATATGTGTATACTATGTTTATACTATATGTATACTTTGTTTATACCATATGTATACTATGTTTATACTATATTATACTATGTTTGTAAAAAATGCAACACCATGAATGAATCATCAAATTTAATGAATTTTGCCACAAATATCAATTATAGGATTTTACGCAAAATATTAAAGTTTCAGAGCCACCGCGCATGCGTAGCTTGCGCAGCACCCACTGAATTGATGCTGAAAGCATATAAATAGAGGGCTAAAGCGGGATTTTGAAAATTATGATTATTTGTTAGTAGCGAGTGCTTACAGAGATCAAAGTATGTTTCCACGACAAAATAAGGAGAAATTCCAACAACTTACGGAGTTTAAACGGAGAAGGATTGCTGGCTACAAGAAGGAGGGTTATCCTATCAAGCAATAGGAGCTCGTGTGCAGCGAACAGTTCCACAGTGATGCGAGTTTGGAAGCATTGGACCGATGTGCACCGAACAACTCGCAAAATTGGCAATGGATGACGGAAAGTAACTTCAGCGCGCGACGATTGATGCTTGATCCGCATGCCGGTGAGCGATCTTACAGATTCCTCCAGGAAATTGACAGTACGTTGGTCTACTGCTATAGGTGTACTAATGTCGGCTTTGTCAATTCATCGACGTCTGCTGCATCGTGGGTTTTATGCAAGGGTGTCTATATACAGGATGCTCCTCACGGCAAATCATCGATTACTACGTCTGCAATGGGTTCATGAGCACAGAGCTTGGCAAGCTGATTGGCACCAAGTTGTCTTTTCAGATGAATCACGCTTCAATTCGTGGGACCATGATGGCCGCTTTCGTGTTAGACGCTATGCTGGTGAACGCTGCTTTCCAAAGTGCGTTATTGAAAGAGACCTGACACCGGAGTTATGGTGTAGGGTGCTATTTCGTATCATGGACGATCCAATTTGCTACGAATTGAGGGTAATCTCAATAGAAACAGGTACGCCCATGAAGTGATACATCCCAAAGTCTTTCCCTTTCTTTAAGGCATCTCTGGAGCTATTTTTCAACAGGGTAATGCGCGTCCATATGTTGAGAAGACTATTCGAGACTTCTGTTCAGCCCAACACATGTAACTTCCTCCTTGGCCTGCTTATTCGCCGGATATGTCACATATTGAGCACATGTGGGATTTGGTTGGTCGGTTTCTCGCTCGTGATCCGTGTCTTACGATTTTAAAAGACGAACTTTTGTTGCGCATGTAACCAATATGGAATTCTCTTTCTCAAGCAGACATTCAAAATCTGTTTGAATCCATGCCACGTCGTACAGCAACATTTATTGCAGAGCGTGGTGGCTGCACCAAATATTGATTTTGGATACTTAACAATTGTTTTTTTTGTTTTAAAATTTCGTCATTTATTTGTACTAATACAAGTCGTTTGTTCATTAAATTCCGTTTAATTCTGATGATTCCATAATGGTGCTGCATTTTTCTAAACAAAAGTTTATATATATATATATATATATATATATATATATATAACATGAATATATTTCATCTTTTTATGTTTTAGTTTTATCCGAAAGAATAATTAATACCAGAGTCATTATCATGGAAAATATATACATATAACATTTAATTAAAAAACATTTTCCTCCTTTTTAACATTTAGTTGAATAATTGATATAAAATTCAATGCTCTATGTATAAGGAATACATTTAATATACAGGATGCCCGTGTTAAAAGTATCCAAAAGTAATGGCTTATTACAGAACTACCCATCAGAATGTAATACATTGTTCATCCATGGATTGCAAATGTCTCCAAGATTTTTTGAGTCTAATCCGATCGGTCGCACGTGCGCGCATTATTCGGAAATAGCAGACGATAAATTTTTTATGCCGACTTCATTAGTAAATTTATGGATGCAACAGTTAAAGGTGCAGGGCGTACTTTGGTTAACGGCATTTAAATCAGTCACTCTTGGAAAGCGACTTCTTCAAACAGAATGGAATGTCGACCCTCCGAAATCAAAATCTATCCACCAATGGAAAAGAACTTTAAACGAGACAGAAACTTTGGTATCTCAAACTGGCTGATATCCTTACGTTTTCGTGATAGAAGACACTGTTCCTAGTGTGCGGGATTCAGTTTGTAGGAGTCCTGATAAGTTTATTAGGCAAGCCAGTAATAACATTCATTCCATTTTGTTTAAACACTTCGCTGTACACGTGTGTCTGATTTAAATTCCGTTAACCAAAGTACGGACTGCACTTTTATTGTCACATTCACAGCTTCATTCTTATGAAATCAGTGTAGAAAGTTTATCGTCTGCGATTGCCAAATAATGCGCGCACATGCTACCGATCAGACTAAACCCAAAAATTCTTATAGATTTTTCCAATCCATGGATGAACAGTTTATTATATTCTGATAAGTAGTTCCATAATAATAAGCAATTACACTTTTCGATATTTTTAGCCCTGATACCCTATATATGACGGTACCATTGAAAGGTTTAATACCTTTTTAAAAGAGGTTTAATTGCAAAAAATTGCGTTAAGTATGAAAATACGTAAATGGTAAAAAAGATTAACTGAGGAATATTAAATGTTGGATATATATCTTCGTGATTTCAATCAAATTGGTTTTCTTATGTAAAAGATATATTTTAAAAAATCACGTTGCATTCATATTTCGAATACATGCATCCAAAAAAAAAGTTCAAAGTTGCATCTCGTATACGTATTTTAGTTTTCTTTGGAATACAAAACATGTGTATACAAAAAGGGGAGCGTCTTTTACAAAATTCCCCTTTTGAATCTAAAAATATTCAAAGCCTTTCATGAGATTTGGATTGACAGTTTTCCCATTATACATTTTAACCTCTTTTTTGTGTGTTATAGCTTCCTGCAAAGCTATAAAAAACACCACAGATATTTTTATTGAATTTCAATTCTGGTATTTTATTTTTACTGTAACAATAAAAAAATTTTTTTATATGTTATATTACTAATCCATTGTGTATATTCGAAATTATTTAAATCACATAGCGTCCAAATAAGAATTTATTTAGTAAACAGGTGCACTGGTGATTCAATGTTCGTTCAAACTTCAAAAGTTCTAAAAAAAATGAAATGTGATCATACAAAGAAGCACGGTTTGCTAGAAAGGGCTCACAAAAAAGTACAATTTTCTTACAGACAAAAACATTTTTAGTTAAAATATCACCAGTAGAAATCATTGGCAATCCAAAACACAATATACAGGTCGACAGTAAGCTCTATTCATTTATTTTGTTCAATAACAAATGTAAGGAACTTACCTCTGAATGCAGCATAACGGAATTAATTACAAGAACCCCACCGCAGATTAAATTCTTTGAGTTCAGCCATTTCTGACGAAGAAAAATGGTACACAAATGATTTCATATAGCTCCACAACCAGAAGTCGTCCAGAAGGAAGTCTGTCTACAGGACAGTCTACAGGACATGGTGGCGAACTCAACCAAACACTCTGTCTCCCCCAGAATTAGTCAATAGGAATCGTACAGTATGGAGGTGCCTCAGTCTACATAAAAATTATTACGGATAGCAACACTTACGTATTATGGCAACAATCGCCAAAGTTCAAGATAATTTGTCAATCTCGCAAACCTGAATTCGCATTTATCGTATGTGCTGAATTGGCAATCACGTGCTTTGTTTCATATAATTAACTCCAATATGTTACGATAATAAGTACCCCAGAAAACACACTTCTTTGATTTTAACAACAACACTAGTTTTGCTGCTAAAAGAATTCCAACTTCTTTGTGAACCATTTGTTGTAAGCCGCACTTTTTCTTTTTTATGAATTTTTAAAGTTGTATCGAACTTTTGGCTCAACTGGTATATGTGGGCCTTTTAACAATTATCTGATTTCTATCAGAAATTTTGCTATTTAATGTGTTTTATGCTATATATATGCTTATGCACTTTGTTTCAATTTGATGTACATATTTATTTTCCTTTTGAAATTTTGTAATAAAAATAAATGAAATGAACTTTGAATACAGATATGAAGAAAATGCGGTTAAAGTGTAGCTTGTTGTTGTTTCTCATCCCCGAGATCAGCAAAGCTAGTTCAGGCCCATGAGTTCATTTACCATGAAGAAGTCCAAAACCAATGGGGGATCTTGAACCAAGTCCTGCATGGTAATCCCCCAAAAAGATAAAATATGGCCAGGGGAGGCTTGAGCAGAAGAACACTTGGTGCAAATTTCGAAGTGTTTAATGCCATCGACAAAAGTCAATGACATCAGATGATCACTAAGGAAACGAGTAAGTGCAGTTTGATCTCGTCTACTGCTGCCCCGAACCAATGAGCCGCTAGGGCATTTGCTCTGATAACATGGGTGCACAAGTGGGATCATCCAAATGGCCTTATTCTTTGCTTTATACTTTTAAAATAGTTCCAAATAAGTAAGAGGAGCGGCAGGAGTTGTAGATTCGCTAGCACCAGCCCTGGCTAAGCTGTCCGCAATTTCGTTCCCAGCAATGCTGACATCCACTGAGACGAGATCCACTGGAAGTAGATCTGATGAGAAAGGGAAAGCGGTTTTAGTATCTTGAGGATGTCTGTACCTATATGCGATCCCTCACGTTATGCCAATTGGCCAAGTGCTGGATGGCACTTCTACTATCCGAAAAAAACCAGATATCGTATGGCTGTGGAAGTTACTCAATGGAGTTCAGCCCCTCAAGAATTGCAACAAGCTCGGAGAGTCCGGATTTTTTTATCTGGATTTTAATTTCCTAGTCCTGAAAACTAATATAGATGCCACTGCCAGAACAGTCACTACCAAGTTTACTGCCATCCGTATACATATGAACAGCGTCTTTGGGGACATTATTAATTCTTTCAAGAGCTAACTGTTTCAGGTAGCACGGCAATTCCTTTTGTTTGTTAACTTGGATAGAGAGGTCAAAATGAAAGTAAACTCCATCAAGACCCTCAAAAGTGTAACTTAAGGGGAGGATAGTGACTTTTGAACTAGGCAATGTATATCTAGATCAGTGTTTCTAGATATACATCGAAGATAGAATTAGTGTAGATAGAATCAGTGTTTCTCAAACTGTGGGGCGCGCCCCCTGGGCATCCCCTGGGCGCGAGCATATCGATAATAAAAGATTAAAAAATTTATTTACTGGAATGTGAAGTAAAACAAAATACTTTCTGATATAATAAAACATACACATTTACACTGATATAATTTATATTCCGACATCAAAAATAAAAGCTTCTACTTCAAAACCTCAATTTTATATTATTGTTCAGTATTCAACATCAATTCTAAATGATAATTCTGTGAGGCTTAAAATTACAGTTCACTTAAAACTAATTATAATTTGAGAAATTATTTTTAAAAAAATCATTTTACATTTTTGTAAACATTGTCGCGCTCTTGGCCTTACTCTCCTTATAATTCAGCGATTATATCAATAATGTTTCATTTTCTTATAAATAAACTCGTGAAAAGAGCGGATACTTCATCCAGTATACTTTTAATGCATAAGTGCTGCACAGAGTATTTAATAATTAATTAATTAATACTAAATTAAGATCAAGTTTAATAAGTATTAGCGGCTTCCATGGGCTTGTCTTGCAGAGCAAAGTTTTTCAAAGTAGTGCTTATGATTAGAAATTGACAATCTGAGTTCTTTTTCTATATTTAGCTGATATCTATATTTTGTCTTCTACGCAGCCACCACATTTTCTAATATGTTCCAATTTAAAAATTAGAGAAAGGAAAAATAACATAATAATTATTCTATTACATAATTTATTATTATTATTATTGTTTAAAATTAACATGTACACAAAATCTAATACTTATGTTATGAATTTGTACGGTTTATAATAAAGATTGTAGCTTTAGCGTCAAAGTGCATTATTATTGCATTCAGTACATTATTAATGTATAAGGGGGGCGTCATAAAAATTGTGATTGAAAAGGGGGTGCCAGTATTGAAAGTTTGAGAAGCAATGTCAAAGATAGCTTGGTTATCAATTCAGGTCACCAAAAATACCTATCGCTAAATGAAGTAGCTTGGCCAACGATTTCGGTCTCCCAAAGAAACATACGTCGTGAAGCCCTCCCCCCTCCTCCCAAGAATCTACACTTTTGTTTTTATTCACACATAATATTAAAGGCTAAATTAATCTTTTGTAAAGATCTGTATTGCGTAAATAAGTGGTGGACATCAATGGCTGACAACTTGCGGGGAAAAAGTCAAGCAGAGAACAAATTAAACGTGAAATCAAAAGTTGAGTAGTTATTGTCCTTTTTCTGTAGTACGAATATTGTTTGATACATGTGGCAACAATTTTCCCATGAACATGTCACCACAGATATTTTAAAATATTATAAGGCTTAGCATAGCACGATTAATAGTAAAAACTAAAAGAAAAATTTATTTTTTTTTACTAATTTGGGGATTTAATTAGAAATGAAACGGGATGTATAATTCAATGATATTTTATTCTATAGAATCCTGAAAAATAGAAATTTCCCCTGTTTTTAAGATCAAGACCATAGCCTTCATTCCTCTTTTATTTATGTGGGTAGGGACCAATAATTTATTTTAAATATTATTTACGCTAGCTTCATTTGTATCATCTTACAGAATTACACAGAAATAAATAATTTTAATGTGTTTCACTTTTCTCGAAAGAGCAATAACGATGAAGAGTATGCGTATAATCTAGCCATAACTTAAAATTTGTTTTCATGGAGGCAGACAATAAATTTTTTAAATGTAGAGAGTTCAATGGCTGGGGAAAATGTAATGGGACAGAGTCAGAAAGCAAGAAATCAAAAATATGATTATATTAAAAAGGGTGTAATCTGTTGTGAAAGTCTTGGGTATAATTTTATTTTACTTATTTCACAAAACATTAGCAATGTGTAATTTATATCTTTATATATAAAAATCTTCTGTGCGTGTGTATGTTACTAAACTCCTCCTAAACGGGTGGACCGATTTTAATGAAATTTGTTGTGTCTGTTCCAGTGGATTGGAGAATGGTTTAGATTTACAATTCAATCCAATATCACAACTAGTTAGAAAGATATTAATTGAAAACATTAAAAACATTCAACTCAATATTCACCTGCATTGTTGTAACAACGTTATTGTGATAAAAATGACGTAAGTTGGCGTCGAAAATCGATTTTCAGCCAAACTGGCCAAACAAGGTCTTCATTATTAAAAATTGCAGACGAATTATGCTTTTTAGCGTTTTTAATTAGTATCTTTTCAGATAATCTTTATATATATAATTCTTTTGTGTGTATGTATGTGACTGAACTCCTCCTAAACGGCTGGACCGAATTTGATGAGATTTTTTGTGTGGGTTCAAGTGGATTTGAGAATGGTTTAGATTCCTAATTTGGTCCACTATCGCAATTGGTTAAAAAGATATTAATTAAAAGCCTTAAAACGCATAATTGTTTTACCCATGATTCATTTTTCTATCAAAATCTGACAAAAAATAAATACAGAATCGGAAAGATCATTCATTTCGCCACGATACGGCATATATCTTAATATACGTAATTCTTCTTTGAGTGTGTATGTGACTGAATTTCTCCTAAATGACTGGACCGATTTGGATTATATTTTTGTGTGGGTTCAAGTGGATTCGAGAATGGTTTAGATTCATAATTCAGTCCAATATCGCAATTAGCTAAAAATGTGTCAAAATTATGTAAGGGTACACGATTGTTCATAAAAAAATCATGAGCAATATTCTTGAGGCCACTATTTTGAGCAATAAACTTCAAGGTGAAGTTGTACTTCTACCACACATCCCAGTGATTATTTTCGACTCACCTACCCATTCAAAAAAAATGTTTACAATTTCCAATTATCTTGGCATTTGCTATGACCATTAATAAGTCACAAGGTCAAACAATGACAATTATTGATATAGATTTAGAAAACCCTTGCTTTTCGCACGGTCCATCATATGTTGCATGTCTGCGGTTTGGCAAACCATAGCATTTTTTTGTTTATATCACTCAAGGATTAACCAAAAACACTGTTCATTCAATGGCATTGTGACAAATTTATTTTTTGTGCATTAAAAATATACCTGTTATGAAAATAGCTAGCTCGAATTTAATCTTTTTTACCCTTTAGTTAAAACAAATTCAAGCTTCCAACTTAGTTCATAGTAAATCAATAATTCACACGCAATCAATAGGTTGAATTGGGGTAACTGTACATGTGATGATGTCAGGTATTGCAATCACTTTCCTTATAAAATAATTCACCAGATTGTTAGAACTTATTCAAAAAAGTTTACAATTTTCGGATTTAAGACGTGTATACAGGACAACTTCTCTCGGGACCGCTCGTTAATAGTATAAATACCGAAATTATTTTTTAAAAAGTAAAATTAAACTACCAAATGTGCAATTGCTTTCGGATAATTCTACAAATTAATGTTCTTTCGATTACTTCGAAGAATAAATGAATAAAGATAAGAACAAATCTATATTTTTTTCAGATTATTTTTGTAAAATTAGTTATACAAATACACTGTTTTTAATATATATATATGAAACACTATTTTAGGTATGCAACAGGATAGATTGATTTTTTTTTCAGAATTTCAAAATGTACCTATGTGGAAAAGATATTTTATGGTACTATAGACGAAAGGATCAGTAAAGTAAAAATAAATTTTTATGTTAAGTACTACCACAAGAGGAAGGAAATTTTGGTAATCGAGCTTTTTATGGTAAAAAGTCAAAGTAGTTCTTGTTAAATTAAAGTAGGCATTTTAGAACTTTTAAGATTTATTGTGATGATAGAACATTTATTAAATAATTAGAAGAAAAAAAAAAACTCAGTAATAGGTACATGTAGCAGCTTCTTTAGTATTAGATTTGACAAAAAATCTACATTCGAAATTATGGTGATCTCTAAGGCGGAATTCGAATCCAAATGATTCGATGGTAGGAAGACAAAGAGACGGGGGCATATGAAATATTGCAATATACATTTACTATTCACTACTCAGTAATCTCGGTTCTTAATAATATTCGATTTTGATTTCTTATATATTATATACAAATAACTAAATTTCAAATCTAAAATCTCAGATAACCTAAGTTAAGTCTTTTTCCATTTTTTTCAAAAAATTCAACTCTTTGGTGGCAATATTAAATTTTGCAAACTTTTAAAAGTATTTTCTCCTAATCTTCGTACCATACAACATATTTTCCGCATTCGTAGTTTCCGATTTATGTTATTTTTCAATTCCTACTGTTACCATTGCACTCTATACATTTATTTATTTATATTGAAACCAAATTTTCAATCGTTAATAAAATACATTTTAAAGCGGTGAATTGAGATGAAACTTTATATACATGTTTATTTTGGATGATAATACAGTAATTTTTTTAACTATAATTAATAAAAATTAATTGATTAAGACTAATTATTCAAAGAATTACATATACAGCCTCATCGGCATCATTTTTGGTGACTTATCGACCCTTTTGAAGACTTGTGTCAAAACTTGAAAATGTTTTCTTTCTCACGCATTCAATTGAACTGAAATTTTACATACACAATTATTTTGGATGACAATACGATAATTTAATGATAATTATTAAAAAAATAATTACCACTTAATGTTGTGATTCTGTCATATGTATTTACATATTTATATTAATTGTAACTATTTAATAAAAAATAGCTAAAATAAAATTTTCTTTGTTGATCTAAGTATGAATTGACTTTCATTTTTTTATTTTATTTCTTTTCTTTATAACTCTGATCAAAAACCATAATATGCCGTACAAATTAGAGAATCATTATCTTGATTATCGATATTTCAATATTTTCCAACACTATTAGATTAACAGCTGAAATGTATCATTTTACTTTGTAATATATTTAAATTGCGCATTCCCAACGAATTATTACCGGTATCTCGAATTATTTAATATTCCGGAAGTTTTTGGGAAAACATTGTGAATGGATTCTCGAAATTGGAATCTTAAACACCCTAAGGAACTGGTTTGAACCGCATCGACAGTCTTTATTTGCATTGCAGTTAAAATTATTCAGAAGCTGACTAATTATATCAATGCAAATGTTTTTGCTTCTTTTTAAGACGGAACATTCTGCTACGCTGTGAAGGAATTTTTATGCATCAGATTAATTTCTTTGCCGCATGCTTTCTCTCTCTCTCTCTCTGCAATTCTATTTCAATAGTTTTGACAATTATTAGTTCTAGTGACAAGAAATTTTGCCACATTGTCAGGTTGTAACAGTTTTCTACCTTTCATCTTTGAATTCAAAAATAAGACATAACGTTCCGTTTCAAGATGTTGCTTTATCTACCGACGATACATAAAAATACCAGTAAATTTAAAATTGCACAGAATAACCAATTTTACGAATACTCAGATTATATACTTAGCAGGATATTATTTTTTAAATCCACTCTTTCAAGATATATGGCAGCACGGGTTCTAAGATGAGTATTTTAACTGGGAAGGCGAATAGTTTTATAGCAGAAATTGCGTTTCCAGCTGACGGCGTTCTCAGCGGATTGTAAAGATTGTCATTTTTGTTCCGAAAAATAGTAAAGGCCAAAAGGTAAGCGTCTTATTTTTTTGTATGTTAATGAATACCTTAGAGAACGATTTGGCTATTTATTTTAATTGGACAGTGTATATAATTAATTTTACAGTTGAATATCTTTAGTTAATTAATTAGCTCTAACGGATTAAATTTCCCAAAGCTGCGTATTTTGTTTATATATATCCCTTTATTTTTAATGTAGTGAATCAAAAAAATATTGCATGAAAAACTGTAGTCAGTCATGATGCGGTAGATATATGGTTAAACTATAAAGATTTTTTTCCATTAACATAATGTATAGTATTTTATTAATAACATTAGAGGGGAGCAAGCGCTGAAGTACTTATGAAGTTTATTTTTTTTTCTCGCACTTGTGAGATAATGTGATAACCCGTAGCAAAACATGTAATCGAGGCTCAAAAAGATTTTTGAGAATAAAATTGCTTTTTTTGTACTGTGTGTTAGTGTGTGTACATTGTCTTCGTTTGTACCGGAAAGAACGTTGTATTATTCAGTCGTGGGTAGCCTAGTGGTTAGAGCATCGAACTCCAGACCGGAAGGCTTGGTTCGATGCCCGATGCCACCAAATACACTCCGAGTACACATGAAGTACGTGTTCGTTAAATTAGTGGGTTCGAAAGACTTGAGGGCTGAATCACGAGTGCAGGTGACTGGAGGATATTTCCCTCCCCTTCAGTTCCGTGCCTTGATTGTGGAATTGGAGAGGGTAGTGTCGTCATATATCGTCCTTTAGGAGAATTTTGCCGAGCTAATTCGTACTCTCACCTGTTTGGTGGCCAAGGTCCCTAGTCCCTTGCCACGATGAAATTCATGGGCCTCGATCTGACTACGTCAGACAGTTGGCATTAGAAACAACGGATATTATTTTGATTTTACAATAACTACAATTACATCTTTTAAAAAATTTCTTATACCATCAAAAAATATTTTTAAATTTTATACTTTTCGATTCAAATAATACCAAAATCATTATAATCGAAGGATTCTTAAAACCTCTTAATATTTGGATTAATTTTTTTTTATTTCAATTCAAACTATCTACTTTAAATTTAAATTTCATTAAAAATAATTTTTTTTTTTTTTTCAAAAAAAAAAAAAATTGTTTCAGTTCTTGTGGTGTAAAATATACTCTTAATCAATGCATTGTGTATATTCTTATACTGCTAAATAATTGCTGTTATTTTTCTTTATTTTGTGCAATTCCTAATTCAGCCAATCTTTGCAACACAAAATTTTTGTTATCTAGGTTCTATAATTGATTCTGTATATAAAAATTACGTGTTGAAGTGTGTGAAAAGCAAACATTGTTAACAAATAGATGTTTAAAAGGTCTCAGGACACTCTTAAATCATCATATGTAAAGGGTGATACACAATTACTGCTATAGAAAACTATTATACGTCCAGTCCTGACCTATGCTTCGGAGTTCAAAATTACCATTTATAATAAAAAAATCATTATAACCATTTTTGTTGGAATTAAAGGGTCTTATTTTTATAGAAGAACAAATGCTAAAATTTACAAAATATATAAGGACATTGATTAAATAAAATTCACCAAATTAAGGTATCCGACTGCGTTCGGAACCGTGATTTTAAAAAAGTGCATTTATGGATAATTTTCATGATATTTAGTGCCACTTAGATTTGAATACATGTATAAAATAGTTTTAAGGATATTTTGACAAAAAAAAATTATTTAAATACAATATTTTGGCAAAAAATTAACTTAGAATAACCTTTTTTTTTTCAAAATGTTCTCCTTTTATAAAAAAAATTCTTCTAAAATAATAATAGTTTGCTTATATAAAGTAAAGAATTTTCCAGAGAGTCTGCACTAAGATTTCTGAAAAATTCATATTATTTTCAGTGTTACAACCCATTGAAATAAATATCGGCATTTTTATCTTAAAATTTCTCCCCTCTGTTGTCGTAAAACATAGATAAACCCACTTCTAAGTTATATGTTTCAAAAATTCTAGTTGAGCCTCTGTACAGTGGGCGGAGCTATGTACAGGCAAAATATTACTATAATAGAAGCATTTTGCATAAAAGAATAATATTTTGAAAATGGATAATTTTATGTTCATTTTTTGTCAAAATATTGTACTTAAATAATTTTTTATTTTAATACTATTCTTATAAAACATTTTTATTTACATTTTCTCATATAAATTACACTAAATATCATAAATATTATTCATTTATACGCTTTTGCAAAATCCCTGTTCCGAACGTAGTCGGATACCTTAAATAGAGTGGTTTTGCTCAGCATATTTTCCACACTACTGGAGAGACCCCCTTATATAAGATGTTTAAACATAAACCGATTGAAATATAACAAGAGGACGACCAATACTTCGATGGCTGCTCTGCATTAAAACTGATTTCAAGACTACATGAAGGGGAACTATCAGGAAATGATGATAAGGATAACTGTGTGTGTGCTTGAAAAATGTTTTGAAGAAGTCCAAGGCCCTCCCGGGGCTGTTGGATCACTATGATGACGATTATGGATAGCAATTAGTTTCTGACTAACACTTGTAAATGAATTAGTTAAAACATATATTCTATAGAAATAAGTAAAGAAAAACACATTTCACGTTTATTTGAGATGCCAATTCTTATAGTTCAGATTAACTTTCCAACATTTATGTATAGGAAAAAATAATTTCTAGGAATCTAAAACACACACACACACAGACACAACATTAAGCCAAAATTCAATTACGTACATCAACAAAATAATGTGTGATGACCAAATAATGTTTCTGTTAAACAAATCACTCATAAAAACTTGTGAATACTCATTATGCGGATGAGAATGTATTATGTGTAGTCACCAATTTAAATGTTTGCCTTTTTCTTTTATCAATGGCCGTTAATTTTAATAAAATTTCCTAAATAAAAATTATACAATGCAAGAAAATATTATATTTAAATTAATCTGCTTGTTAGACACACACACACACACACACACACAAATATTGTGTTAATATTTAGAAGAAATAATATAAACTCATTTAATCCGCAGGTTGATTAATTTATCTTTGATAACCTAACACTAATGCTTCAGTTATCTCTTGCGTAAATATCACACACTAAAGAGTATTTATTATGAAAACACAATGGAAAATAGTTTCATAAATCACGTATTATTATTGGACTTTAGAATAGATTATTTGCGACAAGAGAGGAAAGTACAATAATTCGTAATGCCGTCTTTCCCTTGGCAAGTATTTGCATCATTAATACACAGGAGACAACTAATATTTATTACGATTTTATTTCGCGAAAGGCAACGATTATAGAGAATATTCGGGCCAAATCCTCTGAGAAATTTCTGTTTGATGTCAAAAGACTGCAAAATTTCCATTCTATGTTTTAATCCGATCATTAGTGCTGAAATGCATTAAGTAATAAACTTTCCATTTTAAGTAGAAATTCTAATAAGAGATACTTAGCATGGGGGAATAAGTTCTGTTTTTAAACTAGGTGAATCAATACTGGAAAATAGTTTTCAACATATTGTAAATAACGGCGTTTTACGTTTGAATTAAACTATGTGATGTGGACTATTAAGTGGAGATGTCAAAAAAAAGTATCTAAAAAATTTATTTTACGTTATATGGACTGTGTGTGGGATAGCTGTATAAGAGAACTTGTAACCAAATTTTTCAGCAAAGGACATCAATATGTTGTGAATTTTAAATGTCCCAATGACATATTGTATAAGAAAGTATAATATGAAAAACGATTCTTCAATGAGGACCAAAGCCCCGAAACTATGTACAGTCGACTTTAGATAATTTGAAGTTAAAGGTGACCAACGAAAAACAAGAGTTCGGATTATCAGGTGGGTAAGGAAAAGCTCCCAAAATATACGAATATAAATTTTTTTTCAAACACATATGAAAATATGTAATAAAACTACAATTGCACATATGTATAAAAATATTTTAAGGTGTTTTTAAAAAAGTACATATTATACAGAAGTTAAATGTCCTGTATTAAAAAAAATACATTTATGTATTAAAAATTATTAGTTGAATACGTACTATACATAGTTAACTTTTTTTTACGAAATAATTCGTGATCTTTAAAAATCTGTTTAATCTGTTATCGTTTCCTCTTAGACATTTTCCCCAACACAATTGGTTCTTGAAGGCAGGGTCCAGTTCGGCCATGCCCTATTTCGCGCCACATGTCATAAGTCACACAGTTGAGTCATAAACCGTCACGTCACTCCGACGCAAAATACACATTCCTAAGTATCCCTCTTCCCAATAGTTAACCATCCTTTCTAAATACATGTGTAACAAGGTCACGTGTTAATCCAAAGATATGGACGGCTAACAACAAGTGCGACCGGTCTATTATCCCCTTGAAGGAAGAAATCAATAAAAGTGTATTTTTGCTTGAGGAGTCCGGAAACAAAATAAAGGGGTGGCTGGCAGACGATCAAAAAAGACCTTCGTTACTAGGAGACACGCAGAGACAATACAGAACAAAACATGTAAGCTCCAACCTATTTGCTAGAGGACTCTACGTGATAATGAATGTTCGAATTATTGAGAGCTATACCAAATAACTTTGGATTATGGCGTGTTGTAGTTTGGCCAGCCGCGGATTTTACTTTGAAGTATTGAGTGTACCAACACGCATGGGTTTAGTTCGAAATATCAAGAGTTTTCCTAGGGGCTCAGTATATACTTCGAATTTGCAAGAGATTCCTTTTATGGAAGGTTTGAATTAGCGAGAGTCGACTACATTCTAATTTATCAGGCTACATCTTTGAAAATGTTATTGATGGGTTTTACATTCTATTCCTTTAACCCGGGAGCGGTTGCGTAGGAATACAGTCACCCCAGGTTCCAGAAATCTTTAATTCTGGTAAAACAGTTTATTTGTTACCAATCACCTTTTCAGTATCCTCCTATAAGACAGTCTTCTAACTAAAATGTATTTGTCCTATAACTCCTTCTTTTTTGTGAAGGAGAAACATTTTCTACAATCTTAAGGTATCCGACTACGTTAGGAACCGTGATTTTAAAAAAGCACATAAAAGGATAATTTCCGTGATATTTTGTGTCACTCAGATTAGAATACATGTATATATAATTGTTTTATGAACATTTTGACTAAAAATATTATTTAAATACAGTATTTCGGCAAAAAATTAACTTAGAATAACCTTTTTTCAAAATGTTCTCCTTTCGTGAAAGAGGCTTCGATTATAGTAATATTTTGTCTGTATATAGATCAGACCTCTGTACAGAAGCTCAACTCTGATTTTTGTCAAATTCACATTATTTTCAGAGTTAGAACCCATTGGAATATTTATCGCCTTTTTTTTCTTAAAATTTCTCCCCTTATTTGTTGTAAAACATGGATGGACCCTCTTCTAAGTAATATATTTCAAAAATTCTAGTTGAGCCTCTGTACAGAGGTCTGAGCTATGTACAGGCAAAATATTATTATAATAGAAGCATTTTTCACTAAAGAAGAATATTTTGAAAATGGGTCATTCTATGTTCATTTTTTGTCAAAATATTGTACTTAAATAATTTTTTATTTTAATACTATTCTTAAAATATTTTTATATACATTTTCTAATCTAAGTGACACTAAATATCATAAATATTATCCAATTACACGCTTTTGCAACATCACGGCTCCGAACGTAGTCGGATACCATAAGGTACTTAGGGAACCGTGAAAACTTTTTTGTGTCAAAATAATTTTTATGAACAGGTTAAATTTCTACCCTCTGAGCGACTTAGGGGTTTTTATTGCTGTGTTTATTTAGAAATTATGGTTTTTAAATGTAAATGATCAAAAAATAAGTTAAAAAAATCTAAAAAAAAGAAATGGCTACACATCTACAATCTGTATTGGATGAAGTTGAACCTGATGAAGCAATGGATATTAATTATGATAACGAAAGTAAGTGTGAGAAAACACATGCACATGAAACATTTGAGTTGATAGGAAAAATTTCAAACGCAACCTAAAATTCTCCATCGAGAAAGATATGAAGTGTACAACAGATCACAACAGGTTGTGATCTTCTCGTGTTGCTCGTGATAAGCCTTGAAGTACACTATGTAAGAAATTCCACGGTATTCCAAGTTCTCCTCGTGCTGCTGCTGTGGCTAAATTTAGACTTTTAACCGGACATGACTGCCTTTGTGCTCATCTGTTTCGTTTTAACTTAGTGACTTCACCTATCTGCGTTTTGTGTGACACTGGACAAGACATGACTGCCGCTCATTTGGACGAGTGCTCTGCACTGAATGATCTTAACTGCATTGTAAAAAGGTATTGGAGAGCCCGTTGCCTAATGACCTGATGGTCAATGGCCTGGCATTTGTAAAATAAATAAATAAACAACAGGTACAACAGACCACAAGTGTACAACAGGGCACACTGCACCCTATCATAGAGACACAAGCAAGATAAAATTTTAGCATGTTATTTGTCAATCATCAAAGGACAATAAAACAACATTAACGAAACATGAGAGTTTTGCCTGCAAGTAGCATTCCGGTAATGTTAGCCAAAAGTGTCATTGATTTGTGTTCTTTATTTAAATCACGCACATCTGAAACATTTTAGTTCAATTTGATTGAATTTTTCTCAAATTATAAAAGAAAAATTGAGTAAAGCCGGTAAGTATCTTTCTATTAATTAAATTATTTACTGGAGTTACGATTTTTGTTGTGTAGGATAAAAATACTTAAAAAAAGGATTGAGTGACTGTGTTATCCCGTACGACCATTAATATTTGTATCGAGTGCGCCTTCTCCCGGATTAAAAACCGTTACGGAACAATGTTAGCTTTGACAGTTTAACTAAATCCAACAAACGTTGCATTTGATTCGGTGAGTTTGATAGTTTTGTTTATGCAAGAAACACTGTGACGGGGCTTTATCACGCCTTCTAAATAATCCTCTTGGGGAATCTTTGGGGCCAGAAGGGCATTTCAATCCAACCTACTCAAGAAGGAAACGCAATATGCAGATTAGTGAATAGATATATAAGGGAGCTTTAGTGTTCACGAGAGAGTTATATAGAAGTCGCATAGAAGCCGTAAAGTTGAATAGAAGCTGGATAAAGTCGGATAATAATAGATATAGAAGATTAATATCAAAGGAATAGAATACGAGAGGAAGACATAAAGCATGGGTGCTGATCGCCATGTGATATTGGTAAGAGATTGATTATTAAATTTTAATTATAGAACGGACTCTAGCTTGTTAAGAAATCTACTATAGATAAAAATTCGGAGGTTAATTTCTCATAAGGATTGTGAGTAGGATTTCAAGCGCTATTTTAACTTAGAATAGATAATTATGTAGTATCACTCCTGATCTGATTCATCTAGTAAGACTTGTGTTGCATTGATTAATATATTATGAGACATAATAAATTAGATTCATTATGGAGAGTTCGAGTGCTCAATCATTTATTCCTACAAATCTAGGTCGCGTGGATGAAGAAATAATACCCCCGGGCAGAAGGTGGGTATCACAACATATTTATTCAAGTGACAAAAAACACATATTAATTTTGTATAAAAAGTATCTGCTATCTAAATAGAATTCTGAAAAGGG